>CM030865.1:5734181-6185097 GCA_018105865.1 Metaphire vulgaris
AATGCGTATTTCATAGACACTACTATATGGTACGTGTGTTTTCAGACAGGACTTAGGCCTATGTCTAGTTGTCTACCATGTACAGCAGAACGTCGAGTTTGATTCGAAGCAGGTTGTTCTCGGCCGCAGTCAGTTGGTTCTGTTTCGTCATTTTGCGATAGTCTTTCTCCGTCAGATCTGCAATATAGGACGCCATCGAGAATTTTAATTATCTAACTCGAAGGCGGATTTCGAGCGATATAGCCTTCTCAGTCAGACTTTTAAGCTCAAAGACAGTGTTGCATACAGGCCGGATGGGTGGATTCGGTGGAAATCTCCCCCAAATTTTTAGATCCTCAAATTTGCATCGAGATGTGTAATGAGGTGACAATTTCCCACAGCTCCGCCTCCGAAACCACCTCCCCTGCTCCCCTGCCGAACTACCTTAAATCCCTCCATGGCAGAGAAGAGTTATGCTTATGCAACACAGGGCAAACCCTCCTGAACTACTTTAAACCTGGTTTTTATTATTATTATTATTATTATTATTATTATTATTATCATCATCATCATCATCATCATCATCATCATCATCATCATCATCATGACATCATCATCATCAGCAGCAGCACATCATCATCATCATTATAACACAGCTCAAAGGAGTCGAAGGACCCAGTGGCATAACCATGGTTCAGGAATTCTAGGCAAGCGAGCGACATGCGTCGAGGAATAAGGTGAAACTTCGAAACGCAGGTTCATGCGACCATCAGTTGGACTCTATTTTTAACACGGGTAGGGGCGGGAAGTTAGAAGAGTGGTAACAACGTTGGACGATGGAGCAGAAGGTCGTGGGTTCAATTCCCGCAGGAGCCCTAAGGTCGACTCAGCCTTACTCGCTAGAGGCGGTGGTAAACTGAGGAGCAGCGTTAAAGCTGCGAGGTAAAACGTGGGTCTGGGGAAAGTAATGACAACCTACCCCAGATTAATGGATTATACCACCTACATCGCTGATTGCCCAGGCCGGAGATAAGCGCCGGTATAGTATATTATAATGACTCCCATATAATAATAACTCCCCCTCATTATTATATATATAATAATGACTCCCCCCATCATTATTATATATATAATAATAACTCTCTCTATATTATAATAACTCACTTAGTTTTTAAGAAGCCAGCTGAGATACCATGGCCTAGAGCACCTTTTTTATATCGAGGATTGTTCCAATAGTGTTCTTGTGGGATTAAACATTTATTGTTTTGGTATCAATTAAATTCATTATTGGCATTTAAGTGGAGAAATAGGGCTGAAACCATATTGATCAGTGGATAGCATATTAAATGCATCTAAGTAGTTTAAAATTCTGGTAAGCATTGCCTTTTCAGGAATTTTAGGAAAACTGGGAGATTGGAAATGGGTCTATAATTTCATATAACCATTTTAGAGACATTTTTATAAATTGGGGTTATTTTGTTCAATTTTTAGGCCTACTTCTTCTGGGGAGTTATTATTGCCCAGAGCTATTATTATATATATAATAATGAGGTGGGGAGTTATTATTATATGGGAGTCATTATAATATGCTACACCGAAACCCAACGCTCGGACTCGAGTGAGTCGAGTACGGGACCTACCTTTACCTTTTTTAATCACGGGTAGCCCTTGATCAGTGTGAATGGGGTGTCAAAATCTAAGAATAGATCCTGAACGTAAATCCGAGACGTTGGCACAGTTCCGCGCAATAGCCTAAGAAAAAGCGGCGCACGAGGTTCCAAGAACTCTTGATGGGGGCAATGAATTTCTAAGAAGGTCCGCCAATTGTCAAAGAAATTATATGCAAACGTTTTAGAAGAAGTCTGTAGATTTGATTTATAAAACATAATGTTCAGAATCGACAGTGTATAAACGCCGGTTTAGTCTGGTTGTACAAAGTCATAGTGCAAAAATTGAGTTTTCTATTGATGGAAGCGAATTTGTCGATGACAGTGTCTATAGATATGTTCAGTGGCGTAGCCAGGATTTCCGGATGGATGTTTAGTTTTGACTTTTGACCGTAACCAACTTTCTTCCTTCTAAAATTTTTCCTTTCAGATGCTGAAAAGTAAAAAAGGTCATCACGCCCATGGCGCTTAAAAAATTTTGGGCAGCAGTCCTAAGATTAAAATGCATGGAAACACGTTAAACAAATTTCCGTCGGCGCCCAAGGGGGGTTTTAACCCCACCCCTTTGGCTACGCCACTGGATATGTTCATATCTTTGTGGATATACGTCAAGGCTAATCCGTTTAGACAATCATCTTCCATTGAAGACGCATTTTTGGTGGGTCGGTGGGAGGGGGAATCGACAAAACAGCGTTATTGAAAATTCCACAACAAAACTGAATCACTAGTAGATAGAATCCGCAGATGTTTTAATAACAGGCATCCCCAGTCATCCCCCAACGCGGAACCGCCGCTGCTCACCAGCACACCACTTTCCGTCGACGAAGACAAACGACTCATCTTCGAACGAAATACGGACGAGTTCGTTTTCGTCGAGACAGACGTTGATCAGTCTCTTATTAAGCGGTTCCCTGGTCGAACCCCTGCGCTGAATCCAGGTCGACAGAGACGGCGACGGCGACAACTGCTCTCTGTTACCCGATTTCAAGGCCCCACCCATAATAAAGCGGTCTTCTGTAGCCTACTGTCTGCGTGCGAATTCGGGTTTCCTCGAGGAGAATGCAAACACGCGAGTGAGATAATTTTCACGGCGCAGAAATCCAGGATCATTAATGCCATCAAAGCTGAAGTCGTAACTATTTATCTGTTTAGTTGCGGTTAATTGTGACGTCCAGTAAAAGTGATATCATATACAGCAGAGGCGGATTTACATTTTGGAGGCCCGGTGCAAATATGTCCACGGAGGCCCCCCGGCGCCATCGTGGTCACTTAAAGAAGTAAAAATAAAACAAACGTCATTGAAAAATGAAACAATTAAATGCCATTAACTTCAACTCAAATAAACTTGCACTGAATTTGCAGCCGTGCAAGTCAGTGTACAAGAACTGGGGCACGTTCGACCTGACGTCTGTTTATAATATTAGTAGCGTACTGGTAACTACTCTTCGCAACGTAGGATACATCAGAATCAGATAGCCTACATTCGCACGCTTCTGTATTATGAAGCTGTCCAACGCCCCCCTGCTGAGCACCTGCTTCTTTTAAAAGGCGCTTGACAGCCCGCTTCTCAGCACCCGATGTAAACCGGCGAAACCGCTTATTAATTGTTGAATTTCTGTTACAGTATAACCAGTGCTTGTTTTCTGTCGGAACCTTTCCTCCTGAATTTTTAAATTTTGGATTTTAATTAATTTAATTATATTTTTTTTTAGCTTTTCAAGTTGTAACTGACTATAGCCTATGATCTGTTAGATATCAATGCGCTACAATCCACGTGTTATGACGTATAAATTAATTTAATCTATTTAAGTGTTATTTGAACTTATTTCTTATGAATTTAATTTAAGATAAGTTCCGGCACCTTTTCTAGAAAAAAAGCACTAAGTATAACTAAGATTTGTAATCGTTTGCCAAAAATGTCACCGTCACGGCGTTACGCATTTTAGGTAAGACAAATGAGTGATGGCGTTAGTCTGTATGCAACTATGCATTGCCATTCCAAAGGTACGGAGGCATACGAATACACATACTCCTCCCATTTCCCGCGCTTCTTGACCGGCGGTAAGAATAATTGACCGTCGAGGCACACTATACAGGCACTCAGGTTGAGTTGCAATACCCCTAATCTGCAAAACGATGCAAGAGGCCGGGCGTCTACGACCGCCGGTGGCTCGGTGCAACCGCCGCCGGTCACTCGGTCAGAGTTCAGCCATTATGAGCCATACCATTAATTGAGGTCAGCTAAACCGGGGTTTGAGATGTAGGCTTTTTTAACATATATAGACTCATGGAGCATGCATTTCAATACTAAATTATTACTAATCCATGTCCAAACATTACTAACGTCTAACGATACAACATTCGTATAGATCTCCGAAAATAAATTACTTTAAAGAAACTAATAATTAAAAGTCTTTAAAAAATTATTATCAGAAAAGGGAGGCCCCTAAATTTGTGTTTTGAAGGGAGGCCCGGTACCGATGCACCACCTGGTACCGTGGTAAATCCGCCTCTGCTATACAGAGTCAAGCAATAACAGAAACATGACAATTAATTTGATTAATTTATTAATTATGGGACTGTCCATTAATTATGTCAACAATTTTTGGGCAATGTTGAACCCCCCCGTGTCAACAACTGTCAACTTTCAGTGACCCCTATAATTACGTCAAAAACTTTTGACCCCCAAGATCAATGACAGGTCCCAATAACAAGGATATTATTTTTTTTTGCGGTGAAGACCATTTCCCCTTTTTGCTCATAGAGTGTCAAAATGTGGTGGTGATGACCTTTTTAACTTTCTTGACATGCTTTTTCCCATTATAATAGCCTAAGTAGTATTCCATGAAATTTCCTATTTTTTGATTATTTGTAAAAGTGAAATTGTTGACGTCAACTTCTCCCTATCAACAACTGTCAGACTTTTTCAACCCCCCAAATTGTTGACCTAATTAATGAACAGCCCCTATCCAGTCTTGAAGCTAACTATTTAATTTTGAAACTATCTGATCACTTAATTAATTATTTAATCAATTTTTAAATTAGTGTTTGATCAGCAATTCTAGGGAATACTAGCTAGTCCAGCTCACTTAGGGGCTGTCCATTAATTACGTCAATAAAAATGGGGAGGAGCTCGAAAAAGTTTGACAGTTGTTGACAGAGGGGATCAAGAGAAAGTTGACGTCAACAAATTTCAATTTTACGAATAATAAAAATAGGATATTTTATGGAATACCATTTAGTGCAACGGAAAAAGTCTGACAAGCAAAAACGTCACCATAACCACATTTTGACACTAGATGAGCCAAAAAAAGAAAAAGGTCTAATCACAGCAAAAAATAAAAACCTTCTAAACTTTTTAGGGGGACCCGTCATTGATCTTAGGGTGTCCAAAGGTTTTTAAAATAATTATAGAGGGGCTGCAGAAAGTCTGACAGTTATTGGCAAGAGGGTTAAAATTGCCCAAAAATTGTTAAAGCAATTAATCGACAGCCCCTTACTTATTGCACCTAACTTAAATTTTTAAGGAAATGAATAATAAAATACAAAGTAAGACGTTTTAAATACATTATATTAAAACTAACAATTAAGCATACAGTTATTATATAGCTTAGATAATAAGTGACTACCTAGGGCCTACCTACCTATTATTATTATTATTATTCAGGACGATTTATTCGACGCCGTACGCATAGCTAAGGCTAAAGTCAAAGGCGTCTAACAACCAAAAGAAACTCTAAACAGGTGTGTCTTCAGTTCTTCAAAAACGCTCCTGGGAGTTCCATGGTGACCACCCTTGGCAGGGTGTTCCAGGATTGGGTTTCTAGGATCTGTCCCCGAGGGCAGGAGTCCTGGCCGGGAGGGGACAAGCAGCGGATTGCGATTCCTCGACCGAAGCTGGGAACGGTATTGTACTGACGGAGCAGGTTGAATCAAGTCACGAAGATAGGTAGGACAGTGTGGATCATAAAGTGCCCGAAACGTGAGCCAGCACCGTTTCAACACAATGCGCCCGGAATCTTCAACCAATGGAGTTGATCTTTCAGTGGCTGTGAAACATGGGCATTCCATTTCAGACCGAATATTAGCCGCACGGCTGTGTTAATCCAGATTGGAGGGAATTCAGTCTCGTCGTAGGCAGACCCAATAAAACACTATTGCAATAGTCAATGCGCGACAGGACCAGTGCACGGACCAAACTGATGGTATCAGGTTAAGGTATCGGCGGATGGTTTTTAGCCTTCTCAGATGGAAGTTCCCAGCTTGGAGAATTGGCGATATTCGAGAACATCAATCAGTACCAAGAAGCTGCAACTCGGTTTTGGGGACTATTTTTCGACTCTCGAATTAGGTGTTACAAGAAGTTACTCAAACCAAAGCAGTTCCGTTTTGGTCGGGTTTAGCGCTAGCCGGTTTTCATCGGCCCACCGCCGAACCAAAGAGATGCAGGTGGAGATGCGAAATATGGCCCCATCTATTTCAGATGGGAGACATGAAGTGAGCGCCTGCACATCGTCGGCATATGCAAAAGGGTAACCCCACACCCTTCAATGACTCGACAGATGTCAGCCACGTAGAGTATGAACAAGAGCGGCCCCAGGACTGACCCTTGAGGCACCCCACAACCGACCTTACGTGAATCAGACTGTTACCTAATAACCAATTTCTGTCCTACAGCTTCTGGAATCTGGATTCCTCAGACTTGGTTCCAGGGTTTAATATAGGCCGTTTCCGTAGGGGGAAATTGCCATTTCCCCCCGGAAATTTCAAATTCCCCCGGAAATTTTGACATACTATAGACTAGCAGAATTCCCCGGCTTTGTCATGGCTTTTTCAGTCCCCCCCGAAGTCCAGGAGTCTAGATTAAACACGTGCTGCTTGGTTCCCCGGTAGAAATTCAACAACTGACCGCTGATAGGAATTTTTCGTCTGTATTACAAGAAGTTACTCAGACTAATGTTGGATGCCCCCTATCTTTGGGCCTGGTATATTTTAATTAAACAAAGCTGACTCTGCTGAACACTAAGCCAACCAGTCCAGCTGACTGCCGGCGCTCAACTCTGATTCGTATCCCAATCGTGGCGAGGAAGACAATGCCAATGTTATAGGCCTACACCGTAGGCCTATAAGTGATTGGGACAAGATGGATGGATATGGCGAAGAGCGATATATAGGCCTATGCCTAAAGCAATCTCAACCGAATCAAAAGTGAATACATGCAGTTAAAGAATAGAAAATTACGATTTTTGGACATAATTATCAAAAGACTATAATAGTTAATATCAAAAGACTATAATTATACTGCCCTCCAAAAAACAACACAAAAGTCCTCCCTCAAATCCCAGCACTGACGCATTGAACTGCGTCTCTTCCTCTCCAGCCAAGTCAATGCTCCCCCCCAAGGCCTGGAATCTGGATAAAAAAACACTGCGCCTATATCCGAAGTTCAGAACCATCGTTCTCTCTCTCTCTCTCTCTCTCTCTCTCTCTCTCTCTCTCCTCTCTCTCTCTCATCCAGAACTGCGATCACGGTCCAGTTAAAAGCGATAGTCAGTGGCGGTTCCACCATGTTGATGACTGGGGATGTATCTCCCCACGTGGGTTCCGGATGGCCTTTTTTGCTTGCAACCTATTTTCCGGTGGTTTTTAACAAAATTTAATGAAAAACGCTGTGAATGACCTTTGGCCTTTTTAGGCAAGGTTTATTAACATTTAGTGGGCAAAACGCTAACAGTGACCTTTTTCTCTCTTTTTTTTTCTTCTTCACTTTGCATCCCCCACCAACTTCCCATACATTTTTTCATCTCTCACCAAGAATTCCTAGAACCGTTACTGGCGACAGTGATATTGAAATTTAAACTATAAAAATTAGGCCTATAATCAGTTGCTGTTTATATCTCTATCTCAGAGATGGACATGGGTTGGGTTAACCCATGGGTTGGGTTGGGTTGGGTTGGGTTATACATTTAGGCAATTGTGGTGGGTTGGGTTGTAAAACGCTGATTTGCACTTGGCACAGTGCACACACCATACATTGGTTATAGAAAATGGTTATGGATTTTCCGCATTTTCACTTAACAAATTGCTGCCGAACAGTCGCTGGCAACACTGGCTTAGGACGGCTATTAGTTAAGTGATTGGGGGGGAGGGGGTATATTTAGGACTTTCTTGAGCCTCTGGTTCTATTGATCCAAACACAGTTGTTCCTATATATAATAAAACATTAAAGGCATAAGCCTATCTTCTTTGATACATAAAATCCTCATCGCCGTCGTGGCCACCGTTGCGTTCTCGGTATTGTAGGTAGATGTTGATCCGCAGCCACGAGGTATTTGCAAAAGACCGGTCGAAGTAAATAATTCAAGGCATTGGAATCGAGAGTCGAAATTGATGAAAGAAGGTTATTATATAGTAACTTTCTTTGAACCATCGCCTGTAAATCCAACATTTATGAGCTACTGCGTACGAACTTTCTAAGCAAATGCTATAATGGCTCTATAGGGTTCAGTTGCGGCTCCACCGGGGGGGGGGAAGGGGGTCGTGCACCCTACTGAGATACTGCCCCCCAGTGGCCCCTCTGTTGAGACCCTATACTATATATATACTAGGCCTATATATATACTATACTATATATAAAAATTTACCAAAAAATATTTAAAAATTGCAAATTTGCCAAAATTGGCCCAAAATTGGCCCAAAAATTGCCAAAATTGCAAACAAAATTGCAAAAAAATTGGCTAAAATTTGCCTAAAATTTGCACAAATTGCCTAAAATTTGCCGAAAATTTGGCAAAAAATTTCTCGTCCCCAAGAAAAGTGTGAAATGACGCTACTGTACTTAATACATACCTAACAACAAATGGTTGGCCCCCATGATTAGAAGTTGCCACCCCAACGGCCCCCCCACTTGCCAAATCCTGGAGCCGCCACTGATAGGGTTCCTTATTCGTTAGCTGAATTGTAAAGAGTATAGGCCTGAGTACAAGTCATAACTCGACGTCAACCTTCTTTTGCGCGTCACTGATAATTATAATGGCGGAAAAATATACAGCGACACTTGAGAGGTAATTTTTAAAAATGATTTTTATACAGTAGGCCTAATTGGCAAATAATTGTTGCCTATCAATAAATTTGCTGAATTTGTTTACTTGAAGCTTGGGTGGGTTGGGTTGGGTGAATACTTGCAATTGCCGGCATGGATTGGTTTGGGTTGGGTTGGAGATTTGATGGGTCGGGTTGGGTTCTAAAAAATGGACCCATGTCCATCTTTGCCCTATCTCACAGCGATGGGCGGCAGCAAGATGTCTACAGGTCGACTTTTCCAGATCCGATTAGAAACTGTATTTAGGAAAGCATTTTGAGCTTTCTCCTTCCATCGGCGTGTAATCGGCTGTGCGAAGCCAGCTGAAAATATATCATGGCAAGGGTTATTTCAAAGATCAGAGTGGGAGTTGCTGATTGAAACTTAGAGTAAATATTAAAATAGGCAGAAAGAAGCAGTAGCTGCTTATAATCTTTTTGAAATAGCTATAGCCAGGGTGGTTTGTCGGCCGGGCAAAGGTCAGTGTATCTATGAGGCGGCGGGTCAGGTTGTTGTTGCTATGGGGGAAATGACTTTTCGAATAGGAAAAACCTCAGTGAAGGAATTAAAGGAAATGAGGATTGGCTTATTGTTTATATTGCGGAGGGAGGCTGGAATTGAGTTCCAAAGTTCTGGTGCCTTCCATCAGATTTTGAGTGATGATGATTTAACGGGCGTGAAAGTGTGAGATGAGATGATGATCGTGTAGGTCGGGGAGGCTGAGGCGCTAAGAGTTAATTACGAAGGTAAACCGGTTTTGATGAATGAAGTGAACTGTAAGTAATCGTTATTATCTTGTAGACGTTCCGGATATTTTGCCAGTGTAGTGTCTTCAGTATGGGTGGCCATCAGAAGCAAGGGATTTATTTCAAATTTTGAATTGATTGTAATTTGTTGATGGAAGATTTTGGGAGGTTGATTTCTTCGATATTGAAATATATATATATATTAAAGGTAGTTGCAGTAACAGTTTAACACGATTGTGGATGCAGTTTTGGTGTCAATTGTGTAAGGATATCCGAATATTAAATAGTTGGGAGAACTTAACACTCTCGCATTTTTTGCATTGTGTAAGGATATCCGAACATTAAATTTGTATCATTTACGTGGGCGAAGATGAATGCAAAGAAAACAATTGAGCAGATGCAAGCAGCTAGGATATTTGGCCGACAACTTTTTACCCGAGGAGTACCTTACTTACTATTTTTTTTGTATTTAGACCGACCGCAATTGAGCCATTTCTAGTTTTGGACAGAATTTTGTGCAATGTTGTTGTTGTCGTTGTCATCGGCGTTGTCGTTGTTTTAAATAGCCGTAGTGTGGTACAACAGTGGCTCTTGTTGTCGGAAAGAAAGAGTTTGGTTGAATTTTAGCTGTGACGATTTAATTTCAGATTTTTGAAGTCTTGTTCGTTGACAGGTTTCTTTTTCTCTCAACTCTTTCTGTAAGATTTAGATAGAGATAATATGTTTTTGTCTCTTTGGTGAAAATGCCTAACTTCAAACAAATTTGATAAATTTTAAAGATTTTTATTGTCATCATTATTATTATTTATTATTATTCTACTAGACAATTTATACAGCGCCGTATGCATGACACAGATCAAAGTCAAGGGCGCTCTACACAAATTTAATTAAGCTGGATGGTAAAAGTGCTTTAGAAAGTTATTTATCGTCTTCATCCTCGTCGTCTAGTTTCTCGTCCGATTCTTTCACGAGCGTAGATCCACAGAGATTCACGCCAACAGTGTCCATCGTCATCAGGCCGCTGCTGCCGCTTCTCTTTGCCGATTGCGGCGGTGGGCTGAGCGAGATCTTGCCGTGGTACCAGTCGTGGCTCTGCTTGATCATGTCCAGGATGTCGTTGCAATACGGATACTCCAGGTCCAACCATGTTTCCCTCTGCGGACGAACGATGGAGGCAATAGACCGACTTTTTGGAGTCGAGGACAGCGACTCGTCGGCGCAATGACCTGGGTCGTTCCCACAGACGAACAAGACGGTTGGAAGGAGGACAATCCAAGAGGACACTAAACCAACGTTGTTGTTGTTGTTCGACGTTGTTGTTTGACGGCCCTCTGGCGTCTGACGCTGTCCCAAATGATGGCTGGGAACGCCCACCACGACCCTTATTTTTTGAGTTGAAAACGATGCCTCTCGACATTTGTGCAGCTGTCCAGCGCGTTCACTCGGACGACGAGGCAGTTTGAAAGAGAAACGCTTCCAAAAACCGGAACAAAAGACCTAGAAGACTCAAAAACGACGCTATAGTTTGCAGGTGCAAAATCACCCACAGCTGCTGGTTCAGCACCCTGTATCTATCGACCTCTATCATTATTGTTGAATCTTCCGTTGTTGTCATAATCATTTCCCATTCAGTCTCACATCTACATTGAACAGGTTATAATTCTTGTTTTAAGCTAGAGAACACATATTCCAGACTATTTATAATGCAATCATATTATTTTCATCTGGGTGTCTTGTGTTTGCTGGCTGCTAGAAAACCAATCAGTGTTAGTGGGCCATTATATCCATTTGATGACTTTAGACTGTAATAGTCCTAGGAATTTAGCCACTGTAGCCCAAAGTCTGCTATAAAATTCGTTATAATGATATTCTACTGGAATTAGTTTGTGAAATTTACTCCAATTATGATTTTCTTTGTTAAATATTAAGTTAGAGATACGTATAATCAATTGCAGAAAGTGCCGAACTATGAAGTTTGTGCATTTAATTGACTACAGTTCATTCTTTTATTGATAAAAATAGCAGAAAATTTGAAATAATATGTAAGAAAATGAACCAGTGTAACTGTGTAAAATATGAATTGCAACATTGAAATATATTTGACAGGATTGTCTTTTAACAAAACAGTTGATTAAATTCTGAATCTAACCAATATTTTATGAGTACACTGTTTTGTGTCTACCATCGATTTTGTTGACTCTCAGCATTTTTCGAGATAATGCCGAAGAAATTCAAAGGAGAGAATTCAAAGGCAGTGGAAGCAAGAGCTCGAAAGAACGCTCAGAAAGACGAAGAGGAACAGAAAAAGCAAAGGCATTTGGAAGAAGAATTTTGGAAAGAAGATGACAAACATGTTCTTAAGAAGCTACAGAGAAAAGTAAGCGATTTTTGTGTCAAAAGCTGATGCCTTACTTCAGATGACCTTAACTTGGAATGTATGACATGCAGTCACTGTATTAGTTGCCACAATAATCTCTACGTTTAATAATAATAATAATAATAATAATAATAATAATAATAATAATAATAATGACTGTTTTCTATGTAAATCATCATCTTAAAGGAATTATTATAATTTTATGATGATAGGCTATATGCTATAATCACACTCTCCTTCATAATAATTATTGATGAAATGACATCTGGCAGATTAGTATCAAGCTTTGTGAACAGTTGGGCAGGAAGATAGCAGAAGTGGTTGCATCGTGGACAGGCATGCTGACGGAATGGGTTCTAGCCTTGTCGGCCCCCCAAAAGGTCGACTCAGCCTTACTCATTAGAGGGCATTGGTAAAAAATGAGACAGAGTTAAGCTGCGAGGTAAAGCGCAGGTGTAGATGTTTGACTGGCAACCTACTTTAAATTAATGGTGTAAGCCACCTGTGTCGCTGTATGCCACAGAAACCAGAGAGCAGCACCAGCCCCAAAACTCGAAATCAAGTGTGGGGAGATGGGGACCCTTTATCATTTTGAACAGTTACCTTAATAATGGTTTACACTCACAGAGGTGCCACAGATCCAGCAAATTTATTCTGATTTTTGTCAGATTATGTAAAAGTGTTGAATGTTGGGTTCTTGTGACATACTAGAATACACAGGCTGCATCTTTGTTTCATTTTTTAAACCCCTTTAACGACCATTTATTTGTAACGTAATGTAAAATGGATGAGTTAACTTGGGGCAACCCTCAAAGGAATTAATAACTAAAAGACTAAATTTTCAAGATAATAGTTTTCAGTTTAAATAAAAATTGGATTTTGGCCTTACAATTGTAACAGTCAGAGTGGCATAGCCAGCTTATGCAGTGGGGTTAACTGGAGGCACTATGCAACCTAGCACTGAAGCCACAGCTGCCCCCCCCCCACTACCCCTTCAACCAAAATTCAACGGATTTACATAAATTGTGTTGGTCATATTTTTTAATGGGGTTGTTTGAACAACCCCATGGGCTATGCCACTGATAGCAGTGAATATTCATAATTTCAATTGAATAGACTATCAGTAATTTATATGAAGGATTTTAGATGTTTAGTTTTATGTGTGAATATGCAGGAAGAGAAGGAGAAGAAAAAGACCGACCAGTTGGAACGAAAGAAAGAAAACCAGAAAATACTCGATGAAGAGCTTGCTGTTATCGCTTCAAAACAAGCCGGTAAATCACCCGTGCCGGACAAACTGACTCGCGCCGAGGCAGACGCACATCGAATTGCTCTGAATGCTGCAGACAAAGGTATGCAATCGTCTTTTGTGCATAGAACATGGCTTCAGTTGTTCGTTTTGTTTATTTCTCAAGGGTTGATTCAATAGATAGTTTTTTCATTGCCAAAGACATTTACTATTTTTAACAACTGGCCTGTCTGTGAAGCCATGCTTACAATAAGATAAAAGTATAGACTAAAACACTATACTCTGAAGTGTTGTAGTTTCATGTATAGTCAAAACTTTATCTAGAGTGCATCTGATAAAACTGTGTGGTCCCAATCTACTGTATATACTCGCGTTAAAGTTGAATAATTTAAGACCAATTCACAGGCTTTATATCCTGACCTCGACTTATACGTGAGGCACTAACTGTTGGATAAAGTTTCCATACATAGGATGTCAAAAATAATTAATTTAGCTAAACCTTTGTGTAATTAATCACTTTTAACATATGCTACAGCATCTAAATAAAAGTTGGCATCAGCGATTTTAAGATTTGTTAATTATAGACGCCATATAAATACTAATTGTAATATATTGGCACTACATAAATATTAAAATAATTTTAAAAAAATTAAATTCATATTGTCAAGAATGAGCGAACAGCAGTTTTAAAGTTTTCTTAATCGTCAGGAATCACTCTATCACTCAATCAGTCAGTTTCTCGATAGTTCAAGGCTAAAACAGTTTTTCAATCAAAACAATAGCGCTGCGTGCCCAGCTTGTGTCCTCCGTTGTTCCGACTCTCACAATCACCTCAAGAGGGTGCACAGAGGTGATGTCACTTTGACTTATACCCGGGTCAATGATTTTAGACACCTTCGAAACCAAAAAATTTAGGGGTCGACTTATACTCGGATCGACTTTATCGCGAGTACATACAGTATGTCATATCAAGGCATTCTGAGGACAGTATGTATAAGTGTACTTTGTTGTACAAAGCTGGTTTTAGAACCATTGTGTATGTACCTTTTGGTAAGGGAATGATACTGTTTGAAAGGCAGGTGTAGTTTGCAAAATATTGCATGCACTATATACTATTATATTATGGTACTGTAGCTACGGTAGCGGCTACTGTGAAAGCAAATGTACAAGAACAACCAGATGATATTGAAGAAAATGTAAACAGAATCTTTTTGGAAGGTGAACATGCTCGCAGTGTTGATGAAGCAATTGGTCTACTAAGGTGAGTTTAAGATATACTTTGCTTATTTAACTGTGAGCAGATTCCCTATTGCAATTTTGTCAAACATTGAATCAATGCATGTTTCTGTAGTTCTTCATGGTCACTTGCTGAAACCTTATTAATTTCTCTCGTCTGTACGGTCATGGTAATTTCACCTTTCACTGCCACCTTTAATTTGTTCATGTATGCAGTTTAAAATTCCTTGTTCCTGGACATTATTTGACTATAGATGCCTTTTAGGCTAAGAAAATCTTGACATAATATTCATATTAACATCATCTTATGAGAAAGAATTCATCATCTTTTAAATTTTACCTGTTCCTTCGCACTGCTTGAAATCATTATGCAAAATAAAACCTACTTTTTAAATAAAAATTAGGAATCCATTGTCTGGAATTTGTTTTTTTATTGAAAATACAGAAAGAATGAAATGTTGTAATGTTTTAGCATTAAAGACCCAGAGGTTGACATGCACCCTGAGAAGCGCATGAAAGCGGCTTATCTGGCATTCGAGGAGAAATACCTTCCTGTTTTAAAGCAGGAAAATCCAAACTTACGACTATCACAGCTGAAACAGCTGCTGAAAAAAGACTGGTCAAAGTCACCAGAAAACCCACTAAATCAATGCATGGCTTCTGCCAATGCCAAGTAGTCGCCCAAAATTAAGTGTTTGAATTTGCCACTTCATGCGTGTTACTCGACTTATTCTGAGAATTTGTGTGAAGATCAATATTAAATGTATTACCAGCGTTATTTATATAATTTACCGGGTTGTGAGTATAATGTGTTTTAAGTTGGTTGATAGTTTCTGTTCCGTGTTTAGCTGGAAAATGCATTTCAATACTTATTTGGTTACTGTATTTTTATCACTGTCATCATCAGTTTTCATGACAAAAAACTGGAACAAAAGCAGGAGTGTTGGTGCTATTTCATTATAAATTTTCATTTATACTATGGCATAAACAGATTACAGTTGATACATTTGTAACAGTAAACTGATTTACGATTCTCTTACGAAAGCCAAATTAACCCTCACAAAATTAATGTTAGCCGTACATATGGATGACAGAAAAATGAATGCATCATCTACCCAAGAAGACCACTAATTGGTGTCCCACAGGGTATCTTTCTAGATAAATTTTATTGGTTCTAATTATGTACGGTATATAATATTGAGTCTTGAGTAAGGCTTTTAGTTCCTGTGCTTAATTTAGCAAAATTGTAAATTACTTTAAACTGTTGGTCAATTGTAACTGTTACCAGTAGCACCTGGTTAATCCATTATGTGGCTGCAGTGATGTCTCTACTGCTGAAATTATGCGAACGACAACAAAAACATACGGCCCTCCGCATGTTGACCAAAATTTATAATGGCCCCGGTGGCCACCCCTGATCTACACAAGTATTTCAAAACTGACATCAGAAGAGAAAACGTTCCTCTAGCACCCAAATTGTCTCTGGCTTATTTTGAAACCTTATTAATTATAAAAGTTTATAGTCATGCTCATATAAATATAATCAGTTCTTGGTTCTATGCATCAGTTTATGTATAACAAAGGTGTAAATTAAATTACTATGATTGTGTAAAGAATTCACAATACAAAAATCTTCTAAACTATCCTTTGAATTGGCTGCACTGATTCTGTCTGTGTTGGTGGCAATTAATGAATTGCAATGCCAACTATAGAGTTCCAGACCTGTCTTTCATGCGACTGTATGTTTTACCCTCGAATCGAACGCGTGCTGGTGAGAAATCCTCAACGTCAGACGACTGTGGCCGAGACGACGACGACAGATGTGATGCAGTCTGTTCTCTTTTGGACGCCACTTTTGGTTTCTTTCCATGCGTTGGGTCTGAAAGAATTGAATTTGCACTAGATCTGCGCTTCATTTTGGCTCGAGTGGTTTCCGGTACCAAAGATTCCGTCTGGAAAGTTGGCAATACGTGACACGACTTAACATGTACTTTCCAACAGCTGTAGCTTGGAAACAACTCCCCACACTTGGCACAAGCCAAGGCTCTAGTTCGAGAATAATCCTTTACAAGATTACACGATCTTAATAATTTCTTCACTTCAGGAACTGGACTTGCATGTGTATTAGAGTCTGTGCGTTGGTCAATGCATTGAACTGTTGCACTGGGATCTGGACTTGTGATTTTGTCACTCGTTCCACTCTTGCATTCATTCCCTCTTTGATGCTCACTGTTTGATTCAGTGCTGAAACTTAGAACAACTGATTCAGTAGTATATGGCATTTCAACCTCCTTCACTTTTCCAAGAGTTTCATCTTTTTCCAAAGAATGCTGGTCATTCAAAGCTATGGAAACAGGAACATTTTCTGGTGCAGCTGGATGGCAAGTTGCAGAGCCTGATCCATCCAACTTTTTGTTTACTGTTGACTGAACTTGCATTTGCAACACTTGAACATTGCTGCCCTGAAGGCTGATCACAGAAGAGCCTGCAATCAATTTGCATGAAGGCATAGAGTTCAAAATGTCAGGGGTGCCACTCCCGGCCGGAAAATCTATAGGTTTCACTGGAATTCTGTGTGAAATAGGATTCTGCTTCTTTGACACGGTCAACTTGATAACAGTGGACAATAGCGACTGCTCGCTGCTTTCGCCCTTTCTTTCACTGTTTGGATTATTAACAGGTATTGTGTCATCAGAATTAGAATCTGTTGAACTTGGTTGCCAATCCAATTTATTTACAGCATCATTAGAATTAGTGTAACTTTCAGTTGCACCACTAATTGCAGCAACACAGTTGACTACTAAAGTACTGTCATTTGCTATTTCACTACTGGACTTAGCACACAAAGTACTTGGGTCAGTATGCAGTAAAGTAGAAAAGTGACTTACTGGAATTGCAGCTGTATATTCACAAGATACAGTATGTGTGCTGTTAGTAATTAGAGTAGAATCAGCAGGACACATATTGCTTGTTTCCGGAGTAGAGCCTGTTTCCAGAGTAGAGCCTGTTTCACATTTCTCCTCAGTCCATCTGTCATTCTTCATGTCCTCAGTGATTTTCCAGTTGTCTTTGTTCTGATGTTCAGCAACTGTATATTCAGCATTTTGTGGAATTTCATTCAAAGAGCCACCACGAATTACATCAGCTGAACCACTCGCTGTAGCTTCATGATGAGCATCTTGGATATAAATATCGTCAATAGAAGTCGCTCCTTGCAATGCCTGCAACTCTATTTTCTCTGCATTGGATGCTGATTCAGTGTTAGAACTCATGCCAGTAGGCTTCCTAGTTACTTCGGCATTTGTGATTAACTTTGGCAACGTTTCGTTAAATTCAGCATTAACGTCCAGTTTTTGTGACCTATCACTAATGTCATTGTCATCACAATTTGAAATTTGAAGGGTGTTTTCTCTGGGCAACTGAATATTACTGGCAGCTGATAAAGATTCTTCATTGTCTCTGTCAAGTTCCTCCAACAGCTTGTTCTCATCTGGTTTGAAATTTTTACAAAATTTGACAGAATTTATTTCAGTACAAACTAATGAGCCACTAGCAGCAGTGATATCGTGCTGGTTGTCAACCACCAGAGTTGTCTTGTTTTCAGTAACTTTTGGCATCAACTCTTTCTCATCCAATGTGTCTTGTGTTGACGACTTCAGGCAATTGTTGAAGTTTGCTAAATCACCGTACTGTTGGGCACTTTCGCTTTCAGCCATGCAATGATCCCCGACTGTGTCGTCTTCTTTAGAGATGCACTCTTCTTCACCAGTCATAAGATGACCACTTTCAGATTTCACAGTCTGATTTTGGCTGTTATCTGATTCTGCTGGACATTGGTTTTTATCTGGAACGAGTGGACATTGATTGTCCTGCTTCTGGTCGCCATCTTCGTCCTTGGTATGCATGCCCAAATTCTGATCTGTGTTGACCTCTGCCTGGTAATGAACAGCATCTGAATTCAAACTCTGAACAGAGTCCACTGGATGATCATTTACTAAATCTGCATTACAGTTATTCTCTAAAACCATTTGTTGCTGGTTATGAACTGCATTTATAGAACAACTGTCAATTTCTGATGGAGCATTACAAAGATCAGTACATGACTCTGCTATGGATTGAGCTAAGAAGGCTTCACCAGTGGCAGAACTAAGGCTGTACAAAGAGTCCTCGTGATCATTCTTGAGAACTTGGTCATTTTTCTCATCAGTCTCATTGCATGAAACCTCTAGTTCAAAAGTTGTGTCCGATTTCATAAAGGAGTGATCTGCAATTAGAGAAGTATCGGCTGCATCAACACCCATATTGTCTTTTGTGGATTGCATTTTGTCAGACTCTGCAGAGGCATCTGTCTTAAAAGAATCTTCAGTAGCACATACTGCTGATGTACAATTATCAGTTGTGCACCTTTTTTTATTTACTGAAAAGGTAACACAGGAAGTTACATTTCCTACAGATTGATGGACTGAATTTACATCTACATGGATGTTATGAGATTCCACAGATGTTTCAGTCTTGGAATCTTTGAACTGCTCGAGTTTTTTAAGTCTGCTTTGGCAGGTGCAGAATTTTGATCTAACTCGTGTACGAAGGTTTGTTATTCTTGAAAGTGCAATCAGCTTGTTACATTTACGACAGGTGTAACCTTTTGCAGGACAGAGGAGATCAACACAGTCCACCTCGTGCACACGAATGGCATGAAGTCTGTGGCCCTTGGACGAATTCAAGACTTTGTCACAAATATGACATCTATACTCCACTTGAGATCGCTTTGCTAAAGATTTTGACTGCATCTGCTCAATGTCTTTTGCTTTTCTGTTGTGCAAAACAATAGAATCATTACTTGTAGGATTTTCAATAAAACACTGTTTGGACACAATCTCTGCCTGTTTTGAAAATGCAGTTTGAGAACTAGGCTCCAATGATATGTTGTCAGACACTGAAGACGGTGAATAAGAAAGGGACAACAGTTCAGGAAATGCCGGCAAAAGATATGAATAATCATGAGAATATACAGGCAGAGAGTCACCTTGTTCGGTTCTAACGACTGCAATTGGCAGATTGCATGTTTTTGAAGAGAGCGTGAAATATTTATCAAAGTCAAGGCTCTTCTGAGCCAAGTTTTCTAGATGTCTGGCAAATGGAGGAGTCGTTGGACAAGACATCTCTTGCCACGGACTTCTTTCAGCTACACCAAGAGAGTGTGGCTCATCATTAGACGATGAAGCAAGAGCACAGCTAGAGCCACAGTTTTTCTGATCTGATTCTATGTCCTCAGTGGCCACAGGCATGGACAATGACCTTTCATCCGAATATGGTGCTAAGTAATCTGTACTTAAAGGCTCACATACAAGGCAATCACCTGCATTAGAAACACAAAGACTTTCCTCTGTCAATTCATTTTTATCTGCTCTAGAAATTGTTTGCTTAGCTTCAGGAGCCACGTGTCTTTCAATATTTGTATGGTGATCTGTAAAAGGCAAGACTTCTTCTTGACACTGAACCAAATTAACCTCTTCATTGTCAATTGTTTTGATTAATGAGAGTTTATATTCAGTAGCAATATCTTCTTCAATTCTGTGTGAACCACACTTTTGTTCCTCTCCATAATGTAAAATATCACAGTCTTCATCTGCATACTTGTCGTCAATAAGAATAAGACTGCTGTTGCATTCCTCACTCTGAGAATTTACTTCTAACAAATTTAATTTATCTTTCTTTAGCAATTCATCTGTTGAAGGTTCACTGGCTATGAGAATGTTGGTCAGATTGTCATCAACTGCACATGCAACTGAGTCAGCTACAACAGTCAACAGACTCTGCTGTCCATCCAAAGGATCAATCTTTCCTTTGTCCTCAAAACGGATTCATCTTAGGGGAATTAATACAAGGCAGTTTGATGCCAGACGTGTCACAACTAGCCGATGAAGTGTTGCTTGTTGATGTCGGTGCACCAGTTGCCAGAGAGTTGACTACTGATTCCACATCGTGTATGTCAACAACTGGTTTTGATTCAGACACGGTACAAACAGTTTCCAAAGACCTAGCATCTGACTTGGCAGCATCTGATTTCAAAATGACTGCAGGAAAGGGTTCTTCAATAATAACAATTGGGTGAGCCACCATAAGTGTATCTCTTGTTATAATTGAATCAGTATCGCTGGAAGGTTGGACATCAGCAGGATCTGTTTCGTGGACAGCCAAAGGGCAAGATGGTTCACTGATAGTCATTACATCTTCTATATTAATATCCAATTCTTTCGTATAAAAATGTGACAATGGCTCAGGAATAGATGTAAAAGGCTCAGCTGAAACAAATTTTTCTTTGATGACATCAGAACCTAAAGACTCGCCAATAGCTACCATTGAAGTTGACTTAATACCAAAAGCAGACGAAGGGGAAGCAGCCTCAGATTCAAAAGATATGGGTTTTATATTGGACAAAAGGACTTCAGTTTCAACCATCGGCAGAATATCAACATTTGACTGACTTACAAAAATTTCTTTACCTGGAATATTAACAGACAGTTCCAGGTTTTCTCCAGAGCTAGCTTCTTTGGAATAATCAACGGCCATCACCGGACTTTTATGCGACTGAATGGAACCAACCAGTCTGGTGGAAATCAGTTGCGTTCCACATCGGTCGTAGTCGTGAACATCCTCCGACCAAACTGTTTCCACTGAATGTTTAACAGAGAGGGCAAAAACCTGATTATTGTTGTCATTTATTCTGTCCAAGTGTCCGGATTTGATGGATTCTGAATGGGTCACCACAAACAGAAGCTCACTGCTACTTTTTGAAGATCCATTTATATCATACACTGCTAGAGACATGGTGTCTTTACTGGAGTTGCCGGTGGGTTCAGTCAAACTAGTAGGATTTGTGTCGTCGACTTGTGGTGGAGAATCGGATGGGAGTGTAGCTCTCGAAGAAAGATCAAACTCGGAGTCACAAGGTCGATTTCTAGCATTAGTTTCACCAGAATTGTTGCCACTCTGTTGAAGGCTGGACCTCAACGAACTCTGCTTTTTTTCATCCTGTATATCACTGGATTTCGTCTCAGAGCTGGATTTCATCTGCTGCTCCGTGACTAGTTCCGTGCTCTGTGCAACGACAGATTGTTCGGTGTCATTCACATCACAACAGATGACACGAGGTTCTGTCAAATTATGGTCGTCAACCTGTTTTGATTCTTTTTTCTCATCGGTCTTTACATCCTCACTTAGATCACTTGCTCGCACTTCACCTGATAATGAATCAGAAGTGCCCAAATGCAATTCACTGATAAATGAGTTTGAATCTGTCAAGTCCTGCAAATCATTTGTATTACAGCTATTCATCTCAGATTTGTTGCCGTCGACAGTAATTTTACCGGGAGATGAAACTGGCTCAAGCATTCCAGCAGGAAGGTTGTCTTGACAAGAATCTGACGCGCCACTAACAGTTTCAGATTCAATATTTATCGAGTTGTTGCAATCAGTAGACGCTGATGCAACATTCTGAGCTTCAGTCTCCTCCTCCCTTGTATGAACCTGAACTGCTGGTTTTTGCATTCGAGCAGCTTTTGACGAATTCGCATCCAGTGGCAGACTATTAACTTTTTTGCACATTTTAGATTCTTGCACCACACGGCTTTCAACCGCATTGGCACTCTTAGGCTTTCTCTGTGGAGTGCAGAGAACATTAAATACCACTTGGCTCTTGGGCTGAAATCTGATAAAATGGTTACTGGCAACAGCATATCGAAATCCAGCTCGGTTCATGTTTGACAAAAGGAGTGGTTTGAGTTCTTCCCAAGACAGTGACACTTTCAACACGTCGTGACGAAGAAGCTCGACTGCATGATAGAGACGGACGTAGACGTCACTGTTGACACAGGGCGGCGGTGACAATTCTAATGTGAAAAGAGAACCGTCCACATTTGAGAAATACTTTTCGATCATGAAGTAGCCGGACTCTGTCGGATGGAGATAATGCCACGACAGAAGGCAACACTAAAACCAATACCAATAGAAAGAGTCAAATACACATGTACTGTGTGTCCTTGTATTCAGGCCACACAAGAGCTGTAACAGGACCCTGGGAACATGCCTTAAATATGCATTATTATGCATTAGCATGATGGCTGCTGGGTCACTTCATGTTCCTGAGGGCCCAAGAAAATTGTTGTTCCTCTCTACAGCCATGCTTGTAGTGGTATCTAAATATTAACTCTTAAATGACCAGATGCTTTGCAACTATACGCAATGTAACCGAGTATACTTGGTCCTGGCGGTTTAAGGGTTAGCTCCTGGGGTTTGGGTCAACTGAGGGGCCGTCCATAAATTACATGTTTGAAGGGGAGGAGTCTAAGAAAGTGTGACAGTTTGTGACAGGGGTGGTGGTGGTAAGGAACAGCGTGATATCACACTTTCAGTATAAATAAAACCTTAAACATACCTGACAGGAGGTATAGTAAAAATCTTATAATTGCTCATTAACACTTTTTTGCCCGAGATACATTAAATTTTAGGTCTAAATTATAATCGTTATAGTTGTCAGAAGTTAAATATTTGTTTTTCTGCAGAAAATTGAACGAGAAACTCGAATTCATTAAATAGAAACCTACATGACGTACTTTATGGGCGATGCTTTAAGGAGGGTCCGAGATTTGTGATGTACTTTTAGGGAGGTCTGAGTTTTTGACAGTGTGTGACAGAGGAAGGAAGTGGGTCAAAAATGGCCAAAAATAGCATGATGTACTTTGAGGACAGCCCCTGATATGTGCATTTAACACATGCAGCAGGAGATAGTCATAAGTAGGGACCATGATATTTTTATCACATAAACAAATTCCATGACATCCTTTCATAAATTCCAAACTTACTTACACTGTGGCAGTACTGCTCTAGTTCCATGCAATTGCATGAATACAATTTACAAGTTCATAGTGATCTCCATTTAATGTGCCTGTTTTGTTAACAATATTAAGGAAACAGACATTATTACATTAAAAATCAACATATTTCATTCATAAAACATGTAACCTCATATAACAAACACCAGATGAATAGGATATAAGCAGGGATGCAATAGTTGGTTACATATAAACGTAACATGGGCAAGGTATGCCACGTCATATCAGACGCCATCATCGCTATATGCGGTATCAGTATCACATATTTTCCCACAGAATTGCTAAAAACTAGGGCAGCAGAAATTAAAGATGAATTACCGGGTAATCGATTAATTGTTAATTTATTTTAACGATTAATTTTTTCATTAACAATTAATCTATGCTTTTTATTGGCCAAGACGGTTCTGTGCATACTAGCAACCTCAGTTTTGTGTAAACAACTACTTAGCCCTGCTGGTTACACTGTAAGATACGTTTGCCACTTGAATCAAACACTGTTAATATGCTCGCATGCTTGCGTAGTTGGGCTATTCGATGCCATTTGAACGAGAAAATGCTTGTGCTACTTACTCTTTTAAACTGAATTTTATATGAAATATCACATTTTTGTCAATAACTGTAACTATAGAAGTTTTTTCATTTAATTGAATTTAACTATTAATTAATCGTTAATTTCTCAACAGTTAACTATTAAAATTAAATTAATCATTACCAGCCATAATAAAAACAAAACATTAAAAATAATAGAAAAATTGGAAGCCATACCACATTCATTTGAGGATGTTTGCGGTAAAGACGCATCAGGATAAAACAAATTTCCGAGAGCGAGCGCTTTGCACTTTCGCTAACTTCTGTGTCTTTCATGTAAAGATGGGCGCAGACAAACTGATGTCGCTCCTGTCTCAGTGCATTCAGTGCCAATGACGAGCACAGATTACCAAACTTTAAACCAAACTGACAAAGGAAACAGAGACAGAGAGAAAAATGGTAATCAATCACATTTTCAAATGTTTCACAATGCTAAATTTAACCAATTTACTGGCCATTTATTTGTATCATAATGTAAAATAGATGCACACATGAATCGTGGGTGCAAACACGACCCATGTCCTCATATCCTGACATGGGTATTTTTTGGAGAGGTCATGTCCTTAATGCTATGGACATGGGATTTTGACTAAAAAGTGCATAAAAAAGGCCATCACTAGTTTTTGGTGCTTTTTCAAATCTTTAATGTCCTAAAAAGTCCAACAAACAAAAAAGGTCATCGCTAGTTTTTGGTGCTTTTTTGCATCTCTAACGTCCTGAAAAGTCTGACAAGCCAATGTGTTTTGTGTTGAGTAATTGGGACATGATCCTTTACTTTACCCTTTACTCATATGTGTGCCCATTTTACATTACGTTACATTTAAATTCTAGTACACTCATTGCACATTTCTTGTCACATAACGTCTACAAGTAAAAGTAAATTGTTCAATGCATAACACTCCAATTGTAGCATTCTCAAACGCAAACATGCCCATAAAAGGCAAAAGTTAATTCATGTTCTAGAAGTTGGGCCACAGATTGCAATGCTGGTTAGTCTAATATCTCTTCTCTTCTTCTTCTTTCTTTCCTTCCATCGTTCCCTATTGGGTTGGACGATGGGTCTGAATGAGTTCCTTCCACATCAGTCTTGTCTCTTGCTGCTCTGGTCATTTGGAGGAAGTTCATTTGCATTACTTCTGCATCCTCTTTTAAATTTTCTATTCATGTTTTTCTTGGTCTTCCTTTTCTCCTTTTCCCTTCCACATAGTAGTTTAGTGCTTTTCTTTGGTAGTCTTTCTTCCTCCATTCTTTCAACATGACCAAACCATTTCAGTCTTCGTTTCTGTATTGATTCACACGGGCTTACTTAGCCTCCTGAACCACTTAACTTGGAAAAACTTGTGCATGTTCAAACTAATTTTACACAAAAAGAGAAAATTTATGCACATCATACATCAGACATCTGAATGACCACAATAACACCTTTTTAGCATAAATATGGGTCAACTGACAGCGGATAGTGCTCCAGCAAAAATGAATCTATGCTAAAAAAATTTATTGTGATAATAATTTTTCTAAATTGTCAGATATAAAAATTGTTTCTGGGGTTGCAAGTAAATGTGAAATTTGTTAATTTATTAAGCTCCCTCATATAACAAACGGCAAAAGCGTAACGCTTTTTATGGACACTAAGCATGGAAAATATCTCATCTGTGTGAATATAACTCTGGTATGTTTGTAAAAAAGCCACTAAAAATACTAATGAACCAGTTTTTACCAGTTCTTCCGTGACTTCAATGAAGATAATCAACTGCTTGCTGTTGTTTGTTAGGGCAAGAACCTTATCGAATCCCTGTTGCAGCTCCTGCTGTAGTCCAATTTTGCTTTCAAGTTCCATCCAGCATTTCATCAGGAACTGAAATTGAAGAGTGACAAGTAATGTCAATGCCCATAAAACAGCTAATGACATTATGCACATCAGTTCGAACAAAAGATATAAATTTTGTAACGTCAATTTTGAAATAATAACTACCACACTTTACAACAAGCAATGGCTCTTATATTGGGTGCAAACTGTTACTAAGCCTGAATAACAATTTTCAAGTAAGACACAAAAGAGGTAGCAGGAAAAATTCTCTCTACAGTGCCGTTCATAAGTCTCGCATCACCCACCTGAAAAAGCTATTTACGACCTTTTCTTGGCTTGTCCTTTCAATCAGACGTCATAATTCCATATTATTATATACCAATTTGTTGGAAATTCAATTCTGCACCCATTTGCAATCAATTTGTCTCTTTTATGAACTTTCCAATTGATTATTATGCAAGGAAGCGTTTTTGCATAATACTGGATTCAAGTCATCCAATGAACCTATCTCTTTCTCAACCAATTGAAGCATCAAATCCCACAGCCAATACCTGAGTGACAATTCTGTTAGTCAATGTTTATTAGCCAATCACTTTTTAGCACTGAGTATTAATTTTTGTGACGGTAACTGCAGAATCTGGACTCTAATGCTTCCTTGCATAATAATCAATTGGAAAGTTCATAAAGAGACAAATTGATTGCGGAAATTGGTGCAGAATTGAATTTCCAACAAACTGGTATATGATAACTCGGATCGGGAATTGAAACCTGAAGTTCGCCTCCTGGGTGCTTCTGGACGAGCATCTATGCCTGCCACCTGGATCTAGTGGTCCGAACTGCTTCTACCACCTCAGGAGGATCAAACTAATTCGCCGATATCTGCCAACTTCGGATGTCATTTAGTCCGAGCGCTGGTCCTGAATCGGGCCGACTACTGCAACGGAGTTTGTATGGCCTTCCAGCCAATCAGCTGCATAGGCTGCAATCGGTCCTCAATTGGCGTCTGCCAGGCTCATTTACGGACTAAAGTGGACAGATCAGGTCACGCCTCTGCTTCGAGACCGTCTACATTGGCTGAAAGTTCCGAACGGATACTGTTCAAACGCTGCTGGCTGACGTTTAGGCATTGCACGACCTGACCTGCCCTGACTACCTAGCAAAGCTGGTGCATAGGGTAGGGTCGGACACAGATCGTCCAACCTAAGATCGAACCAAGGGTTAAGACTAGTGGTGCCTCCCCAGCCAAGACCGCTAAGTTTGGGGACAGATCCTTTGAATTCAGGTCCGAAATCTGGATCAGAAACTGAAAACTTACCTTTTAGTACGTCTTTGGAACTCGTCTGTAAAAGTGCTCTCGACTACCGCCCGAGCTTTAAGATAGCGCTATAAAAGTTGTCACTCTAATAATAATAATAATAATAATAATATGGAATTATGACGTCAGATCAAAAGGACAAGTCGAGAAAAGGCCGTAAATAGCTTTTTCAGGTGGGTGATGCGAGACTTATGAACGGCACTGTATATTAGGTAGACACCAACCAATTAGCATTTTTAGCATTGGCTGGCCGGATACCCTGGATTGCCTGGTCGGATACCCTGGATTTGACCTGGATCTTTAATTATTTGGATTTGGTGTGCCATCGGTTGATGCTCCTGTACATTATGAAGTGGTGCTATAGAAGTTTAGGATTAGATTAGATAGATAGACATGCATTTAACTCTTAACATATGAAGAGTAGGATAAGCAATATGCAGTTTCCTTAAGGCTTAAGACAATAACTTTACAAAATCTGTTACACTATCTGTAACATGTGAACGATAGGCTGGTTTCTGCTACCTTCGTACGTGTGAGGTCAACTGGCTGGACCCAGTCAAGAAGGAAGAACGTCTGTGAAAGGAGGAGGGAGACTGGCGAAGAATTGTCAATCTCAACAGCTTTTGACAGAACTTCACAAGCGGTTGCACTGGAAACCTTCGAACACTAAGTGACAACAATAGGCGATTGTCAAGAGTACATACAATTCTTTTAGCAAAACCTGTTGACTATATATATCCTGTTGAACATGCTACATTACAACCAGTAACAAGACTCCTCCTATGAGTAAATATTTCCATTCATCATCAGGTTCCATCCAATCGATATTGACTCCTTGTGACACCTTGGATGAATTTCCTTAATTCTACTACAGGGCGAACAAGAGAAAAGTGGACCCCTTTATGATATTTAATATCTCGGTAGCGTGTGTAGGGATTTCAATAAAATTTGTAGACCATAAACCTGGGGATGTTTCTGATGTAATTGCCAAATTTCATGCTGATATCTTTAGTGATTGCTGAAATATGATCAAAAAACTAAAGAGACAATTATTACCATTTTTTCCACAGCTCTGCCTCGCTGTTTCCCACCGACTGATCTCTGGAATGACCCAGTATTTTGCAGATAGATTTGGAGTACCATCGATAAGAGTACCGGGTATTAGAACTGGTGCCATAAAAGTGCATAATTGTCATTTTTTAATTCTTAAACGTCAATAGCTTCTGAGCAATGCCCAGTGCATTTCCCAGAAGAAAGAGCCACTAAACAACGTGACAAACACACAAGAAATATGAGCTCACCAGTTGGTGGATCTCCTCAATATTTCCATGTCTGTGGAGAAATTGTAGTCGCTTGATAAGAATTTCGACGTCATTTATGAACACATCACAGGCAAGGCAGTGTTTCATCAGATTCTGCGCCAGGTCCTCACAATCGCTCTCCAAAAGAGCCTCAATTCGAAGATGCATTATGTCCTCGTGCTCAAAATTCTTTATGTAATTTTGAACTGAAACAACATTATTATTATTATTATTATTAGAACACAGACCTTACCAACAACTAGAAAGGCAAATCTGAGTAATTCCAAAGAAATATGCCACTAGAAAATCCCCAAAATGTCTATATAAGAAACCTACAGCATTGCCAGTTTGAAAAGATTCAGGGAAGATTTTTGAAATATGGCACAGGTATTTCTGTTGATAGTGCTGTTCGGTCTGATTCGTGGCATAAGGGCTCATCCATATAGTACATATGCAAAAAGGCACGTTTTCAACCCCTGCTACCCCTCAGTGCATACGTACTATATAGATGGTCCCTAATCATTCAGGGAACCTTAGAAAGTTTTGTTAAAATGTGAGGATATAATTTGACTCTAAATTTGAAGAAGTGTGAAATGGGGTAACACCGCTTCTAAATCTATTAATTTAATGTGATTTATTAATCTTAGACAGAAGATAATAGGTAACAACACAAATGAAATCTCTTAATGAGCTGTTTTCCTATCGGCTTTGCCAGTGCATCAGGGATTTTGTAGGTTCACAGAATTGTCATCTTAAGAGTATCAACACAAAACGTTAAACACAACAACCAATATCAAACTGCCCACCGATCTCTACGTTCAGGTCGTCATCTCGCAGTATGGACAGAAGCGTTGCATGGCTCCATTCTGCCAGCATACTGTTCTCCAAAGCATCAAAGTATCTGTGGTCAGGGAACGACAGGAGCATGTTCTTCGCATCAACAATGGTTTTCTTGAAGAGTCTTTTCGTAAGGTTATCATCTTCCAATTGCAAGAAATCGACACCAAGCACTAGTTTGGAGATTTCACTGTAAAAGCACAAACAGGATACTCAGTATCTCAGGACAACCTTCTGTTACTAATCACTGCATATATAATCAGTAATAGAAATCGACGCAAATATTAAATTCCCTTCCGGAAGAAATCGGAATTCCCTTCCGGAAGAAATCAGGTCGAAATCTTCCCCGACTGATTTGCTCAAAAACTGAAAATGCACCTTTTTAGTACTTCCTATGGAACTCTTTTGTAAAGTGCTCCCGTCCACTGCCTGAGCTTTAAGATAGCGCTATATAAGTTGTCGCTCTAATAATTAAAATATAAATTGAAATTTTACAGGAATATGTATTTCCGTAGGTTGTCTGCTTCTGCTGACATAAGCATTTGGCCATGACTGTGTCTGATATTAGCATATACAAAAGTCAGTGCAGTCAGGGCATGAAGCTTTGTGGTTAATCGAACTGAACTCTGTGACAGAAATCGGCCGGCCATCTGTAAAACAAAAACACCAAACACGTTACATATATAACATGTGGCATCAAGACTATCCCTTTAACCCCTTAACTGGGTATTTAACTGTAAATCAATAAAATGGGGATATATTTAATTTAAGGTTAATTTCAAAAACAATGCTTAAGATGGGTCAAAACTCTCAAAAGTCCTCAAATTTATTTTTCTCACTTTCAAAGAAATTCAACTATGGAAAGATCTACTATTGCAACGTATGGCTGTATATTATATATATGGCTGTGCAAAAGCCAGGAGACAGCCTCTCATTAAGACCAGGAAGACCTCCGTTAAAACAAGTGGACAGTCGTTCACAAATTGTCTCCGGCTCTCCACATACACAGTTTGGATCGGAAGCCTGACCTAGCGGACAAGACAGCTTGGCCCGCCCTGAAGCGGTTCAACAGTGACCACTGATGAAGGGATTCAAAGAACGACAAAATAGAAGCTTCCAAGATGAAGGGATTCAGAATAATACTCAGCAAGTTCTCTCACTGGCTGTATTAAAATGCAAGCAAATGGTAACTTGATCCTTTGCTCCCAGTCTCTCTTAAATCCTGTCTGCTCTTCTGCTAATTCTGTCTCAGTTTTAGTTCTTGTTATTTCTAGTACCCGGTATTATTCTAAGTATAGTTGTGCTGGCATTTGGCACCAGGGCTATTGTGCAGCAATTAGTGCACTACTTCAGATCACCTTTCACTCTCACACTATTTTATTTTTATTCTATTCCCTAGATAATTTATTAAACGCTATAACATAGCTAGAGCTAAAATCAAGAGTGATTTACAAATGTTCATAAGATGTGCAAAATAAATGCGTCTTGAGGCGGTCACAAACGCCTCAAAGGATGTAATCGATGTCACTGAGGTGGGAAGAGCATTCCAGGAAAGAGGGTTGCCGCAGGTCACGGATCTTTCTTGCCACTGTATGGCAAGAATCCTAAAACTACCCTTCTGAGTTCCTATGTAAAAATCCCTATTACCCTGACTTACTGGAGATTTGGGGAAATTCTGTCTCTTAAATGTTGCAACAGAATCAAATGCATTTATTAAGAAAATTGTCTAAACAATGTCATCATCATCATCATCATCATCATCATCATCATCACTACCTTGTATTTATCTCTGGCAGAAGTAAGACAATATCACTTTCTTTTTGTTTTAGTACCAACAGTACAACTACTGCATTTCCTGCACTTAGTCATCCTTAAACGTTTGATAAAATATTTTATTTTAGCCAAAAATTATTATTAAAAGTAAATAATCAAAAAGTTGCTATCATAAATAAATACAACCAAATCTGGCTCATCTAAACACACTCTGTCCCATATAGTACAGAAATCTGCAAGAATTTTTAGGGGAACTGGTAGGGTTCCCAGGCCAAAATATCGGCCTTACAGTGATTGATAATGCCAAGCCGAGATATCGGCCTTATGGTATGATAAGGTTAATGAACAGAATTAAATATGGGATTAGTTATATGGCAGATAATGGATGCAAATGATAATATATAGCATACTGTCACTAGTAGTGCACATGAGAAATGAAATAAAACATAAATAACCTTTCTTGTTTACACTGTAGTTGGAGTTCCACATTTAGGCATAGATGACACTAATTAGTTTCTGGACTCCCAGACATCCAATAGTGTTAAGTCATGAAACAGTTTTACACACGCCAGTAGATTGTGGATAATAATATGCTCATTGCAAAGCGATTTCATGCCACATCTTATAGCCATTAGTACTGATTACATTCACCCTAGTAGTCTCATTGTCTTAAAACTAACGCAGTGCAAAACTCTATCCGGCGTTACGACCATGCTCAAAAACCCATCGTTTCTGCCATAGCTTATCCACCATCCGAGACTGACATTATTTATGATGGCGCTATAGACAATAGCGTGAAGAGGGGGGTCGGTGGTATGGGGGCCTCGGGCGCCGATCAGATGGGGGCGCCAAAATTGAGTCGGAGACGCTTTTGGCTCGTCAACCAATTTTGTTATCGACTTAGCCCCGGACGCCCACCTCTCTCTGCGTGCCAAGGGTTAGGTCATGGTTATAGCATTGGGGGTTGCAATTAATCTAATTAAATTCATCTATCCTAAGATAACACTAACGCATACCACTGTAAACCTTACATCATAAAGATACACGTAGTGATTTCCGGATCATTTCTAACAATCGGAGCACTGGCGAGTTTTTCGATATTTTCCACAAAATTTTTTAAAAGCATTTTTAATTAAAACAAAACAACATTGATGGAAGCAAAGTACTCGGTTCTATAGATTGCCAGGTTTACATTAAGGAAGTTCGTGTGATCCAGAATGCTCTGAAAAGTAAGCAAATAAATTTTATAACGTTTCAGTTTAGTATGGCTATAAAATTAGACGCTTAATCTAAATTTGAAATAGTGGTTGTTAAAATGTGATGTTCAGTCAGTTCAGACCCATTTTGCCCAATGGGTCATCGTGGCCGGAAATAATGTCTTTGAAAAGATATTGTATGTATTTAAGTTTAGCTTTAACTCTTAGGCAGCCATGTTGTTTTAGGAGAATTTACCCTGAACAGTTTGACCAAAATGTTTTAATTTGAATATTATTTAATATTGACAATATATATCAATTAAAAGGGCTTTTGATTATCTACAAGAATATGAATTGCAAAATATAACATTTGCAATGAATTAATTTCTTATATTTCATGAGAATTGATAAAAATAAAAAATATTAAAATTAAAATTGACCGAGATAGTTCATTAAAAACCACTGTAACAAGACAGTGTAAAGAAGCTATCTAGAAATATGGATCATTTAAATAATAGACATTTAAAAATTTATATATAGATGTAAAAATGTCAAATTTTTTTAAAAGAATTTTTAAGGTTAAAAGAAAACAACATTGTATTTTTGCACTTGGCACTTGGCACTTGTCACAAATGTACTAAAAGTTTTGTCAGCAACAAGACATGCTGCCATTTTGCGGCTGTAAGAAAATGTCACTGCCTATGTAATCGACATTAAAAATTATGTAAAATGTGATATTTTAGTTTAGAAAGGATGTTTGTGAAAGATGTCGAAGCAATTATGACATCCATATATCCAGCACATGTCACAAAAGTTCAAAAATTGGCTTTTTTATACTTTCCAGCAGAATTTGATCGGTTTCGTTATCATTTTAGAAATTATGTCGCTTTATTTTCAATTTTGTAAACCTTCTTTTTGAATAAAACATCTGCCCTGTGTATAGAAGGGCATTTAAAATTTAAATGCCAGAAGGTGAAAATCTTGTTACGAATCGACATATTTTCGCAGTCAAAAAGAAATAAACGGGTTTTCGTTTTAGATGCAAAATTATGTTGGCTTTCCGTTAGAATAGTCCTAAATCCTAAATATAGCGGTTTAAGAAATTGCGATTTCTTGTGCGGTCGATAACGACTTGAGATGTTAAACAAACTTGAGATGTTGCAAGAAGAGAAGTAAATTGACTCAGAATTTGTTGCTTGACTATGGTGCAGACGGTTGAGGGATGCTTGAATGGCGCCCCAAGGTTCTGCTACAGCACAGTGTATGAAAACACACGGTTGCACATGTTGAGATTACAAAAAGTTCATTTGTTTTGTACAGTATTTATTACTAGTTATTACTTTATTATCTTGTTTCTGATTTATTTATTAAAATCGTCACGTGTTTTGAAGATTTGTATTTGAAAAAATGTTCAATTTATAGTGGAAAATTTATCAATGTAGGGGTTAATATTTTCAATTATTTTGAGATAGACATTCTTTAAAAACGTGTCACAGTGTCACTTATACTGGCTTTGGGAGCATTACTCTCTGTGAGAAAAGCCACTAGGGGCGCTAATGAGGCTTGAACCCGCTCCGTCATCCTTCGCCCCCAATGCTTGAATAACACTGCTTTTTTTAAAAATCGATTATTGTACTTTGTAAAATCTCACAGCTCAAGCTCACTTGTCTGAACTACTGTATTGCATTCATTCTAATTCTTTTCTTGTGTTCTCATAATTATCAAACACTCGATTATTATCTACATGTCATATTCTCATTCACTGTAGCCACTTTGGACCAAGCTTCCTCCATCGATAGACAAATATCTTACTAATTTCCATTTTTACCAAATGCATAACTTAAAATTATGAGAAATTTCTCAAAAGATGCACAAAAGAAGTGCTAAGTAAATTTCAAAATGAGATTACAGTAAATAAATAGCCATAACCTTATTTACTTCACAATTTCCACACATTGTACGCAGTCTGAGTCTGAGTCTCGATCAAAAATATCCCAGATTGCAGAAAGAAAAACTATTACTGGTTTATTTGTGTGATGTAACATTTATTAAAACAGAGCAAGAAAAGTCATGTGTTTATCTTTCATCAAAAATTTCAGAACAATTATCCATCTTAGTCTTTTAAGTTCAAAACAGTTCTCTGATGTGGATGACAGAGTAAGAAGCAACTCTAAAACAAAAACAAATTCTCGTCACTTCAACATAATACAATCATAGGTTGGAAATCAATTTACATCTACAATTGACACCACGCAGTCCAGCATGCACACACACGCAAGCACACACACACACACACACACACATGCACACATTTCACTGTTGCCACAACACACGTGTTTTACTGTTATATGAGGCAAACAAATGGAAATAATTTTAGTTTCTATGAAGTTTCAGTTTTAGGGTTGCCAATTTCAGTTTCTATTCAGTTTCAGTTAACTGGTAATCACTGCCAATGTTCAAGAATTGTGAAGTAACAACTGTTCAGTTCAGTTAAGTAACTAAGTTAAGTAACTAAGCTAAATCAAATGTGCATTTAATTTTAAGAAGACTCTCATCTCTAAATTTTTTGTGAGACGATTCCTTCGACCAGCTGTAAGCCACCCACACAGTGAGAAGCAGGCTACTTGAAATTAAGAGTCACATTAATGAAATATTGGGTGTAGCTAAGATTGACATCTTGCTAAAAATGTCATTTCCAATAGCCTCCTTGCCATTTCATAAGTATTATTACACCTCTTTGTGCAATCTGAAATCACCTGCCTGCTTACCACATTTTGCAACCAGTTTCTCCACCAAAACAGATGACTTTCTCAATCGTCCCACTATTCTCCTTGCTTTAGGAATCACTTCCTTATAGTGTGGTTTGGTGACTCAATAGGTAGGTTGTTTATTTAAATCCAAAAAGACCTTTAAAATATTTTCGGTAAATGCTTACAATACAGTTTTGAAAATAATTTCAGTTTCTATTCAGTTTCAGTTTTGGAAATAATTTCAGTTTCTATTCAGTTTCAGTTAACTGAACTATCACTGCTCCTAACATTTTGGTAATATGGCACACAAGAAATTGTCAGTTTAAATAATAATAATAATAATAATAATAATAATAATAATAATAATAATGGATGAGTTGAAAATAAAACTAGGACAGAGATGGCTGCTGTGGTATAGACACTGTGTGCATGGATGAAGAATCTAAATATTGCAAGTTTGTCAATCAAAAGGGAAAAAAAGAAAAGAAATATGAAACCCAGGAGTTAGCAAAATTCTAGAGATAGTTGGTTCGTCTTGGAAATAAAGAAGAGATGCTTGCACGAGACAAAATGTTGCAGTGAGTTGCCACGGTCCATGTGACAACGGCACATGGGGGACAAAAGAAGAACAAGCAAAGACACTATACTTATGTAAATACCGATATAAGCTTTCACTGTAACACTCTTAACAATATTACCTCCTAATCAATTTAAGATGCTGGCTTATCTTTCTTCTTTTCAGCTTCTGCCTTTGCCTCCTCTTCTTCAAATTTCTTGATCAGCGCCTCGAGCTCTTGAGACGGCAGAATGCAAATGCGAGATTGGTTGTCTTCGCGTGTCAGTGTTGCAATTTCAACTGAAAAGCAACAAACCAAACCATCTGCTGCTTCACAACTCAAAAATGATCCCTAAAACAAGTAGATGAAGCATAGATGCATAAAACACACAAAGAGCCTCAATGCAATCGACAAACAGATACCTTCAAAATTTCACAACAACCTCCGACATTCTGACAGCTTTAAAACAAGATCTGAATTTATGTCCTATTTGAAACAGACAAGAATAAACCAAAAACCTATTGTATATAAAAGAGCAGAATAAAGCCTAATGTTTAAATTCAAGTTACAATTTCACACACACACACACACACACACACCAGCAACTTTTAGCATGCTTAAACATGTATAAATATTTTCAGTAAATGTTTCACAAGTACCGGTACATCTGCAAAGTTTTTAACCTACATTTAAATTCTTGAAACTTAGCTAAAGATTTATTCTCTTTGACTAAACGCTAGTTTAACCCATCGCATTGACACCTGGGTCAAGGCATTGGAGAGAAGAATGGACAATTTTCCCGGGATCAAGAAATGTGAACATAGTGGTTCTCAGACAGGGGAGATCCTACTGAATCACTCCTGACTCAGTCATATTATTACGTGCCAGAAATTATGTGTAGGCCTAAAAATAATACAAAGCCGTAAAAAGGCCATTTTTTGTCAAAATTTGCTATTTTGTGAAAAAACTGTATGTGATATGCAAAATCTATTACCATTTTCGGAATCAACATATGCGAAAACATAAAGAACAGTTGCAGTTCCTCAAACTTCGAAAAGTGTGCAGCATAGTGTTATTATTGTTATTACTATAACAATTGTCATGATTAAATTGACAATTTATTATGCACTATAATGTCAAAAGCAGGAAAAAGAACACAGTGCAATCTGAAACTGGTAAAAGATACCACATACATACAGTAGAACTTAATTGTATCATACTTGGCAGGTCTGTAAAATTTTGTACGTTATATCCAATGTACGTTATATCCAATACCAGCGCATCAAAAGAAACAGTCTATTGTGGTACGTTTTAATCAAGGATACATCATAACCGAGTCTGTTATAACAAAGTTCCACTGTACATGTTATGGTTGCCATGGCTGTAGTCCTAAAAAAAAGTGGGGATGGCATAAAAATAGTGGGGGCATAGCATCCCCTTTCTAAAAAAAAGTAAGGGGAAAAGGAAATGACACAAAAGCAAACAAATAACTTCCAGTGCAGTTGGATGCTTGGACCATTAAATAAGTAAGCAAATATGTAACAATAAGAATATATATTAAAGATGATTAATAACAATAGTAAATAAATTATATAAGAAAAACAGGGGAGACAGCATCCCCTCTCTAAAAAAAAGGTAAGGGGACACCGTCTCCTTCTGTCCCCACACCCCACTGATGGTTGCTAATGATCTATAACTGTTCACTTGTCATTTGTAATCAGTGAGAGCCGAGATGGGAAATGACCAATCAGTTAAACCTTTCTCAGCGGTCAGTTTGTTGGTGTCAAGCGTTTTGCTGAGAACCTTGATGCTGAGGTCCAGCGCTTGCTTTAAGTTGGTCTCTCCCTCTTTGTATTCCTGTTTCAGCATGGAAACTGCTGCCTGAAAATCAAGCCATTGCCAATTATTAACAGCTTATGTCAGCAGAAATCGACATCACTCGGCAAGGCTGTCGCTCTGAGTGGAAGATAGCGTATTCAAGGAAATGAATACCGAGTATAATTTATGCAACATTCTCAAAACTCTTCAAATTGTGATATTAAACAGAGCAAAAAATTAATTATAATTAAAATTATTAAATTAACTTTGAATTAGATTAAATTGTGATATTAGCCAGTTTCTTGAGTTGAATACATACATAGTAATTGGTAGATAGTAGATACAGGATCACAAATGAGGATCTATTCTGCAGATTTGACTGCATATAAAACCTTCATCATAATGCATTTTTATAATACCGGTCACCTTAATTCAGCCTAATATGTCCATATGCAAACAGACATTTTTATTATATATATATATATATATATATATATATATATATATATATATATATATATATATATATATACACACACATACACACATACATACATACACACACACACACACACGCGTATATATAATATCCTATACATGTATATATAATATCCTATTATAACAACTGCATTGGTTACATTCACTCATCTGATACAAAAGAACACCATAAAGTTTTGTTGTCATATTGAACACTACTGTGGAATATAGCATGTAACCCCCATTTATTCAATCCAATCCCATTACCATATCTTAAATATCCTATTAATGTAACAGAAGCCAGAGAAATCAAGGACAGAAAGGCCAAAATTCCAACCAAGCTTTTCCTTACTAAATATCAACAACCATAACAGGCTTTACCAATTCATGAAAACTTCCGAGACTTCAACAAATTCAGAATAGAATGAGTATTTTCAAAATATGTCACTTAAAAATGTGATAACAGCATAAAATAACAATTTCTGTCTCTCTCTTCACATCTGCTGTCCACTTTTTTGTTTCTGCCCTAAAGTACTGGTACCCAGGGCCGGCCTTACGTTCTGCAGGGCCCCGGGCGAGATAGAGTTGGGGTCAATGGCGTAGCAAAAATTGACAAGCAAAAAAGGTCATCGACAAAACACGGGGCCCTTTGAAGGCCTTGAGCGGGGACCTTAGAGGAGCGGAGCCCTGGGCACAGGCCCGGTTTGCCCAGGCTTAAGGCTGGCCCTGTTGGTACCCACTACTCAAAATTTTTTTAAAGTATCAAACATCAAACAACGGAGATCAATGCCACCCTATGAACTTGTGAGGCTCGTCGAAAGACTGACTGAATTTTCTGATCAAACATTGACCATTACTGGTGTCAAAACTGGTAAAAATTCAATGCAGTTTTAAATATTTCCTATTTTCAATTCACTTTTCCAACACAAGTCACACCTTCAGACAACCAGAAGCCGCGATGCTTGCAAACCTCATGTATGAAAAATAGAAAACCACTGACTCGACAGAATTTCAGAATTTTATTTCTACAAAAACATAATCAAACTTTTGCACAAACCCTACACAGAACACCAATAAAATGACATGGTTCATGTCAAAGGACAAAGCTAGGGGGTTAAGTACAGAAGCTGTTTATATATGACGCTTACTGAGCTGTTGTTGCCGATGCACGTGGCTTTCCATCCACCGTAATTGCCGCTTGGATCGCTCTGGTACAACTGGAACCCATAATGCTTGTCCCAACCCATGTACAAAATTGAAACGCCAAACGGACGCTTTCCTAAAAAACACAAAAATCAAGTCATCAACAACAAACAAAGACATTGCTTAACTCCTTAACTGGGGAATAAATCTGTAACTCAATGTAAACTGGACGGCTCTGAGCGTTAATAGGCAGTAAATATTTAAAGCAGCATATGATAACAGTCATTAACCCTCTTAATGGAAATAAAGTCAGCTCAATGTAAAATGGATGGATATATCCGGGATCCCCAGTTAAGGGGTTAATAAGCAGTAGACGTTTCTATAAAAAAATTGTCCATCTGTATGGAAATAAAGTCAGTCCAACGTCTAGCACAGTGTGCCATTTGCTCTGTGTTGTAGCTATCTCACTAGCGAGGACTCCCGTGGAGACGCTGCGTCCCAATTCCTCCGGGCATAACCGCCTGTAATGAAAAGCCCGTTGGCAATAAAGGATGTCTCACTAAATGAATGTGCCTGTGAGACTTTTTTCAATCAAATTAACTCAATCAATCAATCAATCAATCAATCAATCTATCAATCAGTCAATCAATCAATCAAACTGAACGGAAAGCCAAGAACAACCAAGTCTTGAGTTAACAGTCGGTCACTGGTCAAAGCAAAATGGTAAAGGACGATTACTATCAAAATCAGTACAACTGAAGATTCACTACACATAAAAAGCTCTTTATCAAAATAAACTTAACAAAATACTAAATAATACTTAGCTGAATTGTCAAATCTAACAAGAGAAGCATACTACCTCCAAACTGAGTGTACGCCTGTTTTATGTCACAAAGTGTGGCCACCAGCTGCTCACATGGAATCGGCTCCTGATACTGCAGCATATGACGCTGCGAGAAAAGCCGCAGCTGGTTTGTCAGGACATTCGCGTCAGACGTAATGCCGGCCACACTACACGCCATGTCACTAGCAGTTCACAAAAGAAACAAAGACTCACAGATGCAGTTCTTATCAGAGACTCCTTTTATTATTTTAACCCCTTTGAGGCAGAATTATTTTTTGTACTACCCTCACAAGGCAGAAAATTTTTTACAACACTACTTACCATTTGATTGGTCTTCCAGCAAGAGGCCAGCCACAAATGCACCTACACTGGCACCAGCTGCACCACCCATAGAATATAGCAACGGTGGCCAAACCACGGCTCGCGAGCCGCATGCAGCTCTTCTGTGTTCAAATTGTGGCTCTCGAAAAAAATTTAAAATTAAAAAAATTTATGGTTGTAAATTTTTCTGGACCTAACCGGGCTGAAAATAATTTTTGGCTTGATTTTATTTATTTTTTGTTAAAACTTGGGCATAATTTTATTTTTAAATTTTAAATGAAGCATAATTAATTGAGAATGATAATAATTTCTTAAAATAAATGAATAAAATAATTTTCCATTGCGAGTTGGGTCGCGACCCATAGTGAGTCAATGCGGCTCTCAAGACTTGGAAAATTTGCAAAAATGGCTCTTGGTTACTACAAGTCTGGCCACCCCTGGAATATAGTAACATCTAAACGTTACTTGAGCAATATGTAGACTTTTATAGATAGATATATCAGTCCTCTAACCCTCTTACGACTTTTGTCAACGTCCGCCTCCAAAGAGTTAAGCGATTCAACACAATATATAAGACAGTTGAGCTTTAACCATAACCTGCACAGTTTCCTGAGGCCATCAGACAAGTTATATAATTTATTAGTAAGTATGTAGGTCTATGTAAACAAGTACATAAGTAAAACACTCTGGATTTGTATATGGCTTGTGTAAACTATACCATAGTAAATGCTATTCTTAAGTCCTTTTTTGCATAATAATTTCTTTTAGTTGCCTGTATGTATACAGACAACCACAAGAAATTATCATGCAATAAATTAACAAAACTCCTAAAAATTACCAACCCAGTTATTCTTGTCAAAATGACTCACTCATGAAGTTTATAAATCTTCTCGGAGGAAGTGACATCATCCAGAAGCTTATTGGTGTTTCGTTTCTCGGCAGCCAAGAGCACCCCGTCAGACGCTAGAATCCCGAGGCATGTACCTGCATGTCCTATAGCTTCCATTGCATACTCCACTTGATACAATCGTCCTTTTAAAACAAAAATTTTAGTAACCATCTATAAGAGAAGAAAAGTTTATTTTAACATTGCTTTGAATCTTCTGACGGCAAAAAAACAGTGACCTTCACTCCTGGAGTCAAGATAGTCTAGCTGCAGTAACAGGAGAACTTGAATGAACTAGCTGTAAGTCTAGAAACTGGTTTTCTTTGGAAGAAAAGTACTTTTCAGCATTCTAGATTGGAGTACATGATCGTTAACTTACAGAGTTCAGAATGTCTTGCCTGTCTAGCACTGAACAAGTATTAAAAGGTGGCAGAACAAAAAAATTAAAGGTAAAAAATGTAAGAATCATTTGAAAATCATGTGCTAAATTTAAAAAAAATTCAAACCAAACCCGAATCTGTAAAATATCAGAATACTACAATAAGATAAAACTATCCCACAGTAAGTTAAACAGAAATTCTGTTCAGATGCATTTCATGCGTATCTCAAAGCATTTACCTTCTGGTGAAAATATGGTGGTGCGAGAGTCATATCGTCGAGACTGAAAAACAAGATTAATAAATCTAGCAATAACGAAACACAACATCAACTGCAAATACAGCCACAACATTCTACTTTTTAGTCTTTACAGGAGAGCCGATGGTACAAAATATAGACTGTATGGAAGAGCCGCTATAAAATGCCATGACTTTGCTATTTTTATCAGTATTATGACCGCGAATTGAATACTGAGATTTAACTACAAAATAACCACTAATTGATCAAGATCAGCACCCACTATACTAAAAATGCGCAGTATAAACAAGCAGAAGCAATAATATAATAAATATTCAATACAATTGCCGTTACTAAACACTCAAACTGAACGATAAAAGAGGTTGCACGTCTTTGTTGCGCAATTTTACCAATAGACCAATAAAACCTAATGTTCAAGGCACTTAAAGATATTCCTAAAAGAGATTAATTTAATGGTAAACCCTTTATTCTAACATAATTTTAGACGGAATCAACAATTTAAAATATTTTCTGACCATGATGCAGCTTTTCTCCAACGATGATAATGACAACCAGTGATGCCAGTCAACTTTTTGAAAAAAGCCCAGATGGCGTCTTTAAAAAAGCCCAGAAAAGCCCAGATTTGCAAAACAGACTAAACTCACTGCTATATAAAAATCATTAAAATGTACTGTTCTATGTATTCATTTAGCATTCAACTCCGTAAATAATCATATGAGAACAGTGGCGGCTCTAGGACTTGGCAAAGGGGGGCCGTTGGGGTGGCAAATTCTAATCATGGGGGCCAACCATTTGTTGTTTAATGTATGTAGCATTAAGTATAGGGTCCCAACTGGGGGCCACTGGAAAGGGGGCACGGGCCCCTGGCCCCGGTGGAGCCGCCACTGTATGAGGAAGTTAGAAACGAACCGAAATTGAAAAAGCGTCAGACTGTCAGTGATATAATATCATGTATTCATGTAACATCAGTTACATCACATGTGTAAAATGTTCAATCTTCATAATGCATTGCTATTGGCAAGGTAGGCTTAACACGGGAGTCTGGACACTGGAACAGTCACCGGTAATCGCCCCACCCCACCCCGAACTAGAGTTGGTACTCGGTAGCACAGAGTCAGGAGCAGTCACCACTGCCCACCAGCAGCAGATACAATAAACTAGATCATCAAGTCATAAACTCATCACTAGATTGACTACATTCATCAGGTAATCCGATACAAAAATTCAGCAAACCGGTGTGTGCCCCAGACCCTTTTCTTAGCAACACTCCATTAAGGCCCTGCAGCCTGCTGCAGGTGACAGGTCCAACGGACAACGTGTCAACATCAGTTAGTGGTGTCTTAGGTCACAGCGGGAGTACAATGATTTAATTACGGGACAGACCGTTGAGATTTGAGAACTTGAGACAAGCTCGGGCAGATTGAGACAACGGCTCAACGGAAATGACGGAATAAATAACGAAATAACGGAAATTCACTAAAACAAATGCATTTTCAAGAACTTTTTTAAAAAAGCCCAGATTTCGGCAAAAAAGCCCAGCTCCCCAGACGAGTTCCGAAAAGCCCAGATCTATGAAATAACCAGCACTGGATCGCTGATGACAATGATGTAAAACCAAAACCACACAATCCCTAAAAACATGCGGTAACATCAGCCAACACTTTACTTCGTCTTAGTCTTAGCATGATTTAAAGTGGCTTAGGAGGCAAAATAAGACTAAACGGCAATGAAATCAAACAAGTGACACGCTTCAAATACTTAGGCAGTATGATAACCAGCGATGGGAAATGTGAAAAAGACATAACATCAAGAATAGGATTGGCCAAGGCAGCATTCTGGGAACTTAAAACGATACTTACAAATAGGCACATCTCTTACGAGACACGACTAAGAGTGCTCAAATGCTATATTTGGTCAGTACTCTTGTATGGAGCAGAGACATGGACTATATCCAAGGCCATGGAGAAGAAATTGGAAGCCACAGAAATGTGGTTTCTGAGAAGGATGCTGAAGATTTCATGGACGGAAAAGAAAACCAATAAAGAGATTTTGAATGAAATTGGAATAGAAAGCAGTCTGATGACAACAATCAAAAAGAGGCAGCTTTCCTTCTTCGGACATGTAATGAGGAAGGAAGGACTGGAGCATTTGGCAATAACCGGAAAAGTGGAGGGAAAAAGAGCCAGAGGAAGGCAGAGAAACACATATGTAGACTGCCTACGAGAAGGAATTGAGGGAATAATGAATAACATCGAATTACTAAGAGGATGTCAAGATAGAAAAAAGTGGAAATCCATGGTCGCTAACGTAGAAATACACAGCACCTAAAGAGGAAAAAAGGAGGCATTACTGTCTGTGTGAAAGCCACTAGGGGCACTAACGGAGCTTGAACCCGCTCCGTCAGCCTGACGCTCCAGCACGTAACCCACTCTGCCATCTTCCGCCCCGTAACTTATTACTAATTGAGCCAGCGAGGTTTTACAATAAAGAAGTTCAAAGTGCTTTGCTCAAGGACACACATACACAGAATTAGACTTTTTTTGCTTGTCAGAGATTTTCAGTGAAGCCCCAGGCCCAGAAAAAAATAGGCCCACCGTTTTTCAAGCGACGACCTTTTTTGCTTGTCAGAGATTTTCAGTGAAGGAGCAATTTTCAAATTTTCAAATTATGGAAGCGACGACTTTTTTTTACTTCTCAGCCCCAGGCCCACTCGGACCTTAATCCGGCCATGAGTATAATGCCATCTCCAGTTTTCTGCCAGTCTTTCCTGTTAATTACTATGTGACCCAGATCCTGCAAACTGCTTCCATGACATTCTTCAATATCATCACACCATTCCTTGTGTAACCTTCCTTTCTTATTGGCACACTCCATAATTCCAAGCATTAGAGCTTCGATATTTGTCTTTAATTCTGCACGTGTCCAAAAAGATAGAGATTTCTTTGTTTTACTCTTTGCGGCACGGCCTGTTTTGGCTGAATTATCCAGTATAGTTCATTTGCGATTTTTTGGCCCATCCAATTCTTAGTATTTTTCTATAACATTTCCTTTCAAAGGTTAGTACTTTTCTTTCCAAGTCTCTGGCGATGGCCCATGTTATGCAAAGCTGCTGAAGATACAGGCTTCGAGTACTGTATTGTGATTGGTATCCTATTAGGAAATTTTCTCAATAAACCAACTGTTCATTAATGCTCTAGCCTCTAGAGTCTAGGCAAATGCCTTAGTGTCTAGCCGTCTTCATTACTACAACTTTTTTGGCATCTCCAAATCCAACCTGGCTATTAAAACTACAAGCTCAAAATTCACTAGCTCGGGTAGTTTCAAAAACCCCAAAACGTGAGCACGTAACCCCAGGCTTCCAACTAAAGAAAGGATACACTTTATAAAAAATTAAAATCTGCCTTCAGGTACGGTGTATACAAAATACTTTACTACAAGGAACCTAGTTACCTCCTTTAAAAACTTTCAGCACAAACAAACAAATACTCGACTAGATCCTTGTCTGCAATAGTTCTCTCCCTCTCTCTTATAATGTCATACTCACAACAGCTCTAGGTACTCGTGCTTTCTCAATGGTCACACCCAAAATCTGAAACTCATTGCCTCAGCATGTGCACATTGCGCCAACAAGCCATACTTTGCAGACCTCTGAACTAAGTCGTTATGTGTTGACATATCTCGAAAAATTCATCAAAGTAAGTGTTATTTACACAGATATTAGAACTCTTCTACAGTTAATACTTTCACTTGCACTCAATTTTTTAAAAATACATGTACAGTTTTTAACAGAATGGTGTTGTAATACACACACATGGACACACACACACACACACACACACACATTTTGTATTCAAAGTACTGTTTTGTCAAGATTTGTATCTTCAATCTTTGAATAATATAAACATTTGTAGCTGTTGTTAATGTGACATTTAAAACTTTGTGACATCTTCAAAAAACAAAACATAGAATGCACATAAAATTAGCAATGCAAAACGACTAAATAAAACACGTGACAAAAATTCAAACGTCTATGTTACTATCAATAACAATAGCAATATTGAGCCTATTTACAGCAGCCTTAATGCGGGTGGACAATACCTGAATTCTATAGTAATATAAAACACATCCATATTTTGTACAAGAAATAACTGTGAAAACGAGTGCAGGGGAATAACCAGCAAAGTAATGTTTCACGTATTTTACGCAAACAGATTGAATGCAATTTTGCATAAAAGCTAAGACAAAAAGAGTTTGTTATTCCAGCAGCACAGCTCAAGATGCGGTTAAAAGTTCCACCATTATTATTATTATTATTATCATATCAACTTAAAAACTAGTACTATATCGTTAAAAATTTCTGTTCATATAAATTAATTTCCAATATGAATTAACCATCAGACATAAATTATAACAGTTCTAAAGCAAGAATACCTTAATCTAGTGTTAACCAAAAAACGTGTAAGTGTAATCTGAAATGAGAATTGCAAAGAATGTGATAAACTCAAACAATTCAAATGTTTTAACAGTACAAAGGACAAGTCCAGACTTGACTTTTTTATACGAAATAGTTACACTGCACAAGATAACATGAAATCAGATGGCAATATAATATGCAAATAACTGCAACAGGATGGAGACCTTGTCGACAAAGTTCAGCGTATTCTGGTCAATCTGATCAATGACAGAAGCAACACAATTTGCATCATTGATATTTGTATGATTACAACTCTAAATTAAATTTGCCTGCAGCAGTTAAAACAATCCACACAAGCAGCAAAGGTATTAAATTATACGAATTGATATCAGAGGATGAATTTTTTCGGTCCTATGGAGATGAATATTGTCATAAAAGAGCAACAAAGGAACCACAGAAACAAGAGATGAGAGATATCAGATGTCAACACACATTTATTTTATGCCTAATATTTATTTCGTTAATTAAAAAACATTATGTTGAAAAAGAGGTTATCATTTTGGCAATATGAACAATGGCAGAGCTTGAGTATTTCTTCCTGGGACAGTTTGATCCTTTCGACTGTAAGAGACGACAAAATTATGCTATGGGACGAAAGAGTTAGAAGAGAAAGACTGCTACAAAAATAGCTAGAATTTGTTTCAGTTAAGTAAGCAAGATTTGCCTAAAGAAATTTGGTTACACTTTCTTATTTATTTATAGAGTACAATTTAGAATATGAACAGAAATCTTACCCATCTTAAACAGAATCTTTCTCTTTCGTGTTATCACTTGTTGATGTATTGCGTCTTATGCACGTCTTCACAAATTCCGAAATGCCGTGGATATGCTCTTGGTCAAGAAACTCAAGAAAAATCTCTTTGTATTGCTACAAACAGAAATCATTTGAACTTTTATTTCTTGCAAATAAATTATATATTCTCATCAAAAGCTACCACTTGCTATCCCAGGTCATCATATATCATAGGACTCCATAAGCAACCTGGGAAAATACTGACGATGATGGTGGTGGTGGTGGTGGTGATGATGATGATAGGACCAAAAACATTCATCCTCTGATGTAAATTCATGTAATTTAATACCTTTGCTGCTTGTGTGGATTGTTTTAACTATTCATCATTAGTATTCATCCAAGGTTAACCCATTTATCGGTCATTTATTTGTAATGTAATATGGATGCACATAGTGTATGTGTCATGGTTGGTAAAGGGGCTAAGACTGCAAATTGCACCTAGAATGGCAGTACAAACATGATTGAATGATTTTTCAAAAGAGGTATTATATAAACATCCTGCTACATCACCAATATCACGAAAAAAAACCTATGAGGTAGAGTAACAAGAGCTAGACAGTTGGTTATTCTCTGCAGGCACAAACAATACTCTTTGTTAAAATATAAACCATGAAAGGCACATTTCAGTGCACGTGAAAGAGAAATAAAGTAAAATTCCATATGCATAAATAAGAAAATGTAATAACAGCAATTGATATGTTGCATTTAGAAATGTTTACAGAAATACAAAGTACACAAATGTAATTTTGCACTGCTTTGTATTATCAGTTTGTCATTCCTTAATTCACAATGGCCATGAGTTACAAGCAATCAAAAAATTACTATTCTAAATATCCCATTATTTCTAATATATTTATTATCAGATCACAAAACTTCCCTATGATTTAATATCTTACTTTAAGAGCGGCAGGGCTAACCAAGTGACTATTGCCTCCAGGGTTGCTCTAAGAAGAATAAGAAAAAAAAACCTTTTTTGACTCAATTTTATACATCACAAAATAATTTAAGCACATTAATATTCTATGCTAACCTGAAGGTTACCATTAAGAAAACAGAACCTTAACGGTATTCAAACCCAGAATCACGTTGTGCATTTGTGAATTAAAATAAGTCTTGGTGTAAAATCCTCATCATTCCTGCATTAATTGCCAAAATGATGTCAATGTTTTTACTTCACCACAACATCAGGTCACAAAGTAAAAACCAATTCCCTTAGGGCCATCAGATTACAAGCAGAAAAGGGGGAATGCCAAAATGTGAAGCTGCAATACTTTGTCCTGATCTTGGACAAAGAATTCAAAGCCTGTCCTATCCTTCAAACTGAAGCCCCATCACAAGAGATGAAGAAAAATCCCTACTTCACTACATCACTCAATCAATTACAAGGTCAGGCCAGGTCTTCATCCTCCAGCTGTGTCCAGCTATTGACTTCTCCATGACATCTCTCCAAAGTTCTCTGTCCTTTGCTATTTCTTCCAAAGTCATTCGGTGTCTTCTGTCAGTTTTTCCGTTGAGATTCAGCCCTGCCAGGCGCAGATCCTCTTCCAATCCATCCATCCATTGTCTTTTCGGTTTTCCTTTAGATCTTCCTCCTTCGACAACTCATTGAAAAAAAACTAGAATTTAATGAAGATTTGGATTTGATTTGATCTTCCTCCCTCTGGTTTGTAGCGAAAAATTCGATTTAGGTTTCATATTTCATCCATTCTGAGCATGTGTCCGGTCCATTTCATTCTTCTCCTTCTGATGACTTCCATGATGCTCGGTTGCAGTGTTCTCTCTCTAACTTCTTCATTTGTTACAATTACAAAACATTAACATTTGAACTTTGTTTCTTGCAAATAAATTATATATTCTCATCAAAAGCTACCACTTGCTATCCCAGGTTATCATATATCATAGGACCCCATAAGCCACCTGGGAAAGTACTGATGATGATGATGATGATGGTGGTGGTGGTGATGATGATGCTATGATGATGATGTGCAACAAAGTAAATAAAAAAAAATCATACAACCTTGAGAAACTTGTACGAGAACCCGAGAAAGGCTCGATTCTTATAAATTGCAAAGCACGTGTTGAGATGACTCTGGTCTCCCAGTTGACTCAGCACTTCAGGCTTAATAAGACAAAAGACGCTTTCTGTAAATTTGGACTTTGTGAACATCGCTTCTCCGGATTTACGCCTCATGTCAAATGACCGATTTCGCCAAAGCATGTCGCACATGTCGGTCATGTAAGTATTGATGACGCCGATCGATTGGTGCAACGAAAGCTTCTTGATAATCTGTTCGTCTTCTGTAAGCTTCTGGTTGCAGCTACGCAGGGCGGCATACGCTTCACGGTATCTGAAAATGCAAATCCAATAATATACGTTTGAGAAAAACATCCGAAGATATTTCATAACAAGTATCTATTCTATTCTATTCTATTCTTTATGACAATTTGTATAGCGCAGTAACATAGCAGGGCCAAAGTCAAGAGCACTTTACATGGAACAATCGAACGAGATATTAAAAAGGTGCGTCTTGAGTTTAATCGCAAAACAACTCAAAGGAGGTGACGGTTCTGCTATCAGGCATAGAAATGTTGATGAGTCTGTTTAACGAAGCAGAAAAACTGACATCAAACCTTGAATTCACCGACCTAAAGGAAGGAAACTATTGTAATCTCGTTCATATAACACACTCTCACATAATACATAGCACATGTAAAGGCTACACAAGTCAGAAAAACTGCGTCTGGTTTTCAAAACACTATAACGACGGCTACATGCACAAAAATACAGTAGACCTAGTACTGAATGCATGCTATTCTCCCATCTTTATGCAAAATGGAGGGCACTGGTGCAAATAACAAGTATTCTTTAGAAACAGTTCAAAGACAGCAGGGTCAGTCAAAGTTGCTGAAATTTCACCTCTGCAACAGCTAAGAAGTTAAATTTCTCAAGACTACAACATTTAGTACTTCTTATGGAACTCTTTTGTAAAGTGCTCTCGTCCATTGCCTGAGCTTTAAGATAGTGCTATATAAGTTGTAGCTAGTAGTAGTAGTAGTAGTAGTAATAATAATAATAATAATAATAATAACATATGCCTAGAATCTAATTTATATTTATACTCCATTCAGGTATACGATACATTTTGTTTATCATGAAACCAGCATACCCATTTAATACAGATGTATGGCACAACAAATAAATAAAACATCTCACTCAAGACGATTTATTAAAATTCAGCAAAAACCAAAATAGTAGAATCAAAGCAACCATAGTGAAATTATAATATTTACTTGCACACCAGGCCACAAAGCCTTGCAATAATCATGGCACTATGATGAAAAAGACACAAGTACCATATTCCAGCGGAGGGTACATGAAACAGAGGAACGTTCGATAAATTATAAAGTCCAGCAACCTGAAACATAAATTTATTCACACGTGTATTAGAACATGGTTTAGAATTAAATTTAACATTAAACTCACAGTGGTCCCACCGTTGGTACTCTCTGCATGACAAGAATGATTCTGCTCTTGAAAATATTACTATTGTGCCTATTACTATTACGCAGGAAGAGAGAAGAGTGGTAACAACATAGGCCTGTAGAGCTGATGGAAGTGAGCTCGATATCCGCAGCTATGGCAACATTGCAAAGGCAACCATAGGTCCGGTGGAATGACTGGCCACCGTCCGTCGATGTATGGCTCAGCCACCTATGGGCTGATGGCAAAGAAACTAGGATCGCCCCAAACCCTACAGGTCATGAGCCTCCACATACACCTCTAACCTAATAAACACACACACACACGTGGACATCCCATCATAGGCTTAAATTCAATACATACTCTCATTCCCTGATATACCTGTTCAAAAAAGTTGAGGACACAGTAGCCCAGCAACAAGTTAGAATTTTCCTGTTGCAGGCCAACAACGCAGATGGTATCAACGAAGCGAATGAAATCCTGAATTGTTCCCAGCGCAGAAAACTCCTCGACCTCTTGTGAGAACACCGAACACCTTGAAAATTTTTGCAAATTGCTAGAACAAGATTCTTTACATTTAAATGTGCAATAGATTATGTTCAAATTCATTCTATAAAGTACAATAAACAAAAACAACAGAACCGATCAAATCAGAAATTTCAAAGCATCTCTTCAGATGGCTCAAAAGCATCATGTGTCCGTAGCTTTGTTTTTGCTTTGTTACGGCGCTATAGAAGTTGTCTTGAAATAACAATAATAGCTTTGCTGTAAAAAAATGGTTGATATCGCACTTAAGAAAATAACCTGAGATCACAAATTTGCTGGACAAATGCTGAAACAATGAACAGAGAAAAATAATTTCCAGAAATTTCCAGAAATGAACTAATTTCCAGAAATGAACCTACAAGTCGGGCAAATACTCTGAAGTAGATCCGTGCTGGACCTGCAATTCACGCTGGACCTGCAGCTGCAGAGTGTACTTGTATCGTGGGTATTCAAACAGTGCAAAATTCTGGAGCAGCTCGGTGAAACAGGTGATGAGCTGACTCTGAAAAATTGCATCCAACCACACCGTAGGCACAACAGCTCACAGAAAATCGCACCAAATAGAAATCAAGCGAATTTTTTTAAAGAAGACATGTTTAGCATTCAAAATCAAACATGACAGGAATATCAGAAGACTAACTAATTGCAAATATGAATAAGAGCAAATTTCCTAAATATCCATTTTGTCCTTAATAAACTAAAAAAGGTAGGTCCCGTACTCAAGTCCAAGCATTGGGTTCCAGCGCTTATCTCTGGTCTTAGGCAATCAGTGATGTAGGTGGTATAGGCCATTAATCTGGGGTAGGTTGCCATTACTTTCCCCAGACCCACGTTTTACCTTCGCAGCTTATCGCTGCTCCTCAGTTTACTGCCGCCCTCTAGCAAAGCTGAGTCGACCCTAGGGCTCCTGCGGGGATCGAACCCGCGACCTTTTGCTCCATCGTCCAACGCTGTTACCACCCTGCTAATTTCCCACCCCTTTTATAAGCCACCTGTTGTAAAAATGAAACACCAACCTTAAAATAAACAGAAGAACAGAAGAAGAGCTGACGCAGTGGCTCAAAGATCATCTCATTCAATTCTAGACAACAACAATGCACCATCTTCGTCATCATCATCACATAGGCCATATTAAACATTTAGAATCTTCAATAGAAAATTTAACATGGAATTTAAAAACATTTCAACTAACCTGAAAATAGATTTTAGAATAATATCATATGCTACATTAACTGATTGTCAAACTTTGTTATATGATTATATGGAACAAGCCATTGTCATAGTGCACGATTCTGGCATTGACTGTTCTAACTCTTCTATGTGAACACCAGTGTTTGCAAGTGCCAACTTTTGAATGTAAAATTTATTGCTTAATAACTTGAGTGATAACCAAGTGCACTTTGTTCAGGTTAGATTCAGGATGTGATTTCCGATTCTAATCAATGATTCAATTTGACTAAAAATGCATCATTCACAAGTCCACGAATTTAAATGAATTTAAATAATCAAACCATTGGCTAAGTTAAAATAACTGAAAAAATATGTAATTCTCAAATTCCCATATAGCAACACACATCATAAGATCAGAATTTGATCTTTGAACAGAAATTTGACATTATGAAGAATATAATGTAAATAATATGCACATATTGACACAGGCAAACAGGCAAGATTGCATATTCATGAATATTTAAAACCAATACTGCAATAAACATATGCCATTTTTTTATATTCTTATACGTGAAATGGACTTCCGAGCCATCGTAAAAATACAATAAATAAAATAACAAAAAAATTATACCAACCTACAAATGGATACAATCTGCATCTTGATATCAACTTAAAGATCAGCTTCTGGTGAACATGGCCATTCCAGATGCGCAGATAATATGACAGAAAATTATCACAAACAGGAATGCCCTCCTAATAAAAACAGCACAAAATACGAATATGAATATACATGAAATATGAATATGCAAAAACCTACAATCGAGAACAAATGCTCAACAAACACTTGGTCATAAAGGAAGTCTGGAATGCACTAACAAAGTCTTTGTCTCAAAGACAGTCACATTTAGCCATGATTTTCGATTAACTATAATAAATCATTCAGGTTGATGTATCAATGTACTGCATTTAAAACTTTTAAACTACGTTGAATCAAATAACTATAGTGTTTATCCACTGCACTCAATAATGAAATCTTGCAGTGTTACATTCAAACTCCATTTCAAGAGCATCAAGCAATATCACAAAGTTCCAAGACCTTCTACTCCAAATCAAGAGCATTAGAGTTGCTAAACCATACAATTCAAGGGCAATTTCAACAATTTAAAATAAATATGATAAACAAATAACCGATGTTCAAAACTAAGCAATGAGCGATGCAAGCACCCACCATAACACATAATGACCGGCTAAATCTAGCACGAAGTATGTTCATTATTTAAGCCTCACTACGCACCTGAAGAAACTCGGAGAAATTGACAACCAGACGAAGCAACTGTTCCTGTCGTGCTTCGTTTGACGAGTACGTGTTCAGAAACTCTAAAAACGACGTCAACCAGACAAAATTCACCTCAAACTAGCCGTGCAAATATAGCAAAATATCAGTCAATTTGTTCTGTCAAAATTAAAAAAGTCTAAAAAATTAATCAAATTCTGATAAATGATCAATACATAACAGCAAGCTACAGTGTATACAAAGCCTTAACCCCTTAACTGGGTATTTAACTGTAACTCAATGTAAAATGGACGGATATATCCGGGGTCCCCAGTTAAGGGGTTAAGCATTCTTAGTTGAATGTCGTGTCTTAAATCTTCAATCTTGACTTCTGAAGATTTCAATTCTCAATTCTCCCACATCAAGCCAACAACCAACTCCAAAATATCCAGCCAAATAAAAATATTGTGAAAAATATCGAGCAAGTCAAAATATGCAAACAAGAAACACTAACAGTTTCAGTCACGTCCTGCTTAAATCAAATGCATTTTCAAAAGAAATTTCAACTTGTGCTGAGTGGTATTCTAATTTAAATGGCAATTGTCTTTCATCTATTATTGCATATGGATACTTCTAAATGTTTCTACTACAAATGGAATAAACATAAATTTTTCAACAATGTATCAATAGAATACATAAAAAATGACAAAAACAAAATGCCAAAAGCAAAACGACAAAAACAAAAGCACTCCAATAACTGCTTTAACCATAAGCCTGGTCTGAATACCTTCGTATAGCATATGATTCAGCCAGTAGCTGACACGCAGTGGAAGAACACGATCACAGCATGAGGAGAGTATGTATTGCATATTTCTGTTGATCAACATGTATCCAATCTGACACGGCATCTGGACAGATCAAAACACAGACGACCGCTAACGAAATATAAATGACTCTCAAGAATATGGAACCTTCCTAAAAAAAATAAACTGTTAATTCTAAACTGTTATCAATTAATCAACGTATTAGAAAACGAAACATCAATACTATTAATATAGGGCTTCAAAAAAATATTCTAGCTATTTCAATTAATCAACATAAAGTGGACCATACCCCAAATTTTTGTAATGGTTAGAAAGATCAAAAAAAAACATCAATCTTAGCTTTTATATATAGGAGATATAGTAAATTTAAAAATTATTCTAGTTTTGAATAATTTCCCAACACTTTAACGACGTCTAAAATTTAAATCCCCAGTTAAGGGGTTAATATCCCTTGTAAAAAAAATAGTTACACAATAAACCTAAAATAAAAAACACTTAAAAGCAAGAAGCATTTATTATTTATTCTTACTTCAAATTTGTCAATATTTTGCAAAAGTTGATCGAAGGTTTTGATCTGTGACAACGGCACCAGCCTCTTCTTGTTCTCTGTAACTCTAACAACGTTATCCATATTCTGATTAACAGGAACAACTGTCTGGTCAGGTCGCTGCCTTTTCGCCTGAAAAATTGTCAAAAGAAGCACGCACTGAATCATGAAATGCAAAAATGTTATTAAACCAGACCTGGACCAAGGTTATTCAATGAAAGTCCTACAAACCAGAGGTTTTTAAAATATCGGTTGAATTTTTATATAGAAGGATCGCATTAAAATTACCTCAGTTATAATGATACTTTATTTATATCAAACCAGCTTTAAGAGTTCTGCTGTTTTAAATAGGCAACGTCTAACTTCTATATGCCGGTAGTTGTCGATATAAATACAACACAGAACACTAACATTAATTAGTCATTGGTCCAGCATTAGAACCTCATACTTACTTACTCTGTAGAAATTTCTAATACCGGTAACTATCTTTAAAAGACTATATAATTTATTTCATCATGATAATTTTATAATTCATCAAATCAAACAGGGTGCCATATTTCTGATAAATGGCAAATCAGAATGCAGCTTTTTCAACAGACAAAAACAGAACTGTAAGAATAAGCACCGTTGGTCCACAGTAGAAGTCGGCCGGCCTTGGAAGGACGTCTGCCAGATCTTCCGGAAAGCCGTGTATCGCGGCATTTGCGCCGATCACTTTACGAACCTTTGCTGACCATACTCTATCAAGCTGGGGGAAAAAGACCTTAAAACCACAAATAAACCAGCATTTGCAAAGAGTTTCTACGCTATCGCTACCTCCTTGTTCCTGAAACGAGGTTTTGAATCAGTTGGCCCTATCTTTTGGAATGCTCTTGACGCCTGTATGCGTGGCTTAGCAACTCCTAATTCTATGGCCCTCTTTTTGAAACGACTTAAAACTTATCTCTTTGTAAATATATAGTAATTTGCTGTGGGAGCGCTTCTGAGTGATTCTTCAGAAGAGGCGCTATATAAATATTTTATTACATTACTTAAGAATTTTTACAGCAAAAGAACAATGCACGATTATCACACACACACACACACACACACACACACACACACACACACACACACACACACACACACACACACACACACACACACAGGCCAATCACAGAGTACACAAATCCTGTATTGCAGACTACATTGACAAGTCGATAACATAGGGCGCCAGCAGCAGCACTCACCAGAATCAATAACTGTGTTAAAAAGCTCATGCAATGTCACAGTCACACAACCATCATTCTTGTTTTTAACCATCAAGCAGGTTTGCTAGGATTGCAATTTCATTTCATTTTGTATTTGAATGCTAACCTTTGGATCTATATGCAATGGGAATCGAGCATACTCAGTTCTGGCGGTTTAACCCTTTGAAACCCCACAGGTCGCATAGGTGTATATAGCCTATGTATGTATGTATGTATGTATGTATGTATGTATGCATGTATGTACTGGACTATTTATATAGCGCCGTAAGCATAGTGGAGCCAAAGACAAAAGTGCTTTACAAAGGGTATGACTCCCGAAATAGATGGGTTTTCAGTCTGTTTTTAAAGATGGGTCGGTCTTTGATCCTTCTGATTTCTGGCGGAATAGTATTCCATAGAAGTGGTCTGCCTCGTGACAAGGCGCGATCTCCTAGGGTAGGAACCTTGAGCAGCCTTGAGACAACAAGGTCTAGCGAGGACAATGATCGCAGTGTCAATCATCTGAGAGTGTCACCAGAGTGTCACCAGAGAGGTTAGTCACAATGTTAAAAATATGGTAAAAATCGCTTATCATAAAAACAAAGACGTCAATGTAGACTGCCGCTTGTGTGCTCATTATCATCTACACACCTTGAAGCATTTATGCTTATGTCGACAGAAACTGATGTCTTAAGTGAGTTAAATAATGACACAATCTTAGATCATTGGCTGAAATCTTACACAATAAGTCAATAAGTTGTTCTCAGACATAAAGCCTGATAATTTGATAAATAGATAACTTTATAACTTTTAGTCTTTAATGAAATCTTATTTTCTTAACATTTTAAGTCTTATACTAGAAAGAGGCAGCTGTTCGCCGCGCTTTCGCTCGCAGTGCAGGATAATACTAATCCAATTATACCTAATACCCAATCATTGAATTCATGCTGAACAACATTTCAATGATATGCCTATGATCGTTAAAATCACGCAACTGTGGCCATGTGTGACGCTGTACACGATTTTTTGTGCACGTTAAAATGCACGTTTAAATTGCACAACTACCTGAGGCTGCGAACAAATCATGTTAAACTAGGGTCTTGAACATACGCGGGGACTAAACGGTCTAAACCGTCTAACAATAGTTAAACGTAAGGACTAAACGGGTCTAAACTACCAATAGTTGCTGTTCTAAACCGTCTAGCAATAGTCAACCAATCAGAACGCTTGAAGGTAGCAGACATACAGATAACGATTTTAATATGATAGATTTTCAATTAATCGTTTCTGTTATGAGTCTTATGACTGTCTCATTGAGTCATTGTAGAGTGACCTGCAAGGCTGAGACATTGGCCGTAAACAAATATCCCAAGGAAAATAAAACTAATATTTGTGATAATTGTGTTTTTTGTGAATAGTCGAATAAGATCGTAGAGGCAATGCTAGGGCCGTTTTTTGATTTTTGTCCCGGGCCGCTTTGGACACTCCAGTCCACCCCTGCCAGAGGGTATTAAAAGTCGTGCTAGGACTGGCTTGGCCGGTGATGATGCCATGAATCATGAGGCACCTCTTAAAGATAATGTGTTCTCGGACATGAAGCCAGTGAAGCTTGTCTCTTATGAGGTGTTATGCTCGCCCTGTCTAATCACTAGGGTTTAAAGTGTTAAGGGTTAAATTACCTTGCTGTTGCCCCCCAATTGAGCTAAAGCATTATTTTCTGGCTAACCCTACGTTGCATGCTGTACTAGACTTTACGCAGAAATTTATGCACACAACAACAGGCATTTTTCAATGCTATGACAATCAAACTTGCCAGCAGCCTGTAACCCAGAGGTTGACCAATGGCCATCCAGGATCTTAGTGCAATATCCTTCATCTGAAAATGTACAATTATCTAACCAAGTAGCCAAGCTCAGTGAAGAGGTCCACAAATGTATGTACCGGTACACAAGCCTGCATATGCAAGCACACACGCACACGCACACACACTATTAATGTTAAACTCCTCTCTTTCTTATTCTGCAAGAAATAAATTTTAATATCAGTTTATTGGCAGTAATAGATTTTAATGACAATTAATCTTTTTTTAAAAAAGAGCTGCATACTTTTCGTGATCTGACGATAGAAATTGCCACGAGGTGCGGACAGTAGAGTTTGTAAATGGACAGCAAGCCAAGTACATGAGGTTGCGGCGACTGGAAAAAAAACACAAAATGGCCGATTCAAAAAAACACAATTTCATGTCGAACAGCCAATCAAGAATGAGAGGATTTCTCCGGATAAAGTAAAGGCCAAGAAACTGACCGACTTGTGGATCTTGAGCAGCACTTGAATTCGAAACGACTTAACGTCCTCTCTCCTTGTGAGAAGATAAAGAAGATGGCACAAATGAGACCGCTGCAACAAAGAAGCGTCCACACAACACTATCTTCTCGGCTGGCAAAGTTCTCACAAAGATATCATCAAATCATAAATAAGTACCAAAAAATCTAAACCATTTCTTCAACTAGTATTCCAGGCAGAGGTGGTTCCACGTTGGGGATGATTGGGGATGCATCCTCTCAGCAAGCTTTTTTTGCTTTTCAGGGTCTCAGAGGGGTTTACCGGGCTAAGTCGTTACGTATTTGTAAACAAAACAGAGAGCTGAAGACCTTTTTTGCTTGTCAGCCTCTTTTTTGGCAAGTTTTATCTACATTTTCCAGGGAAAACAATGTTAATGACTTTTTCGCTTGACAAAATTTTTCGGAATATCATTTCACCCCCCACCAACTTCCTAGAAATTCATTGAATCCCTCACCAACTTCTTAAAAGTTCCTTGCATTCCCCTCACCAAGAATTCCTGGAACTGCCACTAATTCCAGGTATGATAGTTTTGTGCAGCAGAAAACACTTTTTCAGAACTTTAGATAAACTAGTCTTTTGCTTGAAAATTCGTAATGATTAGGACTTTGAAGGCAAACTGCTCAGTAATTAACAAAATAAAGAATACTTTGCTATATCATGATTATTATAAAAGAACTTACCATTGCTGAATAGTTAATGAAAAGAAACAGAAAGCTGTACAGTCTGTGCAAGATGTCCTTGCTGTCTATATGATTGAAAACCACAAGGATCCATCGCAAAAATAAAGCCTGTGTCAAAAATATGGAAATTCATACTAACAAGAAGCAAAGTTAACTTTTTAGAAAGGTAGTATGTCAATAAAAGAGAAGTACTAAAAAGTCAACAGTTTCTACACATTTAATATAGTTGACTTCCACGTGCCTGTGTATGAAGCAGTACATATGTTAAAACAGATGCAGTAAAATTACTTCTGAAAGCTTAATTAAACCTACCAAGTTTAACACACACGTTGGCACTAGGCAATAAATAAGAAATAGGCTCATATGTTGTTTGCAATAACGTGTTTATGCAAGCAAAATGTCCACAATCAAAGGTGTAAATGCTGTAACTGATGGTCAAAGAAAATGATAGCTGGGAAAACTGTTTAGCAATGGCGTGAAATCAAGAGATAGCAGTAACAAACCTCAATGAAAAATAGCTCCAAGTCTATTACGGGGCTGCTTTCGACAATCAAAATAACATTAAACATACTTTTTAAAGAAAACAAAATAAAGTCTTTTCTTTCTAAGCAACATCATTGAAAGAAACATCAACAAATAAGAAACATTAACAGAAACGCTTAGGCTGTTGTGTCATTATTCTGAAGAAGCTGACATATTCAAACCTTTGTGTCTGCAGCAATATTGTCCGTATTCATCCACGAGACAGACTTCACGACAGACATCGCAGATACAACGGATGATGGGATGAGCGACCTGATAAGCCTATGATTTATGTTTTTGGCTAAATATAGAAAAACCACAAATCATACTAGAGAAAGAACTTAACCATTTATAAATAACAAAAGTAAACCTACATCAGTTACATCATATCATAACATTTACATCAAAATAAGACTATGACAAAGTGACCATTCTCCTCTATCATGTCTAATTTACGTCCAAATGCCAAGCCTTTTGTTTCAATGCAAGAAAATTATAAAAATAAACTGTGCAAATTTCTAACTGATTACTGGTACATACGTTCTGAACTCATTGACTAATACATGATCATAGTATAACATTTGAAAATGCATATTAATTCTGCATTCAGCCATGAAATTAATTCTGCATTCAGCCATGAAAAAAGGACCCAAACATGAAAAACTCATGTAGTTTTGAGGACAGAAACATGAAAAACTCACGTAGTTTTGAGGTTTTGAGGAACCAAGTTTTGACGCCCATGAAAAACTGGTCAGTTTTGAGGACAGAAACATGAAAAACTCATGTAGTTTTTCTCAGAAAAACTGTAGTTTTCAATGAGTTTTGAGGACAGAAACATGAAAAACTCACGTAGTTTTGAGGACCCAAACATGAAAAACTCATGTAGTTTTGAGGACAGAAACATGAAAAACTCACGTAGTTTTGAGGACCCAAACATGAAAAACTCACGTAGTTTTGAGGACAGAAACATGAAAAACTCATGTAGTTTTGAGGAGGTTCAAACATGAAAAGAGTTTTGAGGACAGAAACATGAAAAACCACACAATGTTTTGAGGACAAACATGAAAAGCAATGTAGTTTTGAGGACCCAAACATGAAAAACTCATCATTTTGAGGATCAACATGAAAAATCATGAAAAACTCATCATCAGTTTTGAGGACATCATCAACCACCAAAAACTCACCAGTTTTGACCACAGAAACATGAAAAACTCATGTAGTTTTGAGCCTGAAACATGGCGTAGTTTTGAGGACAGAAACATGAAAATAGTAGTTTTGAGGACCCAAACATGAAAAACTCATGTAGTTTTGAGGACCCAAACATGAAAAACATACAGTTTTGAGGACCCAAACATGAAAAACTCACGTAGTTTTCATCAGTATTTTGAGGACCCAAACATGAAAAACTCAGAGTTTTGAACATGAAAAAAACTGACCCAAACAAAAACTCATGTTTTTTGAGGACCCAAACATGAAAAACTCAGTTTTGAGGACCCAAACATGAAAAACTCTGTGAGTTTTGAGGACAGAAACATGAAAAATTAACATTTGAGGACAGAAACATGAATAACTCACGTAGTTTTGAAAAGTGAAAAAGCTAGTTTTGAGGATATGAAACAAAAAAACAAATGTAGTTTTGAGGACAGAAACATGAAAAAACTCATGTAGTTTTGAGGAAAGAAACAGAAAAACACGTAGTTTTCAGGACAATCATCCAGAATGTTTTGAGGATTAAACATGAAAAAAAATGGTTTTGAGGACAAAACATGAAAAATGCAGAAGAGGCAAAAAGGAACAGTTTTGAGGACAAAAATGAAAAACTCAGCAGTTTTGAGGAAAACATGAAAAACTCCAATGTTTTGAGGACATTCCTTGAAAATATGCTTAGTGCATCAGGAGAAAAACATGAAAAACTACACAGTTTTGAGGACAGATACCTGAACATCTAAAAACGTAGTTTTGAGCAAACATGAAAAATTGCAACATTAGGACACAAACATGAAAAACACACGTAGTTTTGAGGACAAACATGAAAAACACACACACACACACATGAAAACACACACAGTCATCCTGTTGTTTTGAGGACAGAAACATGAAAAACTCAAATTTTGAGGTAAAATGAAAAAACTAGTTTTAAGTCACAGAAACATGAAAAACTGTAGTTTTCATTACAGCAAACATGATCAAATCATAGTTTTAGGATTAAACATGAAAAACACAATTTTTGTCACAGAAACATGAAAAACTCTGTAGTTTGAGGACAGAAACATGAAAAACTTTTCAGTTTTGTTTCCAAACATGAAAAAATCAGAGTTTTGAGGACATCACATGAATAACTCACGGAGATTTTGAGGACCCAAAAGAATACGTAGTTTTGAGGACCCAAACATAAAAACTGCAAGTTTTATTTCATGAAAAACTCATGTAGTTTTGAGGAAAGAAACATCATCATAACTCAATTACCCAAACATAAAAACTCATGTAGTTTTGAGGACAGAAACATGAAAAAATGTTGAGTTTTTGGATAAAATATCCAAAACTCCCTTTGTTTTGAGGACCCAAACATGAAAAACTGGCTGTTTTGAGGACAACAAAAATGAAAAACTCATGAGTTTTGAGGACAGAAACATGAAAAAGCAAGAGTTTGAGGACTTGAATTATATTGTTTTGAGGAAAACATGAAAAACTCCGTAGTTTTGAGACAGAAACATGAAAAAAATTTAGTTTTAATACAGAAAAGCACTTATGTAGTTTTTAATATAATTTATGGGTTATTTGTTTTTGAGGAGTCAATTTTGAAATGCCTCATGTAGTTTTTGTGGACTAATCATGAAAAACTCCGGAGTTTTTTGCAAACATGAAAAACTGTGGTGTTTTGAGGAAGAAACAAAGAAAACTCGTTTTTAGTTTTGAGGCTTGTTAAGAAAACTATAAGCTGTTTTGAGGACAGATGAAAAACTTGTAGTTTTAGGACAAAACAGAAAAACCTCTAGTTTTGAGGACTGAAACATGAAAAACTGTGTCAGACCAAACATGAAAAACAGGTTTTTGAGGACAGAAACATGAAAAACTCATGAAGTTTGAGGTTCCAATGATCTGTAGTTTTGAGGACAGAAACCAAAAAACTCACGTAGTTTTGAGGACCCAAACATGAAAAACTCACAAGTTTTGAGGATTACATGAAAAAATCACAAGTTTTGAAACTGTCAATTGGTCAGGACATAATCCTTTACCATCTCTTCTCATGATCGCAGAAAACTGGCACTCAATGAGGCAAAAACATTCTAAATGCAATCAGATCAAGAACAACTTCAGGCAATTCTAAAATCAGGTTCCATTGCAAGAATTACAAACACTAACTGTAAATCCACACAATGTCAACAAGAAGAACTAGAACAGCAAAGCCATCACCATAGAAGTGGATCATCATCATTTCATCATACCACCACCAGAAACCACCACCACACCAATCAAGTCATCATCAAAATCAAAGAAGGAACTTTTGCCTAGGGCGGCAATATTAGATAAAACTGATGAAAGATTGAAAAGTTTGCTTAACAATTAGTCATCAGTATCTGAATAGCATGAAAGAGATTTTTAACTGGCTTTCATTTTTTAAAGTTTGTTTGTCAGACTTCATCTGGAAATAAAACTGTGAACATTGCTATACATTTTTATTAACATTTTAACCAATAATTGAAAAATGGGATCTCAATATGTGGCAAAAAATGCACTTTTTGCATTGACAGTTGCAGAACATCATACAATCATCCAGAATCTAGGAGCGAAATGGTTTGTGCAGAGCTTAAAATGCAGAAAGTTTCAAAAGAGGAACATTTCAGTAACAAAAATAGGTGCATAAAACTTCTCAATATCCAATGGCTCCATTATGTATAGCAGACATTGAAATTCATACACATGCTATACACCTGAACATCTAAAAATGCACTAGCACTTCTTATTGCAACATTACACAAAAATCACATACAACTACCTTTTACACACACACACACACACACATACACACATAACACATACAATGTTATATGATCAACATACACACATTTAAACACAGTCATCACTGAAAAATGTTATGATGGAGATGGCCAACCAAATATCTGTAAAATCCTTGCAAAAATTAATAGAATCAGACTTTTTCATTTCAGCAATGCCCATCAAATCATTTTTATTTTATTGATTGAAAATGTTATCAGATAATTGCACTGATAAATATCTTCTTGTTTCATTAACTCTTTACATGTTGCTGTAAATTATACTTATTTGACAAAATTACTATGAAGACTTGCATACAGGAATATTACTAAAAGTTCACTATGATGATAAATTGCTCTACTATATAAGTATATATATATATAGTAAAAAAAATATCAAAAAATAGTATATATAATTATATATATATATATATATATATATATATATATATATATATATTACACAAAGACACACACACACACAGGATGCAATTTGTGACCTGGAGCAGTGGGGGGGTCGGTCGAGCTGGAGGGATGTAGTTGTTTGGGAAATGTAGCAGTGGGGGGATATAGCTGTAGGGGTATGTAGCAGCAGAGGGATGCAGTTGGGCAGTGGACATTCCCCCTCCCCTACAAATCATGCCTTTGTGTGTGTGTGTGTGTATATATATATATATATATATATATATATATATATATATATATATATATATATATATTCACAGCATTCAATTAGAAAGCTCCTTATATCAACAACAGTAAAAAAGGCATTCCTACTTCTGCTAAGAAGGTCGACCGCTTCTTCAACAGTAACAACATTATATTCAGGGCCCTCTGCTCTCCGGCGAAGATTATCTGTTCTCTTCCTCTTCCCCATCCTTGAAGGCTAACAGCATTATTAAAACAAAAACCAACAGATGGACGTTCAAAACAGCAACATCAGAAGAGATTATCTGAACAGCAGGCAAAACATAAGCTACTGGTACAAGCTATTATGTTAATTATTATTAATGGTATTCTGGTCAGCGTGGAGACAGGGTTTCAATGACCAATGACAAATCAGGCTTCAAATTTAACACACATTCAAGCTTTTAAAATTGTGTGGCAAGTGGCAATGGATCTTGAGACCCATCAGCACTGTCATGCGTTACAAGCAAACTGACAACCATACCCCACCCAACAAAAAGATAACACAACTAATACATACAAAATATTGAAGCCTGTAATTAAACATGAAAAAGATTCAATCAATTAAATACTTTCAAAAATCATAATTACATATTAGTGCAAAATTCTTGTGATACATGCGCAAACACTTTAAACAGAATTAAACCAAGCCCATGATACATGATACAAGCCCATGATACATACATGATACATGCCCATGGCCAGTTCTTTTCCTCATTTAATAAATATAAGAATACTAACTAAAATTTCTAAAACAAATAATTTTAGCTTTCAGTATCTACACATCATCAGGGCCTCTTTCCTTCATCATCTGAAGCTGAGGTCAAGCTTAACAATGGGGGACACAAATAACAAAAAGACAAGAAGAAACCGACTGAAAATTGAAAACTACAAAAAGTATCTGATAGACCAGTCACGAATGGTTCTCTGTCATTTCCTGGACCATCATTTCCTGGACCATCATTTCTTGGACCGTCATTATAAATGGAAGTAAATAGGCAGGTAGGTAGGTATATAGGAACATAAGTAGGTACATAGATAGGTAAGGTAAAACACAAATAAGGCTGACAGAACCTGGTCAAAATTAGAAAAATGATTCAAATCGTGAATACTATAGATGTAGTAACCATAATTGCTTCAATTTCTGAAGGGTATAATAAGGCCTAGGCACCTAATGATTTACATCATGTAGTTGATGTGCAACAGCATCAATGTACTGCAACAGGCGTTGTACATCTGGAATGCCAATTCCAAAGTAAGTATTTCGGAAGCGGTCGAGAGTTTCATCGGCAAGCATGTATTTGGCCTTTCTTCTTCGATGAGATAGAACAATAAGAATGTAAACCTTGTCTCTGTAATGACGGTCCAGGAACTGACGGGACACCGTCACGGATACAGATCCAGAGTGTGATTAATGATTAATTAATGACTGGTCACAAAAAGCAGTAAAACACTAAGTGACCATGTTTGCAGTACCTATTTAAACTTGTCATAAAATCCAAAGAGATCCCCACTAATACCACAGATAGCTGGCCATGAAGCAAGAAATCACAAAGATCAAGATGTCAGTGAAATTGATGATGGAGCTTCTTGTGTTGGCAAACTTGTGAAAAAAGACACCTCAGTTGGTGGAAAATATTTTTTTCTGCACGTGTTTCATTGGATGTGATAAAATGCAAAAATTGGAGAATGCAAACTAATATAATTAGCAAAATGAACAATAAACTAAATTCTTCAGGAATTGCTTTCTGTATTATGAAAATAATTCAAATTTGTTTCTAAATGCTGTGCATAAAAAGCCAACATCATATGTGACCCGGTGGGAGAAAAGGCACCATTTGTGGGGTTCTTGAGTTACATATACTGCATATATTGAGGTTATATTAGCTCAGTCACAGCAAAGTTTTAAAGAAATATACCTGGTCATTTCAGAGAAACAAGCATCCAAACATCATGCCTATCAAATTCAAATTTTGACAAAATTGAGCATTTAGTATTGACGAAATTAAAGCGTTCAAAATTTTATAACTATGCAAGATTTATGGATTAAATTTTATCTCAGTATCAATTGTCACATATGCAAACTATCTCTAAAGTTTCATCCGTAACTAATTATAATTTATCAGTAGAAAATTGAAATAATTATAATTATTAATATTAGGACACAGCAATTGTAAAAGGTACCAAAATTGGGATAGATCGGGGCAGAACATAATAACCAGGTTGCAATGTACAATCTAAACAAGGTACACAAACAAACTGTAATAGAACACAATAAAACTTATAAGATAATATTAATCAAGGTGATTATAAATGTAACAAATGTAATTGAATGATGAAAAACAAAAAACGAGAAACTAGTGTTGTAATTCATAATTAACAACACAAAATAAGATTAAACATCACTTTTAAGCAAAGAAGGAAGCAAAATGATCGGATATTGCAGATTTGTCTGCTGGTTCTAAGCTCAAATGTATTCAAAATTTTGTAAAAATTAGTAAGTAAGCTTAAAAAGAGCACCAAAGTCAGAAGCCCACTTGTGGTACCTTTTACCTATTGCAAATTTTAAAGCAAATTCTTTACTAAATGATGCAGACATGATTAAAATGACATGATCATTTAATTGTCTACACATCATACTGTCTCAAATGCAAAAAAAGTATTTTTTCAAAAAGTCAAGTTTTCAAGATAAAAATGCAATTTTCTCGCTAATCTGTAATCCCACGTATGGAACCTTTTCTCCCAGCGGGTCACATATCAATCCTTACCTTTCCAACTTAAAGTACATGACAATAATAATAATAATAATAATAATAATAATTTTCATGCGCCATGCATTGCAGCGTCGGCGACCATGGACTTCCACCCTTCTCGATCTCTGTTCAGCAGTTCGATGTTGCTGTCCATCTCCAGTCCCTCTCTTAGTTTGTCTGTGTATTTTGATCTTTGTTTTCCTCTTGATCTTTTTTTACCCTCCACCATGCCTGTAACTGCCAAGTTCTCGAGTCCCTCTTTCCTCATCAAGTGACCCAAAAATTTCATCTGTCTTAGCTTATCAATGGTAGCCATCAGTGTTTGTTTCTCTTCCATCATCTGTAAAATTTCTCTATTTCTATTAGTTCTTTTATCCATCCATGGACTTTTAGCATTCTCCTATAGAAGGTCCACATTTCTGCAGCTTCCAGTTTCTTTTTCATAGCTTTTGATCCATAAAGCAGAACTGACCATACGTAGCACTTAAGTATTCTAAGCCTTGTTGCTTTTGAAGTTTTCTTGCTTGTTAGTATCTGTTTCATTTCCATGAAAGCATATTTTGCCATGCCGATTCTTGTCTTGATGTCTTTGTCGCTTCTTCCATCGCTTGTGATAATGCTTCCCAAGTACTTGAAATGCGTCACTTGTTCTATTTCTCTCCCGTTTAATAGAATCATAACATAATATAATAATAATAATAACAGCAATAATAAAGCTTTGAGCATAAGCCTAGAGTGCTGTGCTGATGACGTTTATGTCAACCCTTGTCTAACGGACAAGTAGATGCCCAAGGAGCACTTTCCCAAACCCAATCAAGCAGGCTGGCTGCATGAAGCTGACACTTCACACCTGAGTCAATGCCACCGAAATATCGCAGGCCTAACTGACAACAGATTTTATATAACTTACAGAAAGCCCTAAATGAAATGGCAGCTAAATCTAGCAAGCAAGTAACAATCAACATCCGTTTCTTTGGCATTCTGCCAACAGATCACGAAAGATGCAAGGCATAGAAAAGCCACAATCAAACTGTTCACGGGTCTCATTTCAGCACACACGAAATCCCACCACTTTACCAATATGCAGCAATCGCAGTGGAAGCGTCTGAATGATAAACAAAAGCGCTATATAAATGTCTTAGAGCACCGCGATGACACCGAGAAACCGTGAAAAATACGAGCATATGTCTGTATATACAGCCAATATAAGCAAATATGAATATCAATCGAGAGATCAAAACGATCGATTCATTTACTTACTTACTTTCAACAAAAATTTTAAATTATTTCAAAGGAGACTGGTAGTATGCAGATATCAACTACCGCCATTCACCATATTACGATCGTCGTTGATCAGAATCGATTCAGCCAATTATCGTCGATCGTAGATTATTCTGAATATAAAGGGTGTCCAAGCTTCGTTTTATTCAGCTGTCTTTTTTATTCTAAAAAATTTTAAGAGCTTTTTCCGCCAATTTACGGTGTGCAGTTGAAAGCACATCGACTGGTTCCCCGATAGTCTCTAATCGTCCATTCTACTTTGGCGCAGCGTTACTCATCCAAGATCTCAATTAAAAATATTAAGTTGATGCGCAACTGTTGGCGGTAATTTTGGCAATGACATTTCGCTGTCAATCGTAATTGACAATCTGAATTGCTTGCTGGTATTCAACTGGTACAGAGTAATAGAATTCTATATGTCAATATTCAAGAAAATATTGAATCGAATTTTTCTAGTAATGCGACGAGAAGGAATTTTAATTTTTTCCATTTTATCCTAAGTATTTCAACTCGTTGCCGATTTAGTGACGTAATAATAAATCGAGCATTATTCAAATCGTCATGAATTATATAATTGCGGCTGTCCACAACATTTTCTAAGTGATGTTCTTCGATTTCAGTCAACCGGATAGTTTTCTTGTCGCCGAAAGAACAACGTTCAGCCAAAATCTTCTGTTAGCGGTGATTTGGTCGTGCTAGTCAATTCAACAGCAGATCCTCGTGAATAATCCTGTGCTCTGATTGAAAGTTTAGCTCCAAATTGTTTTACGCTGTAGAGGTGAAGCAATCATATTTATAAAGTAAAGTAAAGTAAAATCTCGTGGATTTCTATAGCGCCTTGGAGGCAGCACAACAGTATAGCTGCTTATTCTTAGGCTTCTTATATAATGCGCTTAGCATCGCAGTTTGCTTTGAATAATAAATGCTGATATATTACTTGCTAATTGATAGAGCAGGAATATGCGTATTTATTCAAAATACTCTATATTTTATTAATGCTACCTTAATATGTCTAATTCTATCGATCTTTTTACATACTGATTTGCTGGTCGCCACCTAGTGACTGGAGTGATGAAGCTCAGGTAAATAAACAAGATGTTAATGCTGTTGAGCAATTTGTTAACATCACCAACAGGCGATGCCGTTTAGAAAATCTAACTAAGACAAAAACAGTTTAACAAGGTTAACAGTCGACGAAAAGAGCAAAGAAAAAGCGAATAAGACGTTCAGTTGTACACGACGATCAGTTTAATTGGTTACATTATGGCAAAGAATATGCGATGTAAGTGGGGGAACAGCGCAATTATGCACTACTGGAGAGAATTTATGTAGCGCAATTTGAATTTCTACCCCGACTAAAACATTCCGCATTAGCAGATTTCATTATAAATAATACAAATAAGATTTAGATTTTTAGTTTATAAAACTTGTTTTAAATTTATAACCAACTGACGTGTATTATATTATTTTCTATATAGATTTTGCAAAAATTTTTGCCTTTCGTTTGTAATAGTTCGGAATTTTGCGAAAGAAATTTTCGTTAAAAACTTTAATTACACGAATGCGCTGTGATAAAATTTGTGATTTTTAATTGTCTTAGATTTGGATAATAATAATGATATTTTTAATGAATACAACGGAAATCGATGCCATCATCTATTACAGTACTGTTTCAGAGTGTTTCTAATACATGAGAATGTCCGTTCGTCAAATCAGTGCACAAAAGATTAAGATCAATGCCAAAGATTGTAGTTAGAATGTGAACAAACCCACCTTTTTGACATGGCTTATCCACCATGGCTGTCATCCATTTGTCCGGTCGGATGCCCTGGATTTGACCTGGATCTTTAGTGATTTTGATTTGGCTGATGCTTCTGTGTATTATGAAGTGGCGCTGTAGCAATTTAAAATTAGGTTAGCTAGATTAGTCTCCCATAAATACATATTCTACACTGTGTTTCATTTGTATTCATCACCTTTGTTTTATAGTATTTATGCAGAGATTTTATTCCTGGTTTATTTTGTCTAGTTGGTTTGTGTAATTGTGTTGCTAATTTTAAGCATTTGATAGATGTCTTTTTCTATCAAGAATTGACTTATGATAGATAATTTAAGTAAAAATTCATGGAAAAGAACAAATATAGTAATTGTTTTGAAAAAGGCAAGACAAGCAGGAATTATGGAAGCAGTTATCAGACTTTACAGAAATTAAAAACTTCATCAGTGCTAAGAACCTGTAGATGCCTCTTTTTATTTCTTTTAGGTAAGATAATTGAAAATGCCAAAGTATAAGAGCCTTGAAAGGCACACAGTTCGTATTTCTGAAATTCTGATAAGTTCTTTCATCAAACAGCAGATTTAAAGTATATCTCCTCATCTATTTATTTGCCTTATAATGCTAACGATCATGCACAGAGGTAAAAAAGTTATATTGAAAAGTGTTGAATAACCACTAAATTGCATAAAGAATAGATCTTTGTTCATTTCAGCAAAAGCTTTGAGATAATTGCAAGTGATTCAAGTGAAAATCTGTATTAAAAATAAAAAAACGATTTTTACTGCCAAAATTGTTTTTAAGAAGTTAAGGACTGAAGAACAAGAACAGTATAAAATCTCTTGCATTTCTGCGGGCAGTTTAGGCCAAGAACAGAGGCCATCTTTACAAGAAAAGGATGTTAATGGAAGTATAACAATCTGGATGGAATTACTGCTTTAATAAGTAGAAGAAAAAAACTAAGGATTAATGTTATTCCAGAAAAGAGAAAATTGGTGACAGGTGTAATTAAAATAAGGGTGCTGTGGTGTTTGATTTGCTAGTTCAGTGTTTTATGGCAAGCACCTAATGCACAGTCAAAAACTATGGTTTATGGTCATACAAACCTTCTTGGGTTGATGAAGAATTTTGGCTCGGGAGTAAGTATTGTTATCCGCCACTGCCAAAATCAAATATTGCAGTCACCTTTAGGATCATGACAATAGCAGCAATGATGACAATAAAGTTTGTTGCTGAGCAGATGTTTTTATTAGTTTGGTGGCATTCTACATAACTTTCAATTCTTGAGAGTTTATTTATTCAATTCAGCTGTAGATTTTCTAGAGGTTGTCGTATGTTAGTCCAGTGTATGTGAGTGATGCAACAATCGCTTTTTGAATAACTTTGACTTCTGCTGACTGCATATTGATGAATTTTCACCATCATATTCCTTCAGCAAATGCATCTCTTGGTCAAAAAGCATTACATGAGATGAAGCACGAATCCACAGGACTCCAAGATGGAGCTAGAAGCTTTAGTTTTGGTGTTTGTAACGACTTTTAAAAGGTGTCATTTCACATGTCTTTCATTGGACATCAGACAGTCATTCATTTTGGAAATGTGGGATTAGGTTGCAACTAAATAATGTATTCTTAATTTTCATGGACACAGAAAAGTGGATGAAGGTCACATAAAAGAATCTGACTTTGAAAAAATTTTATAGGTTACATTTTTTTAAAAACTTTTGCAGTGTTATTTCTTAAAGTATGAATTTCCTTATTTTAGAATTAGCATCCATTTGCCTTCCCACTAAGTGTGATGAACTTCAGCTTACATTTGACCCAGAAAGTTGACTTTAGAACCAACATAAATACTGGAAACTGGAAATTGAGCTTTGTGCATGATTTTAACGTTTTAAGGAAACATGGTAGACTAAGGGGCAAGGTGGAGGATTCTTGATATGCAACACGAGTATATTGAGTTCAAATCAACCTTGGGCAAGTTGTTCACCTATGACTTGTTCTGCATTTATGGTTCTTCACTTTGTGAATGACCTAACATGCATTATAAACCATAATAATAATAATAATAATAATAATAATAATAATAATAATAAATAAAAAGAACAATTGACCAATCAATTCTCTTCAGTGCATACCTGTATAAGTGCTTGCTACTCTTAATGGTGTAGAACAGGGGTACTCGCGGCCCACAGTCCGGACCGCAAGTCTTGTTCTTGTGGACCGCCGCAGTTCTTTGAACATGCATTTCCGTCGTAGTACTGTTCCAGCTTTATTAACAGCCTTTGGTCACTCGGTAGTAGATCATGATTAAAGTCTTTAAAATATGCACCTGAGCTTACCTTCTGTGTCTAATATTGCTCAACATTTCTGCGATTGGGGCCATGCCCAAGACACTGCTATGGGATAAAATGACCTTGAAACATTTTTCAGGTGGGGAGATTACCAATATCCTATCATACAGTCTAAAATTGGTTATTTGCATTATAGTTTTCTAATTTTTATCTGTTGCCAGGGGTGCACTTATAGCAGTCTATTAAGAGGGCCCGTATTTACTCGTAGTTGCTTAGGAATAAAAAGACTTCCCTTATAGCGGACCCTCATGAACGACGGAAGACGGAATGTGGATCAGCTTACAAAAAAAGTTTGAGTACCCTCGTGTAGAAGTTGTTCTGTGCAGTTTAATTTGACATTGGTTGCCTCACCACTTCTTATGAATGCGTGTGAGGAACATGTGGTCCAGGAGAACCTGAGGATAGGCACTTACGTTCTTTTCCTCAAGACCTCTTGGATATAGTCGGGATTGAATATTGACTAAGCTTCAGGTAGAATAATCTGGGATACGCCTTTCAACCTATGCATGTAATCTAATCAAAATCTAACCAGCAGGTTTTAGCATTCCAGTGCATTAACATATAAATGTGCAAATTAATGACAATAAACTTATTAAAATGTCACTGATATGATTATCCTGAAGAGATGAATCTTCAGTTTCTTCTTGGAAGACTTTATCAAGTCTTGTGATGTCACATCACAAAGTAAACTGTTCCAGACACGAAAAACTGCGACCTAAGATGCTCCTCTGTTGCTTTCAATGGATAATCGTGTTCTTGGGATAAGCATTTTATTCAGTGCTGATGTGTTTGTGTTTCACATTTTATTCAGTGTTTATGTATGTGTTTGTGTTTCAGCTGTCTCCTCTGATTTTCACTTTTTGTGTTTTGTCACATTCTTATGGATAAAACACTTGACGGAACGGACAATAGAGTAGACGCAAGACAGCAAGGATCGGACGACAAGAGCCCCGAACAGGATCAGACTTCGGAAGCAAATCAGTCGACAAGCACAACATTTTGTTTGTAAGCTGCTTGCTCTGCTTTTCAAAGTGCAGGACTCTACTCTCTTACTTGTTTACTTACTTATTACACATATAAACTCAATCGGATTTCTAAGCCAGAAATTCAATTTTTAGAAACCTGACACAGTTTATTTCGGTTTTCAGTTGACCATAAGAGTTAACTAAGTTGGTGCAGTTCTTGACTGCTGATTGCTAAAAATGCTGATTTTAATATTAATTCTAAGCATGATAACGGTCTTTGAAGTAATTTGGTTATTTATTTTTCAAGGAGGCACATGATTCCTTTCTGTCCTTTCAGAGATCTAGGGGGAAAGCATCCAAAGCATCTGAACTCTATTATTATTATTATTATTATTATTATTATTATTATTATTATTATTATTATTATTATTATTATTATTATTTATTATTATTATTATTATTATTATTATTATTATTATTATTATTGTTGTTATTATTATTATTATTATTATTATTATTATTATTATTATTATTATTATTATTATTATTATTATTATTATTAAGACAATTTATATAGTGCCATGGAAAAATGAAGGCCAAAGTCAAGGGTGCTATCAGGTGTCATTTGAAAGGCATGTTAGACAAGTGAGTCTTCAAACTCTTCCAGAATTATTATTATTATTGTTGTTATTATTATTTTTTATTTTTAAAAAGTTTATTAAACATTTCTATGGATGATGAAATGGCAGAGCACTGCAGAGATCCAGAATAAATGCATCACATCCATTGCCTTATTGATATTTGCTATTGCATAGTGCCTTGAATATGGCAATGGTTCTGTTGACTGCTGTGCATTGTGGGATTGAAGCATTTAACAATATCAGGTTTGTGTTGACAAAATATGTCACCACCAGCTGGTTATAAGACACTGACTGGTGAGAAATCGTTGAGTACAGACTGAAAATGTTACGGACAAGGGTTCATAGGTCGATATCGAAATAACTGAGTGGAATAAATATATATTGATGTGTGTTCCTTATTTTGGCGTTGATTAAAATAGAGCTTTTGAATAGTTAAGGTTTAATGTTGCTCTGCAGGTTAAGGGAACTTTCTTCCTTGAGTTCTGTTATCACTGTGCCAAAGTCTACTTAGCATTGCAGTTTATTTTCAAGCTTTACATTTCAGTACTATGATTGTCTATGTCAGTCTCTCATTTGAAGAAGCAATACAGTGGATCCCACTTAATCGCATACTGCTTAATTGCATAACCCACATAATCGCATAGCAACATAAAAACCCGAACCAGTGTTTTGTGCGGACAATTAATTATCAGACGTCCCGGCTATTCGCATAGCCCAGTTAATCGCATAAGCAAGGCTTGCATGGCACCTATGCAATTAACCCCTTAACTGGGCAACTATTTGTAACTCAATGTAAAATGGACGAGCGTTACTCTGGGCACCCAGTTAAGGGGTTAAATGGGTTTCACTGCACTGCATAGAGTGAAATTGAAAACAAGTGGGCAGAGGTAAAATTTTGATGAAATCCTGCAGCTAGACATCAGCTTAAGAATCCTCTCGACAGAGAAACGATAATTCGAGTGATTTTAGTGTCTGTGGATTTTTTCGATTTCAGTGAAGAAGCTTACCCTGAAGCAGACTCGTTTGGGAGTTGTTCATCGCTAGCATCTTCGGTCGCTTCAAGCTCTGCCGCAGCAGCGCCGCAGCTGCTCGTCGTCGACTTTGACGACGACGCCGACGTCTCGAATCACGCCGAACTTGACGTCGTGTCGGATGAGGCGGCGCCCGGGCGTTTTGTCGTCGAAGGAGAGGATCTGATGGACTTTTTTAATTCACCAACAAAAAAGCGTAAATACACAAAAGCCGACGTTTGTTCTCCCAGTTTCGACGTGAAACGACATCAGACTGTCGAGCCGGGTTCTGACGTAGTGACCCAGTTTCCCGCGTCATCGCCGTTGCGTTCTCCGTTTTCGTCGGTGCCTTCGGCTGACCATCAGACCGCCTTTGACTCGTTGGGAAATTCGATTCTGTTTGGATCGAAGGGTTTCGAAAACTTGAACACTGCGGAGTGCGAGGCCGTTGATCTGTCGCGTACGGCTAATTTTGTGTTTTCAGACAGTCCCGTCTGGAATAGAAAAGCGGATGCCGATTTGCAGACAACTGGCGATTCTCTGAACAACGTGGTTGACCTTTCCGTTTGTAAGGAGTCCATCCACAGACCGTCTGTTCTGAACAGAGCAGTTACTGATCAAAATTTCTCCAATCATTCGTTTCTAAATCTTGTTGCTGATACTCCATTGTAAGTTGCCGCTGTTTTTATTTGTTGAAACTTTTGTTTGCAGATTGATATTATGCTTATTATGTGTCCCGCTGAGTTAATGTTATGCGTTATGATGGGATGTCCTGGCTCAATAGTATACACTTGTATGATTAATGTTGAAGATTGTTTTGGACATCAAAATGCCTGGATTGTTATTGTATTATAGTCTAATTTACTTGTTGAATGAAATAAGAGCAGCGAGTCCTTTCTATCATCCGAGCAGATTTCAACATCGCCACCTTCAGACCTTCATTGGCATGTCAGTGTTGTTAAAGCGCTTTTGATTTTGGTATTTTACTATGTTACAGCGCTATAGAAATTGTCCTGGAATTATAATAAAATATCTGAATATGATTACACATGCATCCGAAATCCAGATGCTGGAAAATTAGATTATATTGGTATATAAAATTGTGCTTTTATCTTACTTGATAGCAAGTGTGATTGTCCATTGACTGTCTGACACAATGCACTCTCTCTCAGTTCCTTATCTGTGCGGTCACACTCTGTCCGAAAGAAGTTAGCTTCATCTTGCCTCTCTGAGCTCCTCCATCCGCTCAGCTCTATCACTGGTCAACCCTGTATAACATCCACCACTCAGATCCTATTTCATATTCCATGCAGGGTTTAATCTAGGCCATTTCCGGGGAGGAAAATTGCCCTTCCCGCCCCCCCCCAGAAATTTTAAATTTCCCCCGGAAATTTTGGCATACTACATCAACTAACAGCAGCCCCCTATCAGTTTCTCCCCGGTTTTGTCAGTTTCCCCTGGAGTCCAGGAGTCTAGATTAAACACTGATTCCATGGGCTTCAATATTTCAGTAATGAGGCTTTGCAGCAGTGGTCCAATTATCTGGAATGGGCGTGATGCTAACTTTCAACAAAAAGACTCCCAAGACACTGTTTCTGAAACTCATGGAAACTTACTTATTTCCCATTCAAAAAAGTAATTGCGGCTGGAATGCTTCTGAGTGCTTACCTAGTAGAGGTGCTATATAAATGCCATTATGTTTAGGTAGTCCATGACATTTTACAGACACTAATGATTCCAATTCATAGACTTCAGTTTAGCTTTCCATGGTTGTGTATTAACTCTTTTTGATAAAAGTTTGTTCTTTTGTCATACTCTTTTGCCTTCACATTCATTTTCCTCTTCACTGTTCATCTGGGATAAGCAGATGTTTAATATTTCAAATTTTGCTATACTGTAACTTTTCTTGTTGTGTTTTCAAATTATTTTGTCCAAAGTTCGTTTGCGTCAACTTCATCATTCGCAGAGCAATCAAAATTGTTTACTTCTTTGGAGAGCAGAGGACACGTCGTCATGAGTAACAACGAATCCACTTCACCGTCTGGGGCTCACCCGATTCATGATACTTCAACCGAGAACAGCAGCGATCCCTCAGGTACTGGCCTTTGCGTCTTTGCAGTTTAGCTAGCAGCTCTGGCCATTCAACTCCTGCAAAGTTTAAGCTGGGAAACCTTACAGCATTTGTTTGCTATCAACTGTAAACATGTCTTTTTGTGACTGCCAACACTTGAATGTCTGCTAGAATCATTGTGATAATAATAATGATGATGATGATGATGCTAATGATTATGATGCTATTGATGATGATAATGATAATAACAATGGTGATAGCTATGACGATAAGGATGATGATGATGATTATTATTATCCAGGACAATTTATATAGCACTGTACGCATGGTTTAAAATCCAAAATCAAAAGCGCTTTGACACCGCTGACATGACGACAGCGGTGGCGATGACAATGATGCTTGATGATGATGATGATTGATGATGATGGTGATGGTGGTGATGATGATGATGATGATGATTGATGATGATGGTGATGGTGATGATGATGATGATGATGATGATGATGATGATGATGATTGATGATGATGGTGATGGTGGTGATGATGATGATGAATTATGGTGGTGGTGGTGGTGATAATGATGGTGGTGGTGGTGATGAAGAGGATGATGGTGGTGATGATTATAATGATAATGACAAGTTATCATCATGATATAATAATAATAATGATAATGATAAGAATAATAATAATAGTAACAACAATCATAGTTATAGTAATAATATGAATATGATAATCATAGTACTGTATGGCTTGGATCTGCTGTACATACAAAATCGATGTTTCAGAGATAATCTATGATGCTTTGTACAATTCTCTTCCATTTTTGATTCATCACTTGTACGTGCAATCATTCATGCAGCATGCACTCATGTATGACACAGACCCACATAACGTCCAGAAAAGCGTTTGGATCTATAGATGGTGACCATGTTTCATTTGTAAACAGAGTGGGCTATAAGTGGAATAGTGTGGTTATGTTTTGTCTAAAGCTAATGAAATGTGTTGTGAGTTATATGTAAGATAATGCAGTGCGTAGGATTGTATTAGCTATGTTGTACAAGGTTGTGCTTGTATCATGTTTTCCCTGGAGGATCTTGGGTGAGATTTCAATCCCATGAACAACATCACTGCTGCAACCACTGTGTCATAATTCAAACAGCTTACCATGCGCTGGTTTCTCCCGGTTAATTGCCAATTTAGGCAATGTAATGAATAAACCTCCAATATCTATATAGCACTTTGATAATACCGCACTAGTCATCAGGCTAAGGCGCTATGGACAATACACGAGTCCATTTGGCACCATTGGCACACGGGTGTCCAAGATTCGCTGTCTTCTTGCTCCTGTATTGAACCTTGGTTGATGGCTCATATGAGACATAGTGGCATTACTCTATTGAACGATCTATGGAAAAAACAACACAGAGTCTGATATGTACAAGATGACACGTCGCTTTTCTGATGTAATTTTAGTGATTTTTAGTAAAGATTTTTAGGAACCAGGAAATTACTGCAAAATTAGGTGCTATATAAGTCCTTTATTGCATTACATTTCCTCCCATCTTTCATGTGATGGAACTTCAGATTTGGCATAAAAACCTTTTTCATTGCTTGTATTTTATTATGCATAGAGTTGAGTAGCATTTATTTTCTCTGAGAACCCTGCATTAAAAACCATCACCTTTTATGCAGAATCTCAATTCCTTAGAATGTTGACTTCAATCAGGAATATCTGAGTGCCTCTATTTTTGGGATCATAACATAGGCTAAGTGCATATATGTTAAAATGGCACTTTAGAAGTTTAACGATTGAAAGCATACTGATGATTTACTCTGGGTTTTAGCATATGCATTTAGTTTATATTTATTGTTGATGTTGGCATACAATTGTATTTACGGTGTTATAGTTTCTGCATTGTTTGTTGTTTTGTGTATCAAACTTGTTAACCTATAAACGATATTCTAATAGCTTTGATCTGTGATCGGTTGTATGGTTGATTGATAATTATTGAACTGTGCGTTTGGTGATTGTCTGATTGATTGGTGGCTGTTCAGTTGATTGGCGTGTGTGTGTGTGTGTGTGTGTGTCAGAGACTTCCTCAATTTTCTTGATGGCTTCATCGGACACTGAGTCGGAAGAGCGAGAAGTCACTCGTCTCCAAGGTTAGAGACCGTTTCAAATTGTCTGCTGCTGTCCTCTTTCTTTCTCTCGTTCTGTCTTTGCGATGAGAACCAATAATGGAAACGCCCGGAGATGAGGTTTCACTGCGAATTTTAAAACTTGTGCTTTGTTTTGGTTTTGCAGCGGTGCTGGAGGCCAGAGGCCTGCCCTCACAGTTCCTCAACAGTTTCACGTCTCGAATGAACCAGCTGAGCGAAAGGGCTGCATCGACCGCTGCCACTGGTATTGCCATCACAATATACGACACATGTCTGTCCCTGCCATTGATATTGTGTTTGTCTTTATTGTCGTAATCGTGGTCGTGTAATTCTAGTTTTCATGATTCATCTTCATTTCATTTGCATTTCTTCCTTTTTTGTTAATAGATTTGTCTGCTTTGAATTGCGTTCAGTTTTGTCACAATAGAACGTGTTTTATATTATCTGAATTAAGTAAGAAACAAGACAGATTAAAACTGAATGCATTTGAAATGAAATGTTATAGAAAAATGCTGAAAATAAGTTATAAAGATATGATCAAAAATGATTTTGGGGAGATCAAAGACAGAAAACTATCAATATCATCTGAAGAATGAGGGATGAAAGAATAATAAAGGCAGTGATGATGGGCAGATCAAATGGTATGAGAAAAAGAGGAAGACCAAAGAGAAGATGGATCATGACATTCTTGAATGGGCTGGACTTGACACCTTTTGCTTATTGGCCAAAGAAAGGAAAGGGCCATGGACAAAACAATTCCTGATTGGACTATGAAGTGTGATGGTGGTGATGATGATTGTCAGTATATTTTGGGGATATCTGGCTTTTATCCTGGAGATCCCCAGCAACTCTGGCTTTTGCTTATTGGCAAAACAATTCCTGATTCTTGTTTCTGTTTTCCACAAATTGTACAGTCTTAGAAATCTGATACGTTAAGTAGATTGTGAGGATATTTAGGGGTCATAGGTCAGAATGTTTAGGAAATAAAATCTCAACTGCACTAGAGGTATGACTTTTAGTTTTCTTCTTTTATTGCCATTCTTTTCAAGGCATTGCTTTGACTGAAACTTTCTACTGTCATTGCAAGCAGCTGCTTTGCATCAATAACATGCACTTATATGACAGTGCTTCCCAAACATTTCCCAGCCATGGCAGATGGTGGCACGCTATCCAAGAAACCTACAGTCAATGGCGCACTGCAGCCGAAATGCACACATTTCATTTTTAAATGATTCATTTGTATAGGCTTACTACAGTATAGTACTTATATATTATACTCTAGTCCAGTATATACAGTATAATATTGACTACCGTTCTTCATAAGTACATATTTTATTTGCAATCTGTATCACTATTTCATGGTTAACTTCATTGAAGAGATATAATTCAACTTATAATTAACAATTAATACAGCACCATTTTCCAACATACAGCACCGTTTTCCAACATACAACACCATTTTTCAACATACAGCACCATTTTCAACACACAGCACCATTTTCCAACATACAGCACCATTTTCCAACATACAGCATCATTTTCCAACATTTTGCCACGGTACGCTTCTACCGTTGATGTGGCACAGTTGTGTGCCATGGCATACAGGTTGGGAAGCACTGACATGAGGTTTAAAAAACAACAATTTTAAAATAGCCAGCCATTATGCAAATTATTCTATGGAAATTGACAGTGTGGTCATTTTTGGCATAGAATTTTACTGAAAACGTTTTTTTACTATTTGTCTGAATGTAGACAATAAATTACCTTATTTATCGAATGTGGTTTGCATGTGGACATGATTGGCAAGTTGCATGTCAGAAATTGCTGCTGGAGTTAGAAATTCAATATTTCCAAAGTGTGAAATCTGTAAAAAAATTAGATTATTTATTCAGTAGATATTCAAATGACAATTCATTGTGGCGTTTGGATCAGATTCAGTTGAAGTTTGAATGCTGTTTAGTTCTATAGCTTCGTACAGTGCATTGTTTTTTTACGGTATTTGATTGCAAGAGAAGTATCCACTTGCATTTGTGAATCTCAAACAGTTGAAGGTATCTCTAGCCTTTGAAAAGGACACTTCCATTTTCAGTCAGGCAAACAAAGCTCTTTACCTATTTGAGATCAATTGTGATAATTGGTATCATTGGCACTTTCTTAGAGGATGATTATATTGTCATTTTGAGCATTGTCATCAGTAGGCTTCTGAATATTTGTGTTGACTGAAATCAGAACAGATGTTAGTTTAATTTATTTCCTGTTAAGATGCGAATTATCCCTCGACCTACTAATCATTCCACTAGGTATTTGGCAGGACCTTCATTTGTTGTTCTTTATTCTTGCACAGTCATTGGCACTAGTTGTTTCTCAGTGTGCAGCCGTAAGCTCTGGAATTCACTACCAATATCACTTCAACAATTTATCATCCTTCAGATCTAGTCTTAAAACACATCTGTTAGACTTGGCCTGCCCCCCTTAGATTGCTCCCCCGCCATTTTGGACTGATCTTCTGGCCTGACCTGGCTCTAATTCTATTTGGATTTGGTGCGCCATCGGCGGATGCCCTGGGCAATATGATAGTGGCGCTATAGAAGTTGATTGATTGATTGATTGATGGATTCTTTCCACTTCATGCACATATTCTGCTTGCTCAGCATTGTAGTTGTGTACCAGTATTTTGTCTTAAATTGCTGTGGTACTGTAGAGCAGTGGCATTGTTTTTGGTGATTTGATGTAACCATAGTGAAGCGACCTCTGATAAATGGCTTGCTGTTTGATTGTCTAGGAACTGTAGAGTTTGATGCTTTGCTGCTGATGTGATATGAAGGAAACGTTTTTGTGCATGATATGTGTGCTGCTTTGTATCAGTTTTCATGTCCTCTAATGACCGGGACATATTCTCATTCAGCTCTCTCTCTCTCTCAGTCTTGTATGTTGACGCTTCTGTATTCTGTTTTGCGTCCAGGCAAACAAATACAAGAACTGATGCAGCGAATTGAGACTTCGGCAGACGAAGGCGAGATCCTCGTTACACTCATTGAACTCTGTCAGGTGGTTTTGTTATTACTTACTTACTCTTTGGCAAAATTAAACAAATAAAATGTTTCTTTGGTTTTTTTTACCTCTCCACCTTAATTCAAATTGACTCGATCGGTTGAAATGGTTGCACTTATTCTGTGCAAATAATGTATGATTTTGCAGGCTGTCTAGTGTCTACACAGCATATAAAGCTGTGTGCTTGGTATATGTGCAATCATTGTGCATTTGGTTAATGTACGTGCTTTTTATGAGTATGTTTGTGTGTGTGTGTGTGTGTGTGTGTGTGTGAGTGAAGGGGCTCTGCTCAGAAGTAATTTGATTCATGTAATGTTATGTTGCATATTCAGGTTGGACAATGGACATGGGCATACTTTCTGTATTTTATTATTTTTTTTAAATTTGGGAAAGACATTGTGGACACTTTAAGCCCTGGAACAAGATTGCAACAGAAATTCTGGGAAATGAGGGACATCAAACACTCACTTTGGTAGAGTCCCTGAGGTTTGTATGACAATAAAATATTTAATTTTAATAATCTTAATTTTATTGATTTTAGAATATTTAATGAAATTGTTGCATATTCGTGTGCTCAGCTGCTGGTGATGGGCAACGAAGAGTCCTTGGCTGGATTTCCCATACGCCAGGCCGTTCCAGTTCTCACGAGATTCCTCCAGATGGATCACAACTTTGACATCATGCACCAGGCCTGTCGTGCCCTGACCTACCTTCTGGAGGGCCTGCCAAGGTCGTCTCAGGCTGTGTCTGAGGCGGTGCCGGTTCTCTTGGAGAAGGTGAGCTCTGGAGAAGGTCTGATGGAAAAATTGCACGAGATTTGGGTTTTAATTTTTCTTTAAAATTGAAATAATCGACTACGGTACTTTAAGAGGAAAACGTTTTTGCCAAATCAACAGGAACTGTTAATTTGATTCTGATAATTTCTGCAAAAATGGTGACATGAGCAGTGCAGAAGTTATTATTAATTATTAGTTTGTAATTAGTAATTTGTAATTAATAAAATTAGTTTTTTGCCTCTGAACAAGTTCTACTAAGGCTGTTTGAAGGTCATTTCATTGATAGAAATATATATCACACCTGGAGGATTATTATCAGTTTTGTCTTATTGGTATAAACTAGCAATTGATTGAATTTTCTAATTTTTTATAATGGAACTAAATTTTGCCATGAGACTTTTGGTTAATGCGTAATTTTTTATAACTTACAATAAATATTGCATGAAGGACATAATTTGCGTGGAGAAAATTTCAGGAATACTCATTAGTTGCTGCTTTAATATTTTTAAGGCCAGTTTTGAAAGGAAAATGAAGCATTGACAGAAATATTTTTGGTTCGAAAGTTTTTTTGAGACTTGGAAAAAAATTAGAAATTCAGTATTTCCAAAATTGTGAAATTCTGTTAAAAAATACAGGACTTAATAGATGTTTAAAAGCTTTCGACCAACATCTGGCATATAATTGTTTTGCTAGTTGGTTTCCACTTCACTGTGAGATCCAAATGATATTATTTATGCAGTCAATAAGCAAATGACAGATATATACATGAGTCCCATTCGTGGAAGAAGCAGAGGGGGAAAGAGGAGATGAAAGGAGAGAGGGAGAAGAAAAGAATGGCCAATTAATTGATGATCTTTTGTGTTTTTTCAGCTTCAGTCAATCGAGTGCATGGATGTTGCCGAACAATCACTCAGAGCACTGGAGCTTTTGTCGAGAAAGCACAGCAAGACGATTCTTCAGAGGGTTGGCTTTTGACTTTGTGTCCATTTTCCACATAAATAATATCTCGTTCTATTTGCAGAAACGAAAAACATGAAAACATGATATATAGCTAATCTTTTGAGAAGTCAGTGGCTGTGATCCCTGCTGACTGATTGGTTATATAGTGATGTTCAGATGCTTTACAAGAAATGCCTTGCTGACTGGCTTGCAGATTTGTGTGGAGGTAAGGCAGGCAGGGATATTTTTACACCCCCCTAACACCCCCTCCCCCAACACCTCCCAATTTGAGGTCGACACCCCTCCCAATTCACAATCCTAGAAATATCCCTGAAGGCAGGTTCTTCCAATAAGACAGAATGTGAATGCCCTCAAAACCTGAATCAGAGAGTGGATAGGGAATTGAAGGCTGTGTTATAGTCTTTGCTTATTCAGTTATGTGATCATGTTTTTGTAAGAAATTTGATTTAAGTCTGACAGAAAGGAGTAAACTCCAGTAGTCAAGCCAAGATCACATTAGCCAAGAGGGGTACGGGGGACTGGACCCCTTATTTGGGCTGGAACCAGTCATGGGTTTTGTGCAAAGCCAATGAGAAATTAATTATTAGGGGGTTAGGGATGATTGTCAGCAGAGTTTTGTTACACCTTTTGGTCACTGAGGAGTGAGGAGGCTTCTCCAACCCCCTGACTGAGTGGAATGATTGGGATGTCTGATTGATTTTGAAGTACCATCGATTGATACCTTGGGTATTAGAACTGGTGCTATAGAAGTGCATAATTATTATTATTATTTAGGCATAATGATATTGAAACTGTTGAGGCTGATTTTAGACAGCAGCAGCAATATCAACTGAATGCCCAAACAAGTCAAATCGTTCCCAAATCTGTAGGTTTTGTAAGATTGTGCTAATTTCTGTACAAAACTGTTCTATCGTGTCATCTCTGTAGAGGTTTGTAATTTTTGTGATGATTATGATGATGACAATGTTGAAGAATTAAGTGAATGACCTCTTAAATGGCAGACTTTTTCAGCATATATGCAGTGTTTATTCTAGGCCTTCTCTGGGGGAATTTCTCCCCCAAGTTTTAAAATCCCCCCAATTTTTTATATGTTGGCTGGGGAATGGAAATTCCCCTCCCCAAAAGTGTGGAGACTCAGACCTTGTCCCTCCCAAACATTTCAAAATCCTCCCCAATGTCAAGGTGGCTAGAATAAATACTGCATGTATGTATTATTCATTCATCTGTTTATTCTTAGAGATTGATCTAGATGTAGAGATAAATTAGAGTAAAATTGATGAAGTTGAGAATTCGTTAGTTGTTGTCGTTGTAACATGTAACATGCAGCAGAACCTTTTAATTATTATCTTACTTACATTTTGGGTTTTACCCACTAGATGGCATTTTGGTTGTATTGCATATCTTGTAAGTTTAGTAGTCTTTGTCTTCCAGTTCTTTATCTGGCTCATGACTGAGGAATTTCTGTTTAATAAAATTTGTTCAAAATCCTTTCTAATCCTTATTATCGGCATGACCCGAGCCTTTCCTTATAACATCGTGTATGGTGTTTATTGAATTCGGTGGTTTTATTTTTCTAGAATGGAGTGGCGACCAGTCTCATGTTCATGGACTTCTTCTCTATTACTGCCCAGAGGTCTGCCCTTGCTATTACCGCCAACTGTTGTCTCAGCATGACCACAGAGGAGTTCTGCTTCATACAGGAGTCGCTGCCACTCATCACGAGTCGACTGACGAACCAGGTCTAGCTTTGCTTTCTGCACTTCTTAAGAGATTCTTGTCCTTGTTCTTGCCACAGATGAAATTAGAAAATACAAGAGTTAATTTGAAATGCAAATGTTTTAGGCGGCCGCTCTGAATATTTTAATCTGCAAATGTGTTGGCAAGTAGACTGTTGGTCAAAGACCAGAATATGAAGGAGTGCGGAAAACTTCCAACAGCACATGAGTATAATGTTATACTTTCAATTGGTGCTAGGACAAAATGTCACGGGAACAAAATGTCATGGGAACAAAATGTCACGGGGACAAAATGTCACGGGGACAAAATGCCATGGGAACAAAATGTCACGGTGGCAAAATGTTACAGACAAGATGTAATGGGGATAAAATGTAACCCTAAGCCTAACCTTAATCATAACCCCAACCCTAGCTGTGACATTTTGTCCTTGGACATTTTGTCCAGCCACGTAACAATTTGCTTATTAATATGTTTCTTATACAATTGGAGTGCAAATGTTGAGAAAGTAAGAAATAGTAGATGCAAATGGGGGGTTTGAGGCCACTTCACCACCAGCTGCTTGAGGCAGCTTTAGCCCCACTCTCTTTAATCAATAACAACACCTCAGTCTACTGCTCCGTTAGCCGATGGACATCAGTCTAGCTTTATTTGACAGCGTCTACTTGTTCCAGAGAAATAGGCAGGCTGTGTGCAAGTCCAATCGCCTCCACCCATAAGTAATATTTCAGCTCCCACCGAAATTGTTTTTCATATTGTATGTGTTTATTTTTGGGTGTTTACTGTATAATTTTTGCCTCTAGGACAAGAAGTTAGTAGAGAGTGCGTGTCAGTGTTTGGCTCGATTGGTTGACAACTGTCAGTTGGAAGAGAGAATTCTTAAAGAGATTGCTGTTCACGGCTTACTTACTGACGTACAGCAGCTGGTTAGTATTCTTCTGCTTGCTGTTTGCTGTATTGGCAGATGTGATGTGTCATAGCATACAGAAACTACAGTTTTAGTTTCTTTATGAAAGGCTGTTACAGAATTTTGCTTCTACAGAAGACCTGGCTTATTTGCTTGTCTTGACCTAGTGTCAGAATTAGTTCGATACGAATCACTTTCTGCAGCTGAAATATTAATTGTCGGCTTGTTTCTTTTGATGCCTTGATCTGTGATGACACTCTTATTGGCTTTTATATTACGATTTGATTATTATAATAATTATTAGTATTTTTATTATTATTACTTATATTATTATTTATATTATAATAATTATTATCCTGCCGATTGACTTTATTGGTTGTTGAATGTTACACAGAAGGTGACCATGTTAAACCTCTGGAAGGTCACCACTGTTATTATTTTTTTAAATTTAAATTTTTTTATTATTACAGATATGTCGTCAAGTGAATTTTAGAAATTCCTAGTCTGTTAATACACTTTTGTTGTTTTTACTTTGTAGCTCTGTATTCTAGACATCAGTCTCAGTAGCTATGACTTATTTTAAAGAAAAAATATATTATTTCATTTGTAATAATAATAACATCAACAATATATGATAGTATGTATTGTTTGGCTAATTGTGTTTGGTGAGGTTAATTGTGTTTGGTGATATTAATTGTGATTACCGGTAGTGTTGTTAATTTTGATTAATGTTATTATTGTGATTCATGGTGTTAATTGTGATTGGTTATGTTAGTTTTGATTGTTGGCATTTTTATTTTGTGAGCATTTGTATTTTGTAGTTGTTTGTCACTCCTCCTGTTATCAGTACATCGATGCTCGTGACAGTTCTTCATATGCTCGTAGTGATGTGTTTTAACTGTCCAGATCTTGCAATCATTCTCCTCAAACTAAGTAAGTTTTTGTTTCTGGTTCTTGTTGTTATACATGCTTGAAGCATGAATTGAGAAGTAAACACAATAGGTAAAGGTTGTTCCATATACTTGATGCGTGTGGGGCATTTGAAAGGTTTGCACATTAAATGTTTGAAGGCATTGGCTATTTGATGGAAGTTGCCAGCCTTTCCCTACTGCCTTTCTTTAGCCAAACAAGTACCCACTGAACTCATTCACAGCTGTATAGACTGGGTGAGGGAATAAGACAGAAACAGCTGGAAAGTTTCTGCCACATTCAAGATTTCAACCCTGGACCATGAGGTCATGAGACTTTCAGGTCAGCTCACTAGGCATTAGTATGTATGCTTTAAAGTGGCTTAGGAGGCATTACTGCCTGTGTGAAAGCCACTAGGGTCACTAACAGGGCTTGAACCCGCTCCGTCAGCCTGACGCTCCAGCACATAAACCACTCTGCCATTAGACTGCCCTGACTGGACTGCCCTGCCATCCTTAGTAGGTTAACCCAAATTCCTGAGGCTGTGAATATGTTTACTGGTGTAGTATTGCCTGCTACTTTCTCAGTGAATCTTTTTGTAATGGCCTCTTGCATTCAAATTAATATTGTTCAGTTGCTTATTGTACTTCTATAGTACTTACAGTAAAATCTCGAGTATAGCGCACACTTTTTTAACTCGAATCTTCCGTAAAGTTAGGGGTGCGTATTATACTCATATAACATCAAAATTAGATAAATGTTCCCTCATTTTTCCCAAAGACTTAATTTTACAGGCGCTTTCTTTAGCGTTTAGTGTATCATTTTAATGGCAAAGCAGGTGGCATTAATGAGGCAGAGGGAGATGGAGAGAAATGGAGAGAGAAATTCTAAGGGGAGGGGAAGAGGTTGGGAGGGGTGACGATGTGGAACTGTATTAATGACTTTATTGTTGAAGTTATTGACGCAGTAACTAAAGAAACAAAGCCTGATTCGTTTGCAACGAGACTAAAGACACACTTATTTAAGATCTCATATAAGTGTAATGTGTAAAGTGCTTTGCTAAGCCTGACTTTAAATAGGCACTATATAAGTTGACTTATTGACAGCTTAGTCTTTGGTTGGTACAAAGTGTCTGCTGGGAAAAGGGAGAGAGATGGAGAGAGACAATTTGCATGGGGATGATGACTTGGAACCAAAATGCTGGTGATATTAGAGACTTTATTGCTGGCTACTAGCTTGGTTAAGCAAAGCCAGGCATCACTGCAGCCCAACTATGCCTGTACTTAACGACAGTCTAGCAGTGGAATCTCTGTTTAATATGATACCAGGCAACATATTCTCCCATTCATTACAGTAAACAAAGGCTCAGGAACTGCTATCAGTTAATCTTTTGGCATTTGCATCATTCACAGTTCAGTCAACAATAATTAAGCTTCCCCGGTAGCCAAGTAAAACATTGCCAAGTGTGGAGAATCAAGGGTGTGCATTATATTCATGAAAATTGATTTTACCTTTGGATCTGAACCCCCAGAAAGCCGTGCGCGTTATTCTCATGTGAGCACTATACTCGAGATTCTACGGCAGTGTGTGTATTGTTTGTTGTGTAAGATGTCGCAGAGACAATATCATATCTCTTAATTGGAACATCTGAAAAAGGTCGTACAGGCGGTCCTCCTGAGGTTAGGTTTCCTCTCTTCTGTCATTTTAGAAATCTTTATTCGCAAATGCAGATAACATAAGATAAACATCATTCTAACTAATAATTATGCATTCTGTTATTATGCAGTTGACAAAATAAAGTGTTTTCTTAGAGAGCCAAAGTTTAACAGAGTGCTGACGTTTGTTAACAATATCATGTATTGAATTCAATCCAAGCATTTCACGAATACAGTCAATTGTTACTTTATCATAAACATCAAAGATTTTGCACACAACTTGCTTCATTAATCGATCCAAATTGTTTAAAGTACTCTTATTTGGAAAAGTGGCTTCGGTAGCAACTTAGAGGATGGAGGATGGGGGATTTTGTAGAATTTAACTTTGGTCTCTGTTATTGATATCCTGAATTGACGACCATCTCTAATTACAGCCCCAAGATATTTCAACTCATTAGCATGAGCCAGGGCAGATCCATTCAACAATAAGGAAACGCAAACCATTGCATAACGTCTGCCAATTCTCATGGCCTTACTTTTTTTAAGTTAAGCTTCAAATCTAGGTTAGCAGCTTCAACATTACATATATCAAGTAAACATTGCATACTGTGAACAGAATGAGAGATAAACAACCCGTGAACAAAGTGTTGATGTAACAAGTTCAGTGGCAGTTCCAGGATTTCTTGGTGTGGGGGAATGAACGAATTCATAGAAAGTTGGTGGGGAGGGATGAAAATAGGAGGGCAAAAATCAATAAACTTTGCCGAAAAAGGCTGAAAACAGGGGATTTTATCCGTAATTTTACTACGCTTTTACCGAAAAAATGGCTTGATGATAGGTCGACAAGCAAAAATAGGCCATCCCCGGTTAGTTTTACTAGACTTTTACCCAAAAATAGGCTTTCACTAGCAAAAAAAGTAACTCCAAAAGTCCGGTGGGGGGATGCATCCCCACTCATCCCCCACGTGGAACTGCCACTGAACAAGATTTCTTCAAATTAGAGATAAGATCATCCATATAATACAACAAACAATAATGGGGATAAGATGCCACCTTGTCTTATCCCAGCCAATTTTTTAAAAATTTGATTAAAGCTTGGAAGGAAAGTTAAAGCAGATATCCATTTTAGTTTTTTCTGACCTCTAAGCCTGTTTCACATGATTTATGGTTAAGACAAAGGTTTAAAAATTAATTAGAAAGTTATATTTAATCAATTAACTAGTGCTCTCAAGTCAAAAGAAAGTTGGAAAAAAGTTGACAGAAATATTCTTTTTCAAATTTAAATTGACATTTTGAGGCGACCATTTTTGTTCTGGAAGCCTGAATGTAGACATTGTGAATGGATGTATTTGTAGCTCATCACTCGTTCACCACAGGAATTGTTTGAAATTGTCAGTCTTGTTGGGTAAGTTAGGATGCCAAACTCTGCTTTTGTCAATGAATCAGGTTCTTTTCGGTCAATGAATCAGGTTCTTTTCAGTCAATGAATCAGGTTCTTTTCAGTCAATGAATCAGGTTCTTTTCAGTCAATAAATCAATCACCATTGAGCAATCCTTCCGAAAACAAGTATAAACTCTTCTTTTCAGGAGATCCTATGATGAAAACCTTACTTAATCTTGTTATCATCTTCCATATATATACTTTCCTGCAACTACCTACCTGGATCTGCAACTGAATTTTTTCTGTTTTTTGCATCAATCTGCCTATCTCTAAAGTTTGAATATAGATAATGCCCTGACTGATTTCTGGTTTTTGACCTGGACCGAATCGACCCTCCTCAGCTATAGTCTGCTCTGCCGATGAGCACTGCAGTTTGTGGTCTGAGGCGTCCCCGATGAACACCTATGTGTTTGAAACAGACGACAAAATTAATTTGAATTGAATTTGAATAATATAGGTGTATTTTAGTATGTTGTTTGCAGAGTTTTATTTCGTTGATTATTTTAATTCAGTGAATTGATGCCAATGCTTCCAAACGAAGGATTGTTTGCCATTGACGCGTTGCTTGGCAACACGTCAAGCCTAACTAAGCACTCGGGCATTTGGCAATGGAAAGACAACAACGACATATGGCGTTCGTACAACGCCGTAGACAATCGCATCATCGAGGTTGGCCTTTTGTGCATTTCACATGACTGTGGCAACGTAACTATAAGAATAACACAAATCAGGCATTTAGTAAGTGGCTACTACTGCACTACTATCCAAAGTGCTATATACATTCACGGGATTTTACTTACTTACTTTACTTGATGGCATTTTTGTTATACTGACTTGTTATATCATATATGTAATGTTTTGCTGCTTTCCTTTTGTTTTTTTGTCTTTGTTATGCCTTCAAATAAAGTAAGTAAGTAAAATCTTGTGGATTTATATAGCACTTTGAAAAGTACCGGTAGTACAGTAGTAGCTGCTTATTCTTATGTGCTTAGTCTTTCTTGAAATAGCCATAGGCAAGGTGAATTGTCTGCCTGGCAAAGGTCTGTATATCAATGATAATTATTTTATTACTTCATTGTATATCTGAATGAGATCATTTGTTTTTTCATTGTTATTTCGCTATTAGGAATTCACTTTCCATGATAATTACCCACAGCATTTTTGTTTCATAATGAAAAATGTACTTTCATGTTTCAAACTAATTGTGTCTCAAGTGCTATTTTTTAATGATTCTGTGTATTTAGATGGCACACCAATCAGGCGAAACGGTTGTCAGCTTGACATCGATGGGTCGAGCCTACGTCATTGATTTCAATATCATGCAGCAGATTAATGAAGACACCGGTACCACTCGCCAGGTTCAACGAAAAGTCAGTTCAACCGGTGCAAAGCCCGACACAGCCTGTGAGCATCTGAGCTGCTTTCTGTTGTGACTGCAAATGCTTGGTTTCTAAAGCGCTGTTTATATACGCGTCAACAGTGCTGACTATATTCTTGTAGAGATTACCCATTAACCAATTGCCATCTCTGCTGTGAATTTTGATGTTATTGTGTATATACATACATACTTACATACATACATACATACGTACGTACTTACATTGGCTATTTATATTTCACTTGTTTGATAAATGTTTACAAGTGCATTACAATGTCATTAATAAACACAGTTTTAAAAAGTGAGTCTTCAACTGCTTGCGGAAAGCAACAGGTGACTTTAGGTTCTGTAGCGCTGGTGGAAGGGCGTTCCAAGCATTGGGGTCCAGCATACGAGAAGGCACGTTGTCCATAAATGTCCAGAGACGAGGTTTATGGTATTGGCTGATAGAGACAGATATATATATATATATATATATATATATATATATATATATATATATATATATATATATATATATATATATCTGCATCTTATGTCATCTTGGACTGGACTGTAGGGTTATGTATTTGCATGATCTTTGTTTCAGCAGTAAAAGGTGATTCGAGGGCTGATGTACTTTATGAGAATTCTGAATTGGCAAATGGCTTGACAAGTACACTGTTTGCTGTACTTTTTGAAGTATACTGTTCGTCGGTGAGTCAGTGCTGCACTGCATTATCAGAATGCTCACTTTCTTGGTATTTTCTTTTTTTTTAATAATACAAGTTATGAGTAATAATAATACTGATAAAATGTTTAGAAATATTGCAATTCGTTGTCAAAGATAGCAGCAGATGCGTTGGGAGATTTAGAGAAACTATTTTTAACTAATATTTCCTTATCAATATTTGGTTATTCAAAGAAATTTGGAAATTCAAAGAAGCATGCAGAAAAGTTGTGAATATCTCTTAATACAAATAACCCAGTTATTGACCTATTTATGGTTCAGATCTACTTGAGTGTATGTAGTGAGCACAGCTATCAATCAATCAATTAATCAACCTATCAATCAATCAGCTTTTATGGTGCCACTGCCTAGGGCATCAGCTATTGATCATTTGTTATGCCAGTTAGGATTTTGTTGGTGTGTTGGGGGTCCCTTCTGTTTGAATAAAGTAGTAGTTTGGAATGGTAATTTTTTCAGGCTGCGCTTTTTGTACGACACAAGTGTCTTCGTACGTTGCTTCGGATGCTCTTCTATGGTAGTGCTGAGCTGCTGTCCGGTGTTCTGCAAATGGTCCCGGTTTCCAGGTACGTACCTACTAAATAGTTATGTAGTACTGAAGACACCTTGATGGTGACATAAAAACCTCTGTGGCTGAAGCCACTCGTAAGATTGTTTCTTCAACTTGAGTGCTGTTGCTTCCAAGTTGTCACTATTGATTTTTATTACCAAGCTTAATTGTGTCTTTTCTTGTTTTATAAAAAATGTAATGTATTGGAAGGCAGATCTATCACAGAGAAGGAGTTCTCTTCCCCTGCCTCTTCTTTTAGTATCTCACCTTTGACGTTGATCACTAGCTGTACACTCGATAACGTATGTTTTTGAAATTATTCTTTAGGTTTTGTAGCTTTGATTTTTCTTTGATTTGTGATATGATTCAGATAAACTGATTGATTGATTGATTGATTGATTGATTGATTGATTGATTGAGTGAGTGAGTGAGTGAGTGAGTGAGTGAGTGAGTGAGTGAGTGATTGATTGATTGATTGATTTGTATGGTTTTTGAGTGATTGATTGATTGAGTGTTTATTGCATTTGGTTTTATGGATACACAAAATCTATTTTAGTCTAGAGCCGTTCTAATTGGTTCATTGGTAGGGTCCTATCAAATTGTCTTGAGGTGGGATCCATAAGTGGCCTGTTTATTCATTATAGCGATGGGATGTTGCAGGGCCTGTTTTAACATGCAGTACAGCGTCACAAATGGTACACAAAATGTAGGCCTAATTATTAATAAAATGTATTGAAACTTGCAGTGGTAAAATGCAATCTTTCTTTGTGCAGTTTGAAAACTTGCAGTGTAAAATAAATTCTTGTGACGCAGTGATTTTTGCGACCGTTTTGTTTTTGTGCGGATGTCTACAAATTTTCTGAGCTTAGTGCAGTGATAAATCCTTCTTAAAACAGGCTCTGGGATGTTGATATTATATGATTGGTTGACATTTTGTTCTTTGTAGCCATCTGGCGGCAATGCTTTCTTCAAATGATCTTCAAACTGTCGTCTCTTCAATACAGATATGTAATATTCTTATGATGAAACTTCCAGAGGTCTTCAGTATTTATTTTCGTCGACAGGGCAAGTAATGTTTCAATACGTTTATGCCATTGACATGAATTTCAATTTCGTTTGTAACTTTGTACAATTTTTATTTAATGTTTGGTTTACATGTTTGCATCCACGGGTGACTTCAGCATGTTTCTGTGATGTTGACTGGAGTCAAAACTGGAACCACGGGGTTGCAGTGAAGACACTCGCCACTATTTGGAGTATTTGCCCCTTTCGGGAGTTTACCTGAATAAAAATAGACCATCGATTGTTTTATTTTTGATGTTTTTCTTCTTAGGTGTTGTTTTATTTTTGATGTTTTTCTTCTTAGGTGTTGTTTTATTTTTGATGTTTTTCTTCTTAGATGTAGTTTTATTTTTGATGTTTTTCTTCTTTGATGTTGTTTTATTTTTGATGTTTTTCTTCTTAGGTGTTCTTCACCAGATGAATAAATTAATTCAGTCAACTGCCATTGACCTTTCGGCGAAGAAGAAAGCCAGCCTCGCAGTCCCTTTGCAGGGCACGGCCGTAGATCACAGCGCTGCCACTGTCCTGGCTGGAAATGCAGCCGGTGTTACAGTGCAGCTGAGTGCCGCCGCTGCCGTAGAGAAACCAGCCAAGGATGCTGCAAAACCAAGCAGTCCCGGCACACAGCTGTATGTATGAGGAGTTTTTTGTTGTATCTGATTTTCGTAATGATTCAAGTACAGTGGAACTTTGTTATAACGTACTTTAGCGTGTCTGTAAAATCTGGTACATAATATCCGAGGTATGTTTTATCCAATACCAACCCATATGGTTACTCATCACACGGAGCCTACATTGCGGTACATTTTGACTGAAATGTATGTAATATATTATAACCAAGTCCGTTATATCGAAGTTCTGCGGTAACTATATCAGGAACAGACAGATTTTAGGATTGAAAATGTGTTCTCAGTTGATGTTGTTAATAAAATCATCACGTAATAATACCATAGCAGATCTTGAAAATTTATAGAGAACATGTAAAATTAAAGATGCAAAAACTTCCAGATCAATTGTTGGCCATATTTGTTGATGAACCTTTCATTTTAAGCTGACACATCATTTTAATAACAAAGCATAATTCTGTCTGTCTGTCTGTGTCTGTCTGTCTGTGTCTGTCTGTCTGCCTGCCTCTGTGTCTGTCTGTCTGCCTGTCTGTGTCTGTCTGTCTGTCCGTCTGTCTGTCTGTCTGTCTGTCTGTCTGTCTGTCTGTGCCAAATGTCTTGGATGCATACTGTGGCTGTTGAATGTTTGTGGTTTATAAATTGTGTCTGATTGATGAACCATTAATGCTTATTACGCTGGAAATTTTGTCATATTGATGATGCCTCAAACTGTTATGATTTGAAATCATTGTTTAAATATAAGCGACAGATTTTTCTTTTCGGAAACATTGCGACATTGCGACACACTAAAGTGGTTATTTTTGTGGTTTCAATATCGCGTTGATATATTAGGCGTCTTAGTGACGTCTTGAAGCGCAAGAAGCCCATTCGTAAGTCACCGAAGAAAACTGGAAAGGTTGACGAAGATAACTCTGAATTGTCTCCATCATCGACTACGGCATCAGGCACTGAAGGCTCTTCTAGGTCATTGCCTGGAAGCTCACATGGAAGGCTGTTTGGAGGTCTGGCCATCGTGTATCTGTTCTAACCGTGTAACTTTTCACGTTTTATTGTTGTTATTATTATGATATTATTACATGGTTGTTAACACATGTTAAGTCATTCACAGTGTAGAGCAAGTCAGGTGCGATGGTGTTGTTTGTGTTGGCAGTTATACACTTTTTCCGCTGGCGGTGATGTTCATTTATTGTCAGCTGTTTCTATGTTTTATTTAGCAAAAGACAGTAGAATTGGAGGTATGACGCCCAAGTCTTTTCTTGCCAGCTTGAACCCAACTAGGTGGGGGCGATCAAGCCAGTCGGTCTCCGAACGACCGCTCGTTGCGAGGGTAATTGTTCGCTGTATCATTCGTTGCTTTGATCTGTTTTCCTATCCATTTGTAATATAACCTTACCTCCATTGCATCAATGGACTGAGTGTAAGTATCAGCCGATGGTCATAGAAATTGTGAAATCGTGGGCAAGAAATTGCATTATTAGCTGTGTTTGGTTTTCTTTCCTATTGTAGTTGGTTAGATTTACTCTCATTAATTATTTTTCTATGATTCTTCTGATTGGTGTGTGGCCCAGTTGGCAATGAAGTCCAGGCGCTCTGGGCTTCAGTGCCAGCATCCCATTTCATACAACCAACACTTCGGTAACCTCAGTGTGTACATCGATTGTAACATCTCCATGACAACACATGTTCAGAAAACGGCATCCTGCTGCTTCTCAGTCCTGAGAAGAATTAGAAGCATTCAGAACTCAATTCCACTGTCGGTTGTAAAGACTTTGGTGGTGTCTCTGGTTATGCCACGCCTGGACTATTGCAATGTGCTCCTGGCTGGGCTACCAAGGCAACTTACTGACAGACTTCAGGCTGTCCTCAATACAGCTGCATGTCTTGTCTATCAAGCCAGAAGATCAGATCACGTGACACTGCTTCTTTATGAACTTCACTGGCTGTTTACTGATTTACTGTTTGCAGTAGTAACGTAGAATTATATATTACTCCATTGGTGTTGACTTATTCTACTGGCTTGATCTGGTGGTAATCCAACGTGGTTTGATGTGCTGTCAGCTGATGCCTTCAGGTGCGATCTAGAAATCAGGTCCAACTGGCTGTTCCCTTCCCTTCCCACATCCAAGACGGTCAAATTTGGGGATAGATCCGTCACTCGTGGGAATCCCATCCTCTGGAACTTGTTGCCAGACGATGTGCAATGTGTAAAGCACTTTGACTAAGCCTGCCTTGACTACAGTGCTATATAAGTTGATATATTGACATTATGATAGTGGTTCCATAGAAATTGATTGACTGATTGACTATTGATTTTTGTAAGTTTATTTTTAAACTTGTGAAATTTGAGATGATGATAAATTCTATTTTATACTGATGCTTTACTTTTTGTCAGAAGACGCCATTAAACAAGAGTACTTCTGATATTGGTCATCATGTGGTTAACAACAGAGAGTTGGTTAAGCAGTGGATATCTGATCATGGTTAGTATTGCTTTGAATGCTTTTCATCTGTGATGTTTGCATCAACTCTTAATTTCATTTGTTAATTTACTGTCATAGACTTTCCCTGTCTATGAATAAATTTTGTTTGCAGAATTTCTTTTATTTTAATTTCCAATTAAATTATGGTTTGGCTTTCTTTTTTTCTTCTTTTCAACGAGTTTTTGAATTTATAAGCCTAGTATGTTAGTAGTTCTAAAATCTTTAGTGGTTGTTTGTTTGCATTGGATGTTTAGAATATATTATTCTTCAGTGTAACTAATCGATTCATTGTTCATGTTAAAAGCTGCAAAATTTATCAAAAGTTCTTTGATGGAGACGTTGAAGGCCTCAGTCATCCATCGCTTGCAGTCTTCAAGCGACTGTGTTCCTCTGTTGGCTTCATTGGACAAGATTCTGTTAGTAAATGGTCATATGAATTTCGTTTGATTAATTGAATTTCTTTGAATTTCGGATGCATGATGAGGAAGAAATGCCTAGAGCATTTAGCAGTAACCAGAAAAGTGGGGAGGGGAGAGCAGGAGGAAGGCAGAGAAACACCTATATAGACTGCCTATGAGAAGGAATTGAGGGAATAATGAATAACTTTGAATTAATAAGAGGCTGTCAAGGTCAAACAGAGTGGAAATCTATGGTCGCTAATGTAGAAATACACAGCACCTAAAGAAGAAGAATTGTATTTTAGTTATTTATGTAATTAATTTGAGCTGTGTTCTTCTGTGATGAACAACTAAAAATGTTGATCCAAATTATAGTTTAGAGAAATTAGTGATATAAGTCACGGAATCTATCAATCTCTGAATAAGTTCTTGTTATAAAAAAGTGATCGCCCATTAATGCTCAACATATTGTAGTATTGCTTTGTCAAGTCATAAAAACTTCACAAACATCGATTTAGTCATTTCAAAAACAGGGCATTCAGAATGCCTCCATTTGTGGTGCGTTGACTCACTGCATAGAGTGGCCTCTGAAGATGCCCGTGACGTGCGATATAGTTTATCGGGTTATGTGATCGGACTCGACTCATGCCCTCTGGGCCCCACGCACCCGAACCAAGATGGGGGATCGATCCTTTCGTGCGCTCGACCATGCACACTGGAACATCCTTCCACCATCATTGCGTGATGAATCTGTGACACGCTCAATCTTTCTTAATCGTCTTAAAACATTTCTGTTTGAATAAGCAGCCAAGGCGCATTTGACTTTAACCCTTAACCATTTATTTAACTGTAACTCAATGTAAAATGGACGGATATATCCGGGATCCCCAGTTAAGGGGTTAACTGCGCCCTGCAAATTAACTAATGAAATGAAATGTGTGTTTCTGTAGCAGACAGACGCAACATATCTACAGCAAGTGGCTGATGTACTCGGCCTAAATGACGTTTCTCCTTTCGAAGTGATTCAGAGCGGACTGATAAAGAAACTGCTTTCCTACTTCACGTCGACCGCCATTGATTCTGTAACAATGGACGCCCAGCTGAAGACCTTCATCCGGATTTTCATCGGTCAACCGGTCAGTTACTCTTCCGCTGCTTCTAATAATAATCTCATCTCATCAATACATCTCATCAATACATTCATCAAAATTGCATGTCAATGCTCGATCATGATGTAGATTCAAGTTTTCTCGTAGATGAATTTGTCAGGTACTGGTAGTTAGCTCAGTGGTATGACTTTGTGAGCACATGCACACACAAACACGCACTCTTATATATATATATATTTGTTTATATATATATATATTCACCATCGGGTATATGTAGTATTGTAGGTACTCTTGTCTTTGGTCATTCACACTTACATATAAATTTCACTAAAAGTAATAACAAAGCAGTTGAAAAAATAAAATACAGGCCTTTGAAATATGGTGCTTCAGAAGAATCTTGAAAATTAGCTGGCAAGAGAGAATAACAAATGAAGAGGTACTAAAGAAAATTGGAGAAAAGAGACAACTCTGACAGAAATTATAAACAGGAAAACTCAGTATGCTGACACATAATGCGGGGTTCAAGCACAGAACAAGCAAAAGTCCTATTGGCAGATTTGCCAGAGGAAGACCTAGAAGAGACTGGCTGGACGACGTTAAGGAACACATACAGGAAAAGAACTACGGAAGACTAAAAGGATTGCTGAAGACAGCTATGGAAACAACTCATGACCGTCAACCTTCAGATATGAAGATGACACATGATGATGATGAAAAGTAATAATAATAATAATAATAATAATATAGCGGAGAAGTGTTAATAGCTTTAAATATCTAATATGTAAATTACATTTACAGAATGTGTTTCTTGCTTTCTGTATTTCAATTGTCATCATTTCATCCAGTTGTGCGTGAGCTCATTTTAATTGAGCTGCCAATTAAACCATTATAAATATCATGTCTTATTGTTATATGTCATCAAACAACATTCTTGACTGTCACATATAGATTTGGCATTACTAGGTGGATTTGTTACTGCAGTCATCAGAATTTAAGTACCCATCTAAATATTTGGTTACATAGTTGTCTACTCTATGCTCTTGAAATTCTGTTGTGTATAGCTGAATTGGTCAACTAGTTATAACAGTATTTAAATCATATAGTTTACTATTAGCTCCACTATTGATTATTTTTAATATCTTTGTAGTATGACCACTTATGCTTAATAGTAATAATATATGCCATCTCACTCATTTTGTGAAATAGGTCAGATCTCAGTGCCTCCTGGTGGCTACAAATGGTAACATAGAGATCAACTCAGTAGCATAGATGATAGTAGATGCAAAAAGTCTGACAGAATCATTTGCATCTGGACCTGATTATATATAGAATCATTTGCTTAATCTGTTCAGAATTTGTAATAAAACAACTATTGTCCTAAATGATTATCAGATTACTATTTATGAACATCATGTGGCAGGCCGTAATATTATGTCACAGGCTAAATCAATCTATAATCTCTAATCTCTATATAATCTCTGCCGATTCGGAATTTTGGCTTAACTGTCTAGTTGCCAGAATTTGTAATATGAGAAGTTTCAATGTATTGTCCTAAATGTAATAGCTGATATCAGATTACTATTTATGAACATCATGTGGCAGGCCGTAATATTATGTCACAGGCTAAATCAAACTTCTAGCCCAGGGGCATTCGACTAAATTTCACGAAGAGTCAGATTTTTTTTACGACTGGTGCTCAAGGGTCAGGTGCAAAATATTTTAGTTAAAAAATATAGTTCATTTAAACTTCCTGTTGGTGGGCAGAGCCTAATAGATTCTCACTATTAAATATATCTGGTGTGACATGTGGTAGGAAGGTGGCAGAAGTGGTTACACGCTGGAGAGGCACGCTGAAGAAATGGGGTTCAAGCCCTGTTGGAGCCCCCAAGGTCGACTCAGCCTTCATTCACCTGATGGTGGTGGAAACGGAGTAGCGGATTAATGCGCGGAGTAAACAGGCGCATACACGAGAACACTAGCCCCACATAACATAATCTGCCCCAGTCGCCTGGCTGAGAAACGAAGATCAGCGCCACCCTAGGAGCCTTAAAGAAGGACTTATACTTTTTACTTTTAATACCTTAAAACATTGTTCTGTTTTACATAAGACATTTATAACAGAAATCAGTGTATATAAATTGTTGTGTTCAGAAATCTGAGGCTGAATGGGGATCTGGGCAATGGGAAATTCTCTCTCCGCCTCCTCTCTTGCATCTGGTTAACAAGCTGATGGCGTGCTTTCATCATTTAGAACAGGTATATCGACTGCTGCTGCTGCTGCTATGAGTGCTCTTAGTTTGGTCTGATCATCTTTGGCCAGCGATGATTTAGTGATTTAGTGCTTGTTCTCCACTGAAGTGAGAAAATAATGAATACACATGAAAATCACTAGGACAAGATGCACGGAAGAAGAAGAAGAATTGCTGGAATACATCGATGAATTGATGAAAAGGGATTAAATTTATTTTAACAAATGGCAGAAATGCCAAGACACTTCTATGGTCAACGTGCCAAGAATCATTAGTGATGATGCTCAGGAATTGGATAATACTGAAAGTTACCTAATAGTCTACCAGTTCTATGGACGGACGTGATTAACTTCGGCCACAGAGCAACGCAACGGCCCCAGCTGGCTATGCGATGTTGATGTTGATGATGATGATGATGATGATGATGATGATGATGACAATGATGATGATGAAGTTAATAGTTAAGGTAGAGTTATGAAATGGATAAAAGTTGTTCAAGCATCAATCTCACCAGATTAACTGTTGAGGAGAATGCTGACTAGATGACGTTTCATAAAATGACTGATCTTTTCTTATGTTATGAACTATATTATCACCTACAGTACTGTTGTGCAGATTTATTTTTGAGCTGGAATATTTGATTATATATATTTTGAGTTTTTATAGTTAATTTACCGATTGTTTGATCATTTCAGTTTCAGATAAAGGTTCACGACCTTCGTGATGCTGGTAGCGGCGGCCGAGGACTTCAGATCACACAGTTTTTCCACTCTCAGCAGATCAAAGTAAGTGCGAACAGTCATCAGTCGAATGCCATTAAAGTGTGTAATTAAACATTGTTTCATGCTGTTGTGCACATAGGGTAAAGATGATTCCATAGCTTAGCTCTTATCTCATGCTAATGGATGGATTGTGGCTTTTGGTTTAATTTCTTCTGCCAATGTTTTATCTTCTGTAAAAGTATGTTTATTTTGAGCAAAATACTGTAAAAATAATTATGCATCTGACAGTAATGTAGTTTTGTGCCAATTCCTAGGTAAGCCAATTCTTAAAAGTTCTTTTGTGCAAACATCAGACATGGTGAATATCAGTGCTGATTGAGATGCCATTTGAAAATGATTTAAATTATTTGACATGCAGTTTCAGGATTTAGTTCTATTCAACAATGTTCGATTCTTTGCTTAGTCTTGCTGCCTGCATAAGCGTCAGAATTTGAGGAATGCTTATAGTCCACCCTGTTTCTTTTCAGTGTAACTTGCAGCTGCATCCAAACTGCAAAGGTGGCGTGCGAATGTGGAAGGGTGGAACGATCAGTGTCGACCCATTTGCTCCCCTCTACTCCATCGAGCGATACATTATATTAAAGGGATTTGGACAGTTAAAATTAAGTTTTTTTATGTTAAAAATATTGATTTACAATTTAAAGAATATGGCTTCAATTTGATTTCATAGCAGATATTCACGTGAGTTGAATTTTCAGTGCATTTTGCATTTTTTGCTGATTTGTTGCATTACTTTTAAAATTGTAATGTTTTCTAGGAATATTTCAATGCAATTATATACTGCTTCTGTCACCGATATCTAAAGTTTGTAATGTCTTTGTATCCAATATTGCATCTTTTACTATTTTTGGTAGTAAGTTTCTATTTGTTGCTAGTTTGGTTATTTGGTTTTGTTGGCGACTGTGTTTGCTTAGAATTCGGAAGAGAGTGACGATGATGATGATGACGACGATGACGATGAAGTGAATGATGACGATGAAGAAGAAGAAGAAGAGGAGGACAATGATGATTCTATGGAAGATGGAGAAGTTGATGATACATTGGTGAGTTTACGGTTTTAGGATCTGATTCTAGCATCTGGACTTGAAGTATATACACATTATACAGTAGATAACTGATTTTTAAGACCTTTTTATATTTGATTTGCAGAAAACTGTTATTCCTAGAACAGAGTTCTATTAACAGCACTTGATTATGATCCATAATAGAAACTGACTCCAAAAAGCCTAGACTCAAGAAAGATATTAAGGAATAAATGAATTTTTTTTAAAAATCTATACTTGAAACATTTATGCATTTTTTGACAATTTTATTTCTAAATTAGTACACTGTTTATTATCTTAGAGTGAGTGCAAGACATTTGGTATAAAACATTGATTTTGAAGAATTGAAGCTATGATGGAAATTGAAACATGTGGGCTATACTATACATTTTTAAAAGCTCAGTTATTTCATGAAATTCATTTTCTATATTCTGCTATTGTTTAATGGTGCGTGATATTCTCAAGCTCTTGGATTAGTTGAGATTTGAGCTTTGTTTGTCTTCAAAGTGGTTGGTAAGTAAGATAAATCTTATACATTTGCACTATTTGTCCACTGAAGTTTGTGTCAATGGGACTTTATTGTATTTGTTATGACCCTCGTTGTGTGAAATGTTTTGAAAAGATTGGTTTAAATTTTAACTTCGAGGAAATTGACATTTGTGCACCGTTTTTCAGGCCAACTTTACGTCGTTGTCTGGATTGAATCACGTTCTTGAGTTTCTTATCGGTGATCACGTGGTGCCTTATCACATGACCGTTTATCAGGCAGTCAAACAGTTTGCCAGTGGTAAGGAGGGCAGTGACGCAGTCGTTGGCAGTCCACATGCAATTGAAGAAAGCGCCATATGGACACAGAATCACACATTCTGGTATAAAATACAAAGTTCGCATTTTTGTATGATCTTTGCTGTCTCATGATGCATTGAGATGCATTATTGACTATTACCGTAAAAATACAGATCATTGGACTGTGTAATGCTTGAGATTACTTTTATTCTAATTAACAATGGTATTTTATGAAATGATAGTTGAATGGTTAAACGGTTCAGCGGGTGTTTCAGGTATCGTCCGATTTCGTTGACACGAGAGAACCAACACCGAGATGCATATCAGTCAGAGAAACAGAAACCGGAGTCAGTTTCAAGTCCTTCGTCTACCACAGCGGAGCTATTCACACATGGTAAAATTCTTCTTCAGCTGCAGCCTTATGGTTTTTTTGCAGTTTCTGATGAGTTTTACTTGGTCTTAATAATGACACACTCGTAGAAGATGCAGTGGTGTAGCGATGTGGGGCAGGGCAAATGCCCCTCCAAGCAACAAGGATGAGGGGTGACAAAGCAGACTTTTTTGCTTGTGACTACTGTGACTGGTGAGGACTTTTTTGCTCATCAGACCTTTTCTAGAGTTACGGGTGCAATATGCCTACTTTACCCGCCAACCCACACTACGCCACTGAACAAACGGGCATATGAACACACACATGCATGCACACATACATTAGGGAATGACCGGAAACCACTCCGGACATTCGCTCCAGCTGGATAGTTTGGTATTTGGTGATATCTGGATTCACCAAATACTTATGTCACCAAACTACCGAATCCGAATATTGATTTTTGCTTTGGTTTGTAATTTCTGTGTTGAATGATTTTATTGTATTTTTAGAGATCTCATTTAACTTTAACGTTGAAGTTGCAGTTTTGATTTTGAAACTTTTTCAAGATACTTTATACTTGTGGGATGTCGTGTGAAGGATTGATGCGTCTTTTTAGTTCGGAGGAAAAGATTATCCTTTTCATCTCTAGGTAGTCTACGTGTGATCCCAAGACTCACAGGGTCAATCTAATCCTTTATTATTATCTGATAATTTATTATCTGATAATTTATAGAGCCCTTTAACAAGGCACAAGCCTAAATCAAGAGCGCTTTACAATAATGAGTTAGCAATCATACCACGTACTAAACAAGTGTGTCTTGTTACCAATTTCCTAACATACATGTATGAAGCTAAGTCGACTGGATTGTTCATGTAATGGTTTGGTTGCTGGATTGCATTAGCATTTGGAGTGCTGTCGATGGATCACGTCCAGTGTTGTTTTCAGCTGAAAGTCTGAACTTGAATCGTCTTCATATCCTGAAATCATTTCTCATGTCCGTCTTGCCAAACACGATGACATTTGACGACCCGGCCTTAGAAGTACTTTCTCTTCTGCGCATCCTTCATGCTCTCAATTCCGAATGGACGACCGTTTTCAACGTGAGTTCCTTCATAATCTGCAGTTCTGAGCTGTTTACTCACTTAGTGTTTATTATTAAAACATCCAAGCAGAAAAATCCTCTCTCTCTTTCTGTCTCTTTCTGTCTCTCTCTCTGTCTGTCTGTCTGTCTGTCTGTCTGTTTGTCTCTCTGTCTCTCTCTCTCTCTCTCTCTCTCTCTCTCTCTCTCTCTCTCTCTCTCTCTCTACTACTCTTGTGAAAATGTGTTATTTATTTTATTTTATTTCCACAGTAATTACTTTGATTATCTTGATACTTTTATTACGTGGCTCTACTTTTTGGATTGCTGGTCAATGGTTTAGTGGTTTCCTGTAGGTGGAGTGTAGCCGTGCTGAACCAGCAATCGGCAGACAGGAGTTTGTCAGCAACAAGTTGACTGCTAAGGTTAGCAGGCAGCTCCAGGAACAAGCAGTCATAACAAACGGCCACCTACCACACTGGTTAATCCAGCTTGCAAACATCTGGTTAGTCTGCTAAGTTGCTTCAGTATTTGATAGATTATAATTCTTATATGTGAATGGACAAATCAAGTTGGACCTTAAGGATAATCGATTTAAATAATAAGCTATAAAAAGTTAATGATTTGCATTTATTTTTTTTTTAGTTTGAAATTGAATGGCTGGGTGGAATAAGGAGGTAACTGTATCCGGCCCCCCAATGGTTTGAGTATCAATAACAATAAGAGGGGTAACTGCATTTACTTCCTTATTTCACCGGACCCTTCAACTGATATTTTCACCACTAAGGAGGCAACACCATTTACTTCCTTATTCATCTTGGGCCCTTCAATTGACAACCTCACCATTAAGGTGGTAACTGCATTTAACTCCTTATTCCACCCAACCATTCAATTACTGGGAAAAATTGTTATTAGAGGAATTCATTAAGACATTAACTACAGTGATGTCAAGACTAAAAATGTGAAACTGAAAATGAATTCTGTTCAGTGTTTTATTATTATTATTTGATGACAATTTATAAAGCGCAGTAAGCATAGTGAAGGCTAAAGTCAGTGACCAATGAACAGCAGCATCTCTTCCATTACTGATTTGCATTCTGGTTGGCGTTCTATAATGCGTTATCCTTCTCCATTGCTTTCTATCTTGAGCAGAATGCTTCTCTAATCTCCAGTTTCTTGGTTTCTTTAGACAGTGTTTAATCTAGGCCGTTTCCGGGGGTGGAATTGTCCTTTACCCTCCCCCCCTGGAAATTTCAAATCTCCCCCTCCCCAGAAATTTTGGAATACTATATGGACTAACAGCGGCCCCTAGCAGAATTCCCCTGGCTTTGTCAGTTTCCCCCCAGCTTTTTCAGTTTCCCCCGGAGTCCAGGAGTCTAGATTAGACTAGACTGTCTTTAGGTACATTATTATTATTATTCCATCCGGTCTGGCCATCAATCAGCACAGTCATTTTACTCTTGTGTTTGATGACTTGCATCTCTTAGCGTTTCCAGTCAATATGTCTACTTTACCAATGTCAATTGTCAGTCACAATGAGTCTTATCAATTTCTGTATGTCAGCAACACTAGTGCAGCTTCGTGCTCTATGCACCACGTGTCCGCAAGATTGCAGAAGATGTCCTATGCCCTATCCGGTGATACTCCTCCACTCTGTGTCACTAAATGTACTCATTTAAATAGGACTTTTAAACCAGTTATGTAGACCAATAGCTTTTTAACATGACATGTCTCCCCGTTTGTGCTTGCGCGCCCATGCGTCCACCTTAGAGGGAACATTGCACTCGACTGATGTGTTGTAGAGTTTTGTGTTGATTTCTTCTTCATAGTCCCTTCTTGTTGCCATTTGAGAACCGGCTTCTTCTGTTCTGCGCCACTGCGCTCGACCGTGACCGAGCGGTTCAACGCATCCAGGATCTTGTTCGTGAGTCGGTGACAACGGAGAATGGCGATCGACATGCTGCTGGTCGTCTGGAACGGAAGAAGGTTGGATTTCTTCCAGCCTGCAATAACTAAAATACAAAATGTGCTACGTAGTGTAATAAGTCACATATTACATTCTATTGTTTTCTCTGCTATTGTCCTTACTAGACATGGATGGATGGATGGATGGATGGATGGATGGCACTTGTTACTGTGTTGTCCCTAGTTGCTGTTGCATCTAGGTGTGTTTCATTGAAATGCAGATGGTGTTTTTTTATGCAATTGAGCTTTGTCTTTTTTCAGTGGCACATGGGGCTGAGTGGGGATGCATCCCCCCACCAGCCTTTTTTTGCTTGTGAAACCTATTTTAGGATAAAAGTCTAGTAAAACTACAGGGAAAACTGCAGATGACCCTTTTTGCTTGTCATCCTATTTTTTGGGGTAAAAGTGTAGTAAAATTAGGGGTAAAATTCCCTTTTGTCAGCCTTTTTCGGGCAAAGTTTATTGATTTTTTCCCTTGAAATGGAGATGGTGCTTCTTTCTTAGATGCAATTGAGCTTTTGTCTTCTTGCAAGAAATTTTGTGCAGTTTTTTAAGTGTTTTAAAAATTAGCAATTGTTGAATCAGATGCTATATGTTGCTTTTAATTCACAATATAAAAATTAATATTTGCCTACCCACTAATTTATGGTTGGTTTCACTATGAATGCACTTTGTTTGCAAATTTGGAAGCTATAATGGATGCAGTGGTGTAGCATGCCAATGGCTAGTATGGCTTTAGCCATGGGCGGCACAAGTGAAGGGGTGGCAAATTTTCGAAGCGACGACCTTTTTTTGCTTGTCATGTGATTTCCAGTTAAGGCGGGAAATTTTTTAGAAGGGACGGCATATTTTAAATATTAAAATTTTTGAAGACATCATAGATACGCCTCTGCTATGAATGCATTTGGGACGGCGGATTAGCAATGAGCCAGAGGCGGCAATGGTGCACTTGAGTGAATCAAGTAAATGGTTATTATTATTATTATTATTATTATTATTATTATTATTATTATTATTATTATTATTATTATTATTATTATCATCATCATCATTATCATTATTATTTACAACAATTTATATAGCGCAGTGCCAGTGAATGGATGTGGGCGCATGTTAAATTCTTGATTATTGCATCATGTGTTGATTTGACCTATGGTATGAAAATAACTAAACTATAGTAGGCCTCAATTACTATACAATGTTCTTCGGATCCAGATTCAAATGTCTTACGTTCTCTATCTGCCCAGCTGCTCCCTAAACAAACATCAATTTTTCAATGTGCTATTATTCTGATAATTATAATTATTAATAGCTGAATGCATTCGACAATTTATCGAACACCACAAATGCTCAGTTATGATTTTAAGTAACATCTGATTTAAAACTGACGCTATTGCAAACACATTCTCTTGCATGATTTGAATTGATTTGAAGTTTATTGTGGCCTTTAACAACACATTTAGCACCGGCCTGATTTTTCTGGTTGGGCATATCATTGTGTTATTGTAGTGTATATATAGTCAATTAGTCATATATATATAGTCATATGTAGTGTATATATAGTCATATATATAGTCATATGCAGTGTATATATAGTCATATATATGTATATATATGCATATATATATATAGTCATATATATATATGTATATATATGCATATATATATGCATATATATAAACATATATATATATATAGTCATATATATATATGTATATATATGCATATATATGCATATATATACATATATATATATGACTATATATATACTGCATATGACTATATTTATATGACTATATATACACTACATATGACTATATATATGACTATATATACACTGCATATGACTATATATATAAATAACTATATATATAAATAACTATATATACAGGGTGTCTACGAAAAAAAACCCAGCAGGAAAACTTTGATTTCTTAAAAGTTCCTAAATATATTTTTATTAAAATTGCCACACTTATGCAGCACATATTTTCCCACCTTTCTGCCTATTTGCATCTCATTTGCATGTAAGATGGCCATTTTGTGAGATATCAAAGTCAAACTTCGATTTTTACTACTCAGTCGCAGCATGACAGGCTTTAATATCTATAGCTTCACGTAAATTTGACTTCATGTCAATTTTGGTGGTATTAGTAGCAGTTTTTGTTGTTGTTGCAGTAGTAGTAGTAAAGTTTAAATCGAATGCAATTTGGTAAACATGTTTTTAAACTCACAGAATTCGACATAACAATAAAAGTTTGATTTAAACTTTCAGAATTCAGACATTGCGGGAGCTTGGCTTTGGATACCCAACAATTTTTGCAGTTAGGGTTAGGGTTAGGGTTTGCAATTATGTCCGATAACCATCTTGAACAATTGTGGTTTAAGCTGAAATTTCTAGACAATCAATAAAATTTTGTCTGTTGATTCGTAAAAATCGAATTTTGACTTTGATATCTCAAAATGACTACCTTACATGAAAATGAGATGAAAATAGGCAGAAAGGTGGGGAAATATGTGCTGTAGAAGTATGGAAATTTTGATAGAAATATATTTAGGAACTTTTAAGAAATCATAGTTTTGCTGCTGAGGGGGTTTCACACCCTGTATATAAATAACTATATATATATATAAATAACTATATATTTATATATATATATATATATATATATATATATATATATATATATATTTAAACACAATGTTAAACAGACAGCCATATTTTAGAGATGTTATATATCACAGACAGTGAACGTGTTAAAATGTTAGTATTTTCTGTTTGAAAACAGAAGATCATATCGCGAGACGACATTCTGAAGCAGGCAGAGACTGCTGTCAGCGAACTGATTGGCTCAAGAGCCATTCTTGAAATTCAATATGAAAACGAGGTGAGGACTTTATTACTGACAAATAATAATAATAATAATAATAATAATAATAATAATAATAACGCAGTAGTGCATCAATACACTGTAGATCTGAGTGAATCAGACAAGATGTAATTATGCTGAGCACAGATTTTTATGACTTTAAAGGATTAACTTTTTATGACTTTTTTATTATTTATTTTTTTAATTTTATGACTTTAAAGTATTTTTTTTTGATTTAAATCAAAGGTATTTGGCAAACCTCTGGCTCTGAAGCTCATTGCCAACATCACTTCATAAGTTAACTTTCATATAATGTTTTAGGTCCATCTGAAAACTCACTCATATGGTTTTTGCCTGTCCACCATAGATTTTCCCACTGATGAGGACTGACTCATCTTGCTTAACCTGGCTCTGATTTTGACTTGACTATTGTAATTTCTTGTGCAATGGTATTGCCAAATCTAATGAGCAAAAGCTTCAAAGGATACAGAATGCTATTGCTAGGGTCATTATCAAAACTCCCAAGCATGACCACCTAAAACCCATTCTTGGAAATTAACACTGGCTACTTGTTGGGCAAAGAATTGCTTTCAAAACTAAACTTGCCTATGAAGACATTGCAGACTGGCCAACCAACCCCCAGTGCCTAAATTCCATGTTCAATCGCCCAAAGCATTAACATTCTATAAGATTTGCTGACTACCGGTAATTGCTATATGCATCCAAACTAGAACTGAAACTGGCAAAGAGAGCTTATTCTGTGGTTTGGAATGCTCTTCCTCTGTCTGTCAGATCTCTAACAACAAACTGAACGCTTTCATATCAAGATTCAAAATCTTTTTTGCTAATTCATACACGAAAGACAGTGCTTGGAATCAATGTTATAAACAAAGGCTGCAACTTGTAAAGTGCTGAAATGATGTATTCCGTTACGTCTCGTAGCTTTGGATGTTGTTTAGGTCGGCTCTGGTCTTGGTCCCACCTTAGAATTCTATGCACTGGTGTCGCAGGAGCTTCAAAGGGCAGATCTCGACCTGTGGAGAGGAGAGAAACGACAGCTGCAGAATGGTCAGAGGGTCTTACTAAATGAACTCTTGTTAATCTAAAACTAATGTTGCTGCTAAAAATTCCACCGATATAGTTAAGACAAAAGTGCTCTCTATTATTTGTAGAAATTTCGAGGTGAGATATTTTTGGTCTTGTGCCAAGCCAGTTTTCTAGCTTCTGGTTTGATTATAATGATTACTTTTTAACAGATGCTTTCTGCCCAGGGAGACACATATAGCACGTTTTAGTGCAAGATTTGTAGGCAGATGGAATGAATTGGATGAGAAGATAGTAATGGCTACAAGTGTGAATCATTTAAAAATAAACCTCAGTACTATAGGATACTAGATTGGAAAGGTAAAATAGTGGTTCTCACGCAGAGCAAACCCTCCTAAATCACTTTAAACATTGTTGTTGTTGTTGTTGTTGTTATTATTATTATTATTATTATTGTTGTTGTTGTTATTATTATTATTATTATTATTATTATTATTATTATTATTAAATACATGGGTTGATGCATGATCAATGTTTTTGCAGAAAGCAGAGGTTGTGCTGGTAGTGGTGCTGATGTGGGTGACAGTGTTATGCTTACTAAGTACATTTTCATGTGCATGTTTAAGTGCAATGATCTGATTTTGTTTCTTGAACACGCCAAATATTTTCATTTGTTTTAAACAGACTGCAGTGAAGAACAGCGATACATTTATTCGCCGTCCGGTCTGTTCCCGGCTCCGATTCCGCAGAACCTGAAGTCGCAGTCGTTGCGTCGAATCAAGTCCAAGTTTTCTTTTCTAGGAAAGTTCATGGCCCGTGCGTTGACTGACTCGAGAATTGTGAGCAGAAGTTTCTTGATTGTATTTGAACGATTTTAGACTAAGGTGTGAAGTCACTTGTCATATCATTTCCTGTGCTGCATGTGTCACCATCGTGTTGAAGTCAAATGGACAGCTCTACTCAGAACAGTTGTTCTCACACAGGGCAGTCCCTACTGAACCACTTTAAACCTTGTTATATTATATTATGTTATATTATATTATATTATATTATATTATATTATATTACATTACATTATATTACATTATATTATATTATATTACATTATATTATATTACATTATATTACATTATATTATATTATATTATATTTATATTATATTATATTATATTATATTATATTATATTATATTATATTATATTATATTACATTATATTATATTACATTATATTATATTACATTATATTATATTATATTATTTGTGTTTTTATAAATTTAAGCTGACACTCAAGTTGTTTTGAGCGACTATTAGAGCACTGGGTCATAGATTATACTTCAGAGTGACCATCAACTGATGCCAATGGCATTACTAAAATGGTGCTATAGAAGTTATTTAGGTAGGATATTAGATATTTATAGGATTAAATCTGAACATACTTTGCTGCAGATGAGGTGACTAGAAAAGTGCTGTTTGCGGTTTTTTTGTGTGCGTTTCAGCTCGATCTGCCGTTGAGTGTTTTGTTTTATAAATGGCTTTTGGGTAAAGAGTCGACGCTCTGCATCACTGATCTCCACTACGTTGATTCAGACCTCTTCTTTTCCATTTCCAAGTTGCAGCAACTGCTGAGAGAGAAGAAGAGAATAGAAACGGACGCTAAGCTTGTAAGTGGCAGATAGCTTCCTATGGAAATCCAGTTCAGAATTCTAATTATGAATTCTGCGTGATACTCTTGAGACAGGCATCTCCAATTTTGTAATTATTTTTCTGGATTTGAGTAAACTACCGGTACTTTGACTAACATTGTATAATAGTTATATGTTGCTTAAATTCCTTCAATTGAATTTCATGAAGGACCACTACTCATCAGTGCTAAATCTTAGCCAAAAGCTAAGTAGGACAGACCACATAGCCTTGAATTATATTTGGAGAGAGATATTCCATCACTGACCCCTGTTAGCGGACTGGGCGTCGGCATCCTTAGAAACATAGTTGCTAAGGACTTGTGTAGCCCGGTTCGCAACAATATCATGAATTTATTGTGTTATTGTAAAGATTTTATTTGTTAAAAAATAGTAATTGTGTGAATTTTCTCATTGATACTTAAATTAGTTCATCATCTCATCATCATCATTTTATTATTTCCAAAGCATAAAAATCATTGAAAGTTACATAATAACATCTGTAGAAAAACTTAATAATAACATTTGTAGAAGAACTTAATTACAATTATTAATACAATAATAGATTATTATAATATAACAGTATTTAATATAAAGTTAGATTTTAAATTTGTTTTATTTTAAATTTTTTATACTTTTGCAGTCTCCTGATTTAAGGAAGAATTTGTTGGACCATTTAACTCTCAATGGATGTAGCGTTGAAGATCTTGGATTGGATTTCACTCTACCGGGATATCCAGCCATTGATTTGAAAAAGGGTGGAAAGGATATTTCGGTTACATTAGACAATTTGGAGGAATACATTCAAGTAATTCATTCATATTCTGTATATTTCTGAAGTGTTGTCTTAGTCAGAAAATTAATTTTTTGCATTCTTCCTTAAAAACCTGCAAATTTTTAGTGAGTTTCTAATTATTAAAAATGTGTCCACTATATTTGACAATTTAGTGGTGAGTTGTAATTACTGAAGAGGAGGGTCTCAGCAGAATAGGACAGACAGTTTTTGCCATGCGAGTTCAAGGCGACCCTATGAAAAATAAATATTTTTAATTTATGTGGTTCGCTGATAATAATGACCTTATTAGCATCTACTCTGAACTGGTGGACTTATGAAAGCCAGAGATACAAATGTCTCTAATCTTTGACTCAAAAGACTTGAACCAAGGTAGAAAGCCTACTGTATGGTACCATAATTATTATCATTCAAACTTTTTTTATTATTATTCATGATGACAGATGATGAATAGTGTTCAGTTAAAAATGTCAGTTCAGCAGAGGGCCCGGCGAGCACAAAGGGGGCCGGGACACAGTGCTAAATAAACGGCAGACGATGAGCAAAAAAAAAAAAAAGGTTTTCTAAACGGCTGACAAGCAAAAAAAAAAAAAAAAAGGTCGTCAAGAAAAATAATTTTCAAGGGCTAATTTGAGATTTTTGTTTAAGAAATTGCGTTTTCTTAAATAATTTTGTGCTAATTTGAGATTTTTGTTTAAGTTTGTAGTGAAATGGAGTCTTGTCTACGGTGTACAACATCAGTTTGAAGCTGTTCGAGAAGGATTTGAATCAATTTTGCCGCTGCATTCTCTAGGTTTATTCTTTCCTGAGGAGGTTTGTTTGAATTATTAATGCACCTCGTACTTTCAACTGTGATTATATACTGTTCACTGAAATGTAAGGTAATGTAAGGTAATAAGGTAATGAAGTGATAAATATTATATGACATCTCTTCTAGTGGTAGCTCTTCAGATTAACAGGAAGAATGTGTTGCCTTTTTTGTAAATAATGTTTTTGTACAGTTGCACTGTTTTGTACATGCAGATAACTCATACACTTGCATAAAATAATGACAGCATATGAGACGTTTGCATTATAATAATAATAATAATAATAATAATAATAATAATAATAATAATAACAATAACAATACCGGTAATAATAATAACACCGGTAATAATAATAATAATAATAATAATAATAATAATAATAATAACAGCAGTAATAATAATAATAACAATAATGAATCTTACAGGTTTTAATTGTCTGAATATTTTTACTGATTTATACAAATTATTGGTACAGTTGATAAGTGATTCTCACACATGGCAGATCGTATTGAAGCACTCTAAACCCTATTGTTGATGATGTTATTATTATTATTATTATTATTATTATTATTACCATCATCATTATTGTCATTGTTATCATTTTTATATTATTACTGATATCATTGTAATTATTGGTAACTTATTTTCAGATGGATCAGCTGTTTTGTGGCAGTCAGCAGGAACAGTGGAGCTCTAAGTATTTGACCGAAGTGTGCCAGACTGATCATGGTTACAACCATGACTCTCAGGCCGTTAAACATCTTTTCTCAATATTGTCTTCATACAGTCGAGATGAACAGCGACTGTTCTTGCAGTTTGTGACTGGTTCGCCTCGACTTCCCGTTGGAGGTAGATTTCCTAATGGCCAAGATTCCCTTTAATCACCATTCACTAAAGTTGACCTGAATTTGTGAAGCGTAGGAATTGTTGGATGGAAATATTTAGCGATTCTAAATCCGTTTGCGTTTGGTGATGGTTTCTAGGTTTGACATGTTTCATGGTTCTGCTGTTTAGTCTATTCTGTATAATTAATCGGCAGCGTAACTGATGACGTCATTTGATGACGTCATGCCAGACTCCAGTGAAGTCATAGCTGAGTCACTGTCGCCAAATGAACTCTCAGGCAGTCGCTGTCTACTTTGATAGCCTGTCGAGTTGTTCCAATGGCATACTGAGGCCTGGCCAAGCATGCGTGCTATATTAGGCGATGTAATATTAATTAAGAAGCATCCATCATGCAGTGCATGATTATTATGCTCAGAATCCAATGCCTTACGAGACAAGTCCACTTGAAGTTTGTGAAAAGCATTTTACAGTTAGAAACTTAAATATATGAAAGCATTTGTGAACAGCTTCTCTGGAATGTTTTTATCATGCAACACCCATTTTATTGTTGCTTGATCATTGTGTTTAATTCTTTTTGTCCGTTTCAATTCATACACATAATTATTGTTGATTCGATAACTTAAATGAGCTGAAATTATAAGTTACATCGTCTCTGTGTTGCAGGTTTGAAAAGCCTTAATCCGCCGCTGACGATTGTTCGTAAAACTGATTCTCGGGAGTATGCCGATGACTTCCTACCGTCTGTTATGACATGCGTCAACTATCTTAAGCTGCCCGACTATTCAAGCATCGAAGTTATGCGAAATAAGTTGGCTATTGCCCTTCGCGAGGGCCAGCTCTCGTTTCACTTATCATAGCTTCAGAGCAATGTCACAGACTGCTTCTAGACTGTTTCATTGCCCAGCCGCCGCCGTCGTCTATCCATGACATCATAATCGGATATTACACTTTGGCGTTGCAGATGAGATCCTACTGCAAAATCAGTTCCTGATAGATGCCTAAATGGGAGAACAATGCAACTTACTTTCAACATAGTTTCTGAAGTTTTCAAATTTCGTTTTATTGATTAAGCAGAAAAATGAGATTAAGGATAGTTTTTAAAAGCCAAAACTTATTTTATTCTGTTAGAAACTTGTTTCTTATACCGAGCTTAATTTTTATTACGAATGCAATACCATTTGACATTTATACCAGCAGCTGCCGTAAGAGAAACCATTAATATGTTTATAAATAATTTGCTTAAAGTTTCTTCCATTGTTGCATAATTTGAAATAAGCTGTTGATAAATAGTATGCATTGAAAATGGAATTAATTTTCATAAACTGCTAATGGTGAGTTTGTATTTGTGAGTTCTGTTAGTCGATATTATTCCTGGTTCAGATTTTATTAGAATTCTGATGCATGTGTGTAATTCTCTTTTTGCTTTTCTTTTAACCAAATGTTTGTGATGATAAAAAAAGCATTAAATATTGCGTAATAACTAAAAATGTGGTTCTATGAAACTGGAAATTTACACTGGTGGCCAATGGCCTAACCTTATCAGACCTAGCTCTAAGTTCAAAACTAATCGTAAACTTCTATTGCGCCCAGGGTGTGATTTGTGACCTGGAGCAGTAGGGGAGAATATGTCGAGCTTGGGGGGATGTACCTGTTGGGAAATGCAGCAGTGGGGGGGGATGGTGGGGTGGGGGATGTAGCAGTAGGGGTGATGCAGTGGGGGGAAGATTCCCCTTTACCCCCCGCAAATCGCGCCCTGATTGCGCCTCTTCATAATGAACAGAAGCATCGGCTGATGGCACACCAAATCAAATCATCCAAGATCCAGGCCAAAATCAGGGTATCTGTCTGGTTGGTTGGACAAACATGTGGTTCTATGAACATGGAAATTTGCAAAGTAGCTACTGTATAAACTACGGTCTGTGGTGGATAAAAGTCAGGTAAAAAAGATGGCTTTTAAATCATGTTCTAAGAATTGGTAGTGAATTAGCAGTGTGCACTTGAGGCCGAGACAGTGAGTTCCAGAGTTTGGGGCGGCGGCCGATCCATATACGATGTACACGTTGCATTTGCTATAAGGATAATAGTGCTCAAATTTGTCGTTATTTCTCAAATCTTTCAGATTAAAAATATACCAAACCTAACACTGTTTAAAAAGAGACTTAAACAAATAATACTTCAGGATTAGACATATTTTTTAACTTTAATCTTTAATCTACGTTAATACAGACACTTATATACTATGTGTATTTTTTACTTAAATTCAAATCATTAAACTAATTCTTAACTTATGTCTGCTATCATTATAAAATTTCATATGTACTGGTTACTTTCTTGCAGGATCCATGATCCCTTCAGTAACCATTTATTTATTTATTTCTCAAATTGATTTATTACAATGCTATTATTATTGGACAAGTACATAGGCTTATGTACCTGCTATTTATGTTTATATGTTATGTAAATTGTGGAATAATTATGGAGAAAATAAATAAAGAAGATCCTTTGTGGATCATCATCAAATATATTTTCTTAGGGCCTCTCATAAACCCTTATCATCTTGAAATCCTGCATGGCATTCACTTGTGTCTTTGAGATGTACTGGCAATAACAGCATGAAACCTCGATAGTGTACATCTGTTTAATATTCGTAGCTATACTTCAGCTAGTGGCCAACCCCTTTACTTGAATATGCCGTACGGCTTACGTCATAGCAGCATAACGATCAATAGCAACACTGGAAGCTAAAGGGTTAAACTCCTTCAATTGCCACTAAAATGTTCACAGAAGAGTTTCATGTTTTAAAATCACGGATTTCAAGCATTGCATGTGAAGAGGGACAAAGAAAATTTTGTTTATTATAAAGCAAATCATTTATTCATTTAGTATAAAAAAGACAAATGTATGTAATATAAAAAACACACTGCCTTTACGAGACTTACATATCTGGCTATACAGAAAGACAACGGGAGTTTACGAGGCAACAAGCAAAGTCAAAAAAGATGGTCAACATCGTTCTACTAACATCAAAAGCGAAGCAGAAAATGTCTGCAAAGAATGTTGATAATTCAGATAATTCATGGACTCTTAATGCAAAACCGGTTATGTTTACATTAGCTTGTAGATATTCTTTTGGAATCCTCAATATATAGATGTTCAAAGTTCAAATGTAAACTGTAAATATATCCAAATCAGTTGCTTTATATTACATGAGAAAATCCCAACACTTTTCCTTGGTAAACAGTTGTTGCTTGCATTACTTTGCACTGCCTAGAATTTAATCATGAGCTAATCTTTACAATTGCAGAATTGTAAATAGATAAATAACTCCACAATAAAGCAGGGATATTTTTACACCCCTCTAACCCATCCCCTCCTCCATTTGAGGTCGACACCACCCAAAATTTGGTAATGTGACAATGGTATGCATACAAAATGCATACTAATTAGCTCCAGACACCCCCAATTTGAGGTCGACATCCCCCAAATTCACAATCCTAGAAATATCCCTGCAATAAAGTGTTCTCACAATTGTCTTTGAAAAACATCGATACATTGCAAAATATTGACGCAAAAAGTTAAATGAACATAATTAGCACTTCATGACTCTATCAAAATAATGAACATTAAAGCTTGATCCTTTGAAAAGCAAAAGCATTTCTTAATCGCTTCTCCTCCTTTGGCAACTTGCTCCTTCGTCACTAGAACTGCATCTAGACTGGTTTCTTTTCTTTGCTTCTTCTTATTTGCAGCTGCATGCATAACAGAAACCATTTATAAGAATAAAATGTAAAAGCTGCATAGCAATACCTTTTACTCAGTATCTGGCATTTTAAGGTGATGCTCTATACAATCTATCATATTAAGATTCTTCCTCTGTGCTCTGTGCAAGCGTTCTGATTGGTTGGCTGTGTGAGCGTTCTGATTGGTTACCTTCAAGCGTACGAGCGTTCCAATTGCTTGGCTGTGTGAGCGTTCTCATTGGTTGGCTGTGTGATGTTCTCATTGGTTACCCTCAAGCGTTCTGATTGGTTGGCTGGGTGAGCGTTCTGATTGGACGTTCTGGAATATTCGTTGCCTCGAGCGAAGCGAGCCTGCACTGTGAGCGAAGCTCGCAGCGAGCGAAGCGAGCCTGATGCAAGCGAAGCGAGCCTGCGTTCTAGTATTATGTAAAACTCTGTCAATGTTCAATTTGACAGGGGGTAGTGGTTCACTGGACGCTGTATGGAGTTGGAAATATTGGCTTTAGTCATGGGAACCTGTGATAATGAGAGTTCATGCAGTCAACTGGCTATTTCACAAGGAAATTAAAGGAGTCGAGTTGTGGACAAAAAAGCTCAAGTGAATTATTTTTCAGAAATCAGCTAGTTTTGTCAGTGTGTCAGTTGAATCCCTTACTCTCTAATTCAACAAGGAATAAAATTTTGTTTATGGAAGTTGGTCCATAATTATTATTAACTGGAGTGCTTGATTGGTATTTGAGATCAAATTTGTTCAGCAAATTAGCGTGAAATATTTCATCCTCTTTTGCAGAAGCCTTGAAATTCTCATATTATTATTCATGCATTGAAACAGAATTTTCTCATGAAATGCATCAGTTGATGTCTTTTGTCAGCTGCCAATGCATAAGACTCAGTTGTTGTAACATAGCATTGGACTTGCAACCTACCATAACTCCTCTTTTACAACACCCCAGCTTATATTGAAAAAATTACTTAGATCCTTGTATTATTATTATTATTATTATTTATTATTATTCATCATCATCATCATCATCATCATCATCATCATCATCATCATCATTATTATTATTATTTGACAATTTATATAGCCCTACAACATGGCCTAAGTCTACGGTAAGTCAAGAGCAGTGGTTCCTAAGATTTTCAAATGGAGGGCCTTGTCTACTATTTTTAGTAATTTAAGCAGGCCCCAACGTTATAAAATTCTAAAATTTAGATTACTATAGACAATTCTGATCCAAGTTCTTATGATGAACAATCGATTTGATACATAGAAAATATAAATGTTTAAAAATTATAAAAATCCAGACTCTAGAATACTGTAGATTGCACTTTAGGGGCCATCCACATATGACGTAGGTCTAACGCACTTAGGGGGGGTCAAACATTTGTGACGATGTGTGACGACAGAGGGTTTCCAGAAATGTCAGAAATGCGAAGTCACATAATACTAAATATTTTTATCAATACCGCAATGCTATGTTATCGCAAAATTGAATGTATTTTACACTTATAATTATTATACACTTCATTTTTAAAAAAGAATTTGAAAAAGTTTTTGAATATTGTTTCAACTATAATAATCGTAATGAATATTTTCAAACGAAACGTTAATTTTGACATTCAAAATTCAGTTAATGCATGGAGATGTCATATTTGAGGGGTCTGACTTTTTGTGACGATGTGTGACGAGGGGGGCAAAAAACTGCCAAAATCGCGTTACATCATTTATGGACAGCCCCTTGTTGCAACTTTCATTTAGTTATTATTTATTTATTTGAACATCAGTGCATTTTTAAAGTATTAAAATATATAAAATATCATTTTATAAAATATTGGAAGTATTGCAGGCCACTTTCTGAGAACTGACAGGCCACAAGTTTCCCACGGGCTGTGGCTTAGGAACCTCTGTATTAGAGACTGTTGGATACCTGGCATGTATTATAACATTTTCAAGTTGCAATATTTCATTTGTGCATTTGCGAGTGTATGTACTACATTAATGTTGTTGGCATATAAACAGTGGCGGCTCCAGGATTTGGCAAGTGGGGGGCCGTTGCGGTGGCAACTTCTAATCATGGGGGCCAACCATTTGTTGTTAGGTATGTAGTATTAAGTATAGGGTCCCAACAGGGGGCCACTGGGGGGCAGGCACTCAATAGGGGACACGGGCCCCCGGGCCCCCGGGCCCCGGGCCCCCCGTGGAGCCGCCACTGCATATAAATACAAAACAGCTTTTTATTTTGAGTCTTCAAACTTATCTGATTGTCCGAAACTGTAATCACAGTTCCAGAGATTGTGCATTAACTTTAAACCCAGCTTGTATTAGAGACCCGGCTTATATTAAAGGATCTACGGTAGCATGTAGTAGTTGATGTAACTTTTCATAGAAGAAATTTGACCGGAATACTTGAGTTATATGTTCAAAACCTCTTTTTAGTAAACAGACAGCAGTGGACGCAGGTCCCACAGAAGTCAGAGTTGATGAATTTAAGTATTTACTCAGGGAACCAGACTAAAACAGATGCAAGTGTGAGAATTAAAATAAACAAGTGTTTAGTTTTGTTTTGTGACAATTCGTTAATTTTTTTAACACGAGATTTAAAGTTTTAACAAATCAGACAGCAATTCAGGCTCAGAAAAGACATTTTCTTGCCCAACAAATATTTATCTGTTATGATCTTTAGTTGATGAACTTTACTGGACTAAAACAGATGCAAGAATTTCTTTTAACACAAACAATTCAGGTTTAAGACATTTTCTTGAATATTTCTCTGTTATTTTACTGACCTGTATCTGCAGTTTGTTTGTAAAGAAAAGCCTCTTCCAACCTCTTTCTTCAGCCAATTTCTGCAGTTCTGGGGTGATGGAGCTTTCGGAATGATATCGATATATCTGCTCCCATAATTCATTGCTTGCACAGATCTAAAGAAAATCCCAAAAAGATAAATTTCAAAGCAAGATCTTCATTTCCAAAAGCAATTAATGCTAAAAATTCTGAAATTCATTTGTTTGTTTGTCCAGTTAATATACTGGAAGTTTATCGGACAAATTGCATAAACTGTTTCTGTTAGATTTTCTGAAATTTCCTCAGTATTCAAAAAAAATTTCATCCAGGGACAAATTTTTAATGAATGGTGCCCAAGGGCCAGATATAGATTTCTTAGATACAAAATATAGTTTGTAAGTAATGGAAAAATATTTTGCAAGTATTGGGAAAACTTTATCATCGTTTTAGTATCTTCGCGGGCCATTTTGACCCCTTGGCGGGCCGGATCTGGCCGCGGGCCGCCATTTGAATATTCCTGCCTTACAAGAATTTGAATTTGTGACCACAGAAAACATAAAATCTGGCCACGTGTTGTTTTAGTTTAGAAGGTAAATGCATAGAATATGTTTACATGTGCATACTCGTATACGCAGCAATCGCGATGTGATTCAGTCATCTACCTGTTGGAATAATTTAGAAACTTGTGAGAGTCGGCCAATGTCCTCTAGATCCAAGAATTTGAGTATGTTAATGATAAGATTTTCCTCCAGACGTGGCAAATAATCTATCTGTCCTTCGGCAAGCCCGATCACGTAGTCCAGAGTATTCTTCCCGAACATTCTTCGAATATCATCTGTAAGTCAGTAAAATCTTGCAGTCAGCGCTGCTAATTTTATCTTATTTTGTAAGTAATTTTTTCAAATAATCTTGTCACATCTATGCCAATACCTACGCCAGCATGATACTAATCGATATACTGAGGGTGACAATGCCAGCTAATGATACCAAGATATAACTACCGGTAATAAGCAGAATTCTGCACTTCATTGTCAATATAATTGTTAGAAAACATAGCTGAAGAATTTGCACTCAAGCAAGGAAAGAATTTCTAGAACCAACGTTGTGTCCGTTCATTGCACAGGAAGTCCTCGTGGCTGTCCTTCACCTCAGAAGGCGTTACGTGCTTTGCATCACTGCGTAGCGATATTTTCCAAGTACGATATATTACCTAAAAGGCATAAATTCTAAACTCTGCATAATTATCATCCATGAACATTCTTTTAGAAGTAAAACAGGTACAATTATATATTCAAAACATGTAAATGAACACATTATCTCATTTTCAGAACTTGTCTTTATCAGGGTTGGCCCTGTGGCCTAATGGGTAAGGTGTCTGACTTCAGATCAGAAGATTGCAAGTTTGAGTCTTGTCAGGGTCAAACTTTTGGGGACAGAAGATGGCAGAATGGGTTACACGCAGAGCGGTAGACTGACGGAGCAGGATCAAGTCCCGTTAGTGCCCCTAGTGGCTTTCACACAGGCAGTAATGCCTCCTAAGCCACTTTGAATCATGTTAATTTTTAATCAATTTTTTTTGGAAACATTTTTATATTTCAATCTCTAAAGAGCAGTAAAATATTATCTCTGTGTGTGTGCTTCCAGGGGTTTAATAAATTGATAATAATAGAAGGATAACACTTTTATCCTTGACAATTCATGCTCTGACATATACTGTATGTGTAGAAACATTTGCCTGTTCTATTCACATGACAAGTGATTTCATGAATCCTTTTTCCTTTTCCTTAAATCTAATCAGTCTGTCAAGCATTTCCAAAATTATTTATGCAGTTGCCAGCTGTTAAAATGCAGTTTCAGGCCATTAGTCTCTGTATAGCAGCAGGTCAAACAGATATTTACCAGTTGAAAAAATCTATTTATGATATTTGCAACTCAATGTCTACCAGAACAAGATGGCTCCCCACAGCAGCAAGCTACTGAGTGAGTAGGTAAGGAAGTAAGTCTAATGGTCCATTATCACAGTATCTGTGCTCTTTTTGAGTATTTACATACTGTATCAACAAAAATACAACAAAGGTCTGGCACACCTATTGCAGATAGTTAGGATGCTAATTCAGTTGACTGGAAATTTATAACCCCCCCTGCCAGTTCCTCAAAAATGTACTTGACCTTTATCACCTCATGTGATCTGAGCTTGAAACTATCACTGCATTGCTTATTCACCAATCTTTTATCCAGGCCTGTTAGGGGTAGATCTCCCCCCCCAAAAAAAAAACCCTACAGATTCCCCCTCAAAAAAATGTCAGCAATGGCAAAGCACACGCACTATGACACTCTGTGTTCACATTTGCCATGTCTTGTGCCTTATCTGTAATACTGAGAAATGAATGACCGTGCACAAAACTGGAGCAGCGACTAACGTCAGAACATCTAGATTACTTGATAATCATTGCAAATGAAGGACCACCAGAACTTTCTGGTGCTGACAAGAAGTGCTTAGCATATTGTTGGTACAGAAGCAAGCCCAGACAAGTGCAGCTTCCATAGCAAAAGTGTTTGTCAGGGTCCATGTGCTTCCGGAACTGTGTACACTGTGCAGTAAACTAACATTTAGTCATTACAATCTTTTACTTTCTAAATGTGTTCAACTGTATTTGCTTTATGATTAGCCCAGTGCCTGAAGAGAACACGTGATTATGGACTAAAAAGTAGAATATGCACATGATTCAGACAGCAATTCGATTGTAGAACCAGAGAAGAGTGTCAACCAGTGGTGCATCAAATAATATTTTAGTTTGTTTGCAATTGCAATGTTTACATGTCAAGCTAATTTTTCTCTATAAGCCTGCCGGACTACCCCATCATTTTTGTAGTTGCTGACTGTGAACTTTTCATTTGAAATAGCAAGATTATTGATATCATGATATGCCTATAATGGGTGTTTATCTGTCAAGGGGCCGTCCATAAATTACGTCACGCGGTTAGGGGAGAAGGTCTGGCCATTTGTGATGAAGTGTGACGATTGGGGGGTCCGTAAATGTGATGTCATGCAAAACAATTTAGGTCATGACCTTTGACCTTTTTTGCTTGTCTGACCTTTTTCTGCTTGTCAGGGATTTTGGAGAGAAAAAATACAATTATGACCTATTTGTTGTTTGTCAGGGTTTGTCGAGAGGAAAAATAGAGGGAAAAATACAAGGATGGCCTTTTTTGCTTGTCAAGACTTTTCGGAAGATGAAAATACAAAGGGGTCGGCCCGTTGTGACGTCATATTTTAGAGGTCCGACGTTTTGTGACGTCGCGTTACGTAGGGAGGGGGTAAAAAGTGCCAAATTCGCGTGACGTAATTTATGGACGACCCCACGTAGTGATGTAGTTCATGTCACTGGAGGCTCTGCGACTGATGCAGTATCTGATTAATTGTCATCATTTGAAATGTTTGCATTGAACAGCGTCTCTGAGCTAAGAAATGTAATTCTCATCCATCCAGCCAAGTCAACCCCCACCCCAAAGGCTATTTTCCTGGGTCAAACATAATTTATCCGAGACATGAGTGGAAATTCACGCACTCCAATCAAACGAATGCGACTTATTTCTCCTACCTCTTTAACGGTGACCAGCAGCTGGCAGTAGTCCTTGCTTGGACTCGGCGCAACATCTGCGCGTTCATATAAGATGCCGTTCAATGGAATCAACGCCATTTGACGACAGAGACACCTGCTCAATCACTCGTCTCTAATGACAACAACAGCTGCCCGGCTGCTGCCGCTGTGAGAGGACGCCACTTGAATCTAACTGAAATCGCGAAAGTCTTCCGGAAAAAACAAAATTCGCTACACAGTGAATTTCGTATGGTGTCGGATACAGCTTTATATATATTTAGAGCGATTCAAAATTGTTGCCAGTAGTACAGTCTGAAACCTACTGTAATTAATAACTGTTGAAAAGAAAGTCAGGGATTTGCTATCGAGTTAAAGAAATGAGCTCATAAAACATTCAACTGTAAGACGTTAAGTTTCTGTCATTAACTTAAAATTAAAACTGTTGAATGTAAACTTATGAAGATGTCCCTAAAATTCGATTTTAATTTTAAATATATTGTCAAAGAAACAGCGTTTCAAAAGAACTAACATAAAACTGTATGATTTAAACAGGTGACTCTGGTCGAATAACAGAGGCAAGTAAATTTATCCGAGGTGATTGCAACAGATTTTAACCTGCTTCAAATCCAAGCTGCCTTTCTCAAAGCTGTCAGCAAGTTTTTGGCATTCAGTCAAATTAAATTTTGCTATAAAATTTCATGGTCCTCGAATCGTCAACAACTTACTTACTGATTTGCTGTCCTTGGGTACGAGCGATATAAAGAGATAACCGGTTCAATTGTTAAACGCCAAGTCTGTATTTTAAACAGTTACACAGTAATTACAAATTACAGATTACGGATGAATTGCACAGCAAATATACGCGTGAGAACCACTATCAAGTTGCTATTCCTTTGAATTGATTGTGATGCTAAGACACTGGAGACTGACTCAAATCGTGTTTTGATCGGAGTTTTGCTCACACTGTTTCATCGTTTCAAATTGTGGTTTTATGCAAACGAATTATGATGTTGAGCATAGATCGATCATGCGTTGGATGCATTTGGAAATCAAGTTTCTGCATTTGGGCGAAACGTTATAAACCGGTGATTGCATACCGGACTTTTAGTCTCAAACGATTAGAGTCACTTCGCCACCTCAGACTCGTGAAGAACTATAGCGCTAGTGTCAGTCCAGACTGGACAATTAAGGAAAAGTTGTTGACAGTTTGTGCTGGCTTATGGAGTGGATATTTAGATGGAGCAAATTTCATCGTTAGATATGTGGATACAGCCCCTGAAGCAAGGCAAATGCCTGCTGTACTTGCAGTCGCTAGAGATATTCCACATTCGAATGCACTGCGGCCTCTACTTGAATCACTTGCCAAGAATGGTTTTCGTATCGTTATGCCTTATCTTCCAGGTATATAAAATTATTGTCTATGTTCTGTTTTAGATCTTCCGATTCATTTTAGGATGACTTTGAAAAACTGAAGATGTATTTTTAATTCGGTCGGCAATGTTGTGATCATGTATCTTATTTTGTGGAAATAAAGATTCGTCTTTCACTTTTTTGTTTCCATTTTTATTACCAGTATATGAACAGAGCATAACCATTTTGATTTAGGTCTAGGCTTTATTAGTAGACTGAATTAATATAATTTATTTTAATATTTTATTGCTATAAATGATGGGATTAGTTGACTTTTTCTGTACGCTTCATGAATAAAAGAGGTGGCAAAAACTGTGTTGGGCGTTATTTATAATCTCTAGTTAGCGACTGGACATGAATTGGAGGATATTTCAAAGTGCATGATGCTTAGACTGAAAGGATGATCAGTAATTGTTGTTTGCAAGTGATATTTCTTGGGCAGAATGGTGGTTGACTGAAATCTTTACAGCCTTAGCTCTTTGAAGTCTGCCATTTAGAGTGGCTTCTCTACCAGTCATACAGTTCAGGCAGAAAATGACAATTGATTGGAACGTAAATTTTGTTGGTTCCAAAACCTGCAACCAACATAATGTATGGGAATGATTGTTGTGCTGGGTGAAGCAACATGCATTTAACACACAGTGCTGCTCTCATGTGTTTGTGTGTGCATTCATGTAGGCACATATTTGTGTGTGTGTGTGTAGTGTGTGCAATGTGTGTGTATGACGATGGTTGCCATGCCATTTGCATATGTTGTCCATTGTCTTGAAGTTTCAGAAACATTTGAATTTGGTTGGTTTTCATGTATGTTTTGCTGTATTCAGGTTCTAAACTTACACACGGTGTTGCGAGTGTCGACGAAAATCTCTTTTCTGGATTTCTTGGCGAGCGTTCTGCATTTCTGTTGGATTTCATCGGAAGCTTTGACATCCCCAGGTATCGTAAAATGCTACAGCCCCATAAGTATTAGCATATTGATGGGAAAGGTGTTACCGAATTTTATCAGATATATTTCATCTGGATTTGTTCTTACAACAGAAGTTAGCATGTCTGGTGGACTAATTAATTTTTAAACATGCTTTCATAAAAATGTTTTGTTTTTATGCAAGGACCACTCTGACTGATTTTGTGAATTTCCTTGAATTTTTTATCATCTTGTTACTTTTGAACTGCGAATACAAAGTACAAAAGTTCTTGTTGTAGAGTTGTTGGTAGTTTGTCATATTGGGATGAACATGTCCTATGCCTAGTTTTCTTTGCCACTTCAATATTGAATGTTTCAAATTTGTACCTGTCAAACATTTCTTGTACCTAAGAAAACATTGACATCTATATGCAGCTGCTAGTGGCATAAGTATCTTCATCTTTTTTCTTTCCATCTGCTGTTCCCTATTGAATAAGTATAAGCATAAGTATGGGTGGATGAAGTAGATGACCTCTCTGCATCACAAGGCTTTCATTGGCCTATTACACGGGTACTCAAACTTTTTTAAAGGCGGTCCACATCCAGTCTTCCTTCGTTCGCGTGGGTCCACTGGTTACAAGGAAGTCAAATTATTCCTATAAAAACTACAGCATAGTTGGCAACTATGAGTAACTATGGTTCCTTTTAGTAGACGGTTACAAATGAACCAAGGCAACATAAAACAAGGTTAAATTAAAAATGCATAGAATAAATTTTAGCTGAATCGGAAAATTTCAATTTGAGCAGATTAAGGTTGCTAAGACCGCTGGTTTTGAAGGACCGGTTGACCGTTCAAAAAAAGACCGGTTAACGGTTAAGCTCGTTATTGGCAGTCTGGTGTCGTGCCAACATCACAGCGCTTTGATGCCGCCAGCGCCTATCCCGGCATCCTGTGAAGCTACAACAAAGCATTTTGGTGTTTTCAAATTGAAATTACGGTTAACCGGTCAAAGTTAAAAGGACCGGCCCTTGCTCTTAGGACCGGCTAACCGTTAACAACCTTAGTGCAGATCTTAAAGCACATTTTGCAGTGCTACTAAGTGACTAGCGTGAAATTGAAATTGTTTCTTCGGCTGCATAATTGAAACATAATCGAGCGAATAAAATATAATCAGTCAAAGCAATACGCATTGCCCTTTGCAGGTGTTGGACTGTTATAACACTGCGATGTTTCGATTAATGCTATTCATAGCAGAAAATGCTGATTCACGCGTATATGTGGATACAAACATTTTCAGGACAGAAATTGCTAACTTCTTGGTTACAGGATACTGAGAATCTGGAACAAAGTTGGCCAAAAAGTTAGTTATACCAACTTCACTGAGTTTATGTTTAAAAAAATCAGATGCTTGAAAAATGAACATCTCAGAAATATGTTGGCCAGGTGGTGTAAAATCTGCTTGTGCAGCAGTAGCTTTTGCGATCATCAAAGAACTGGCGTCCAACGCCCTAATGGCGTTGATTTTATCAGATTGGAGGACTGACTTTGCCAGATATTTTTCTTTGTGGTGTTCAGCATGTTTCGACTCAAAAAGTCTTCTTATTTTATATTTGTACTTTTAATTGCACTCGTGGTCTCAATGGCAGATAATACACACTGGCCGTGCATTGTGTCGGTCATGCAAAATTAAAGAAACGATCATCTGTCCATGACTTACGAAATAACCAGTTTTTGATGTCTACTTTTCTTCCATCTATCTATCTATACATGACGATTTGTAGAGCGTCATAAACAAGACGAAGGCCAAAGACAAAAGCGCTTTACAGTCAAAAAGCTAAATTGTACGAGAGCTTAAATAAGTGCGTCTTAAGCTTGCATGCAAAAGTCCAGGCCGAGGTGGCCTTGGTCACCTCGTCCGGAAGCGCATTTCCACAAGGGGGGTTCCGTGAGACACAGATCTCTCTCCGAGCTTCACTGTCCTCAACGGAGGAGGGACATGCAGTAGGGACCGACTGCTGGATTGAAGCTGCAGGGGCTGGTCTGTCTGATCCCGTCTTCGCACCAGAGTCAACAAGTACTCCGGGCAGGAGGTGTCGTACAGGGCTCGGAATGTCATCCAGCAGCGTTTGTACAGTATATGATTCGTTCGGGCACCTTGAGCCAGTGTAGCTTATCCCTTAATAATGGGGTGACGTGGTAGTTCCACCTGGCGCCAAAGATCAAACGATCTTTGTTTGATACTATTCTCTATAAGTACAATTTCAGTGGATTTTTTTAAAATTAGCAAACAATTAACCAGGCAGTCAGAAACGAAAATGTGCCAACTTATGATGGTAGTGACAACAGCAAGTAAGTAGGCCAATATTACAGGCTCAAAATTTTTCAGACACTGAAAGCTGTGGCAGTCCACAAGAAACATCCTCACAGTCTGGATTGTGGGCCGTGGTTTGAGTACCCACAGCCTACGTGTATTAGGTTTTATCAGTATTTTAAATTTTAAGACCTTGCAAATTTTTTGGGAGTGAAATTCTGTTGTCAGACACATAATTAAGAGAAATTTTTTTTTTTTGCAGATTTGATGTTGCCATCGGTTACTGCACTGAATGTTTTCCTGTTCTTACTCTTGCTTCAAGTTTCCGTATCTTTGGTAGTGTTGTCTTTGTATGCCCTGTCCCTGGGCATGTTGCACCCAGGTAATATTTTAGTGTAGTTGGTTCAATTTTTGTTCCATATCAGTTTTGTTACTGTTAAATTATTTAGCATTGTAGTTTTCTGATTTTCTGACAGAACACCGTAATTCATTGTATGTGTATATGCATTTGGAACCAGTGTTTGATTACTGGTATTTTAAATGCAGGGGAAGGTTTACATTACTTGCATGCCAAAATTTCCACACAAAGTGTGGTGGGAGGTGGTTCTGAGTTGGATAGGCTGTTAACCTCCAATCGTCCAGCAAATGGAACCTCATTTAGGACTTTGTAGTCTCAGCATGCTTTGTATTCTGTCAGTTTGCAATGATTGTATTTTATAAAGATTATTTCATGTAAGTAAGTAAGTAGTGTATCAAAACATTTTTTCATGCAAGGAGATAAATGACGTTTTAATTAAGCGGCTATTGTTTGCAGACATACGGTATCTTTTTATGGCAATGTTAACGGTCTTTTTTGTTATCCAGCCCATTCAGTACATTTCTCAGTTCCAATTAATTTTGATGTTTGTGGGTTTTTGACTGGCATTTTTTGTTGTTGTGTCTTTCTCAGTTGCCACTATCTCATTAAGAATATTCTTTTTTTCTATTTTAGGCATTGTAATTGTGTTTGTTGACGTTTCAGATGGATTCGACCGCGGCATGTAAGCTTAAAAATGATGGTTTGGTATCAAAGCTGGTTGTTATGGCCGTTGGCAGCACTTTGGTTTCACACGTACGTACGCCAGCGTGTCTCGTACATCCGGTCTCCAACTACATCGGAACTTAATTTGCTTTTGCGAATATCACATAGCATCAATCAGGAGGCGGTTAGTGTCTTGTCAAGTTAGAGTTGCAGCAAAATTTTCCTTCAATTGTATTTAAATTTGATTTGTATTTGTATTAACGAGCCATGTAAAGAATCATTTGCACAGTATATTCTAATTATCATCTTGGTCGTTGTCCATCTTTCACTAGAAAACATTATTGGTGATAAATTTTAGTCTTGCTTCAATTTTAAAAATTGGTCTGAATACCGTTTAGCATGGTTGCTGTTACTTGCTAGAAATACTTAGTACTTGAAGAGGAAGTACACAAGTTAATTTTGAAAAGTAGTTAGAACTCTGAGTAGAGTTTTATGTGACTTTTCACGGGTTTTTTAAGTTTTCTGATTTCAGTGGCTTTAGCGTGATATTTTGATATTTTTGCATGAGTTGTAGTTGACCTGTACTGATTGGTTTTAAGAATTTTAAATTGTTTTGACAGATTCATGGTCTGACATTTGGGTTTGAATCACAGAGAATTCCGTTGTTGTATGTGTTGTGTGATGGTGATCAAATGGTTGACTGCAAAATCAGCAGAGAATTTGCTGAAATGTTCGGCATAACAGCCGAGGATACCGATATTTATGATGCTTCTGGTCAGCTATTGCAATCAGGTTAACTATGAATCTTTGATTTGCTGATCTTTGTAACATAAAGGCCCTATCTTTAGTTAAATAATACTAGTTCGTGATAATATTGCTTAGCATAGAATAACAATTGAATTGATGTAATTGTTAGCAGGTTATTTAAATATTAAAAACCTTTAATTTAATAGTAAACAAATGCTTTTTGACTATGGCTAAAAAGTAATATTTTCACTGTGCGGGGGTTGTTGCTAATTTGTACGTATGCATGGGGGGGTAACGAAGATGTACGGTGTGCAACGGGGGGGGTGAAAATTAGAGATGGGAAAGAACCCGAACCCTACTTATTGTAGAACCCGAACTGAACTCAAAACTTCAAGGTAAACAAAGAACCCGAACCAAACCCATGTTGGCTAGAACCCGAACTAGAACCCAAAGTCTTGGGTTCTTTCCCATTTAAGTCAAATTAAAATTTTATTTGACTCTTTGTAGCTGTCAATTGCATGTCCATTATCCACTGTTTTAAATGTAATCACTTCACTTCAGTTACAAGTTATATGTATTGCAGCTTACAGGTACTAGTTACAGCCTAAATGTTAACAACCCAGCTGCTATTAAATGCAGCGATGTACAATTTTTATAACACAAAATTTGATAAAAGTTACTAAGAAGTTAGTAAGAACTCGAACCGAACCCGAACCGAACTCAAAACTTCAAGGTAAACAAAGAACTTGAACCCGAACCGAACCCACTTTTGCAAGAACCCAAACTAGAACCCAAAGTTTTGGGTTCTTTCCCATCTCTAGTGAAAATATGACTTTTTTGCATACATACTATATGGATGGCTCCTAAATGAGCTAAGAGCATAAAACAAGGGTGCGTTTGCATACATTTTTCATTTTGGAACGTGATTTTTGGGGTTAACGCCCCCTCCTTGGCTGGCTGCCGACCGAAAAATTTAACCTTAATGTTAATAAATTGATTTGATGACATACGTAAGACCTTTGCAATTTCATTGCTTGAGAACATTTTATTTTGACTTTTTAGACTATGCGATTGAATTTACTTTTAATTCATTGTCTGCATATTCAAGTTCTGTATTTTTGTAGCTACTCATGAATCAAGTTTGCGCTATTTGAAGGCCATTCAGTTCAATGCACCAACACATTTTCCACAGTTAGATGAGCATTTATGTAAAATAATTTCTACAGAGGTGACAGATCTGTGCAAAAATCAAAATGCTAACAAATCTACATGTAAGTTGTAGTAGGAATGAAGTGTTTGCTGTGTTAGATGGCCTAATGCTAAAGGAACTGAAAATAAAAACACTGTTTTGTTACAAAAGAACTTGTGTGATTTTGCTTTGTGTACTGTATTCATCAAGAATCATTTACAATGGGTTGATGGTTGCATGCAATATCAAATTATAATGTTATTTTTTTCTTACTAATTACAGTATTACATTTATAAAGATGACGTTTGGAATTAATTGCAATTGTTCTAATTCACTGATGATTACAAAATTTTGACAACATTAAATTAAAGTGAGAAAGTGTAATTTTTAGGAGTAATTTTCACTTTGTCACTTTCTGATGAGATTTCAAATCCATTTGCAAAAAATCGCATCAATGCCATACAAGAAGTGTTGAATAATAAAGAATAAGACACCTTTTATTTGTATGTTATTTTTATTTCTGAGCTGCCAGAAATTCGGGAACCAAGCATTAAAAGGAGTTGGTGAGAAGCAGGGGCGTAGCCAGGAATTTGATTTGGGGGTATAATGTGATTTGGGGGGTATAAATCTTTAAAAACTTTGAAAATCTTAAAAACACATAAAAATTTATTTTGAGGTAGTCTGATTTTTCAGGGGTATCTATGCCGATATACCAACACCCCTGTCGCTACGCCCAGAGGGGAAGCTGTTGGACACCAACTTTATAGGACTAATGATGACATTCGGCTTTCATTTTTACTTTCTTCATTTAATACATCTATCACTGAGCTTGAATCAGCATTTTCATAAATTTCTGCATGAATGTCATCAAATTGCCTTGATTTTAACCCATCTAAGACAGAATTTCTTTTAATATGGACTACCCCTACAACTCAAAAAATGATCCTTTGCTAGTTTTGGCTTCTGCCACCACAATAAACCCGTTCCAACTGCAAAAAATCTTGAATTCAAATCTGATTCTTCTCTAAACTTTAAAACACAAATCTGTCAACTTTCACAACGCCTGCTATGTTCATATTAGTGGCCTTCATCGCCTACGTTCTTGTCTCGATACCAAAACTGCCTTCACAATTGCCACTTCAATAGTTCACTCCAAATTAGAATACTGTAACTCCCTTTACTATACTCTTCCCAAAGCCTCTATCAATAAATTACAATCAATTCAAAATGCAGTAGCTCGTGCTGCTACTAATTCGCCTAATTAGTTCAACCATATTAATTTTCACCCATACTGAAATCATTAGGCATACACTGCATGGCTTAAAATAACTGAACATATAAAAGATAAGACTTAATATAGCTCACTTCAGTCATCAAAATCTGTCTACCTTAGAACACAACACTTCAGCCTCCTCCACCCACACGATTGTCATCTCTTCTCACTCTTTTACGCCCACTGAATCAGTCATCCCTGCAAATCTGCAACCGGTGTCTTTTCATACGCCACACCTGAAATTGGAATTCGATTTCATCTTCCCTCCGCAGCCTTAGACCTTGTCAAACAACAAATTCTGGATTCTCATTTCCCATAATTCCTGCATTAACTCATCATGTCTTCAGATTTCTCCTTAAATTGTTCCTTTTTCTTAAACCATTTCCTCCATAGCTCTAACAACCTAGCCTCGCTGCCCTTCGGATATATTGACCATTGCCTCGCTGATCATTCGCCTTTCACTTAGCTATTTTAAGTAGGCTAAGCTCCTAAGAGGCTAAGTTGCACCAAAGTTTTTCATAGGGAAAGTTCGGCGATCTCTCATTGGCTCCGTGGTTAAACGTCATTCTATACTTATACGTCATGGACGCCATTACCAGTCCTCCGCTGCAATATCTACACGTGTTTTTGCATGCAAAATTTCTTTATAAACGCAAATTACAATTGGCAAAACTCAAAGTTTTTCATAGGGAAAGTTCGGCGATTCATTGGCTCAATGATATCGGAAACCGGAAGTTCGAAAAACGTCATAAAAATGGCCGCTCACGGGATTTACATAGCGACGAAGCTATTTCAAATTACTAATTTGTTCAATTAGTTATCGATTCTTCGTATTATAACGATGGGCGGATGCAGTGCACCGAACTGCAACGGTCGTAGTGAACACGGACTGCGACTTTTGCTTTTCCCGACCGATCGAGCGAAGGAAACGATGGGTTATCAACTGCCGACGGGACAGATGGACACCGACATCGTCGTCTCAATTATGCGAAAGACATTTCGAGGAAAGTCAGTTTGAGGCAAACCGGCAGGATGGATGGCGAAAATTGCGACCTGATGCTGTGCCGACTGTTTTCGACGTCCCTAATCCACCTCGGTTGTTGCTGTCATCACGCCGTCTCTTGAAGCGACGACATACATCGGTCGAGGAAGAAAATCCCAGGAAAGCCGTTGTCCTCGATCACAGTTACGCAGCACATAAGATCGTCACTGCGAAGTCAGGTGGGATATTATTTCATATCTGTTCAAATAAGTTATGATGTCTCTCACGTGTCTCCATCAGTGGCGGCTCCACCGGGGGGCCCGTGTCCCCCTATTGAGTGTCTGCCGCCAGTGGCCCCAGTTGGGACCCTATACTTAATGCTACATACATTAAACAACAAATGGTTGGCCTCCCATGATTAGAAGTTGCCACCCCAACGCCCCCCCACTTGCCAAGTCCTAGAGCCGCCACTGGTCTCCATCAGTTCTGATATGCTATGTATATGATTCCATTTGATAGTCCTATTTCTTTGACCTTACTAACTTACTTATCCACCATAGGCGACGATCTGCCACAAAACTTGGGGTGTCCACTTTTTAACGGTGGTCGGTGCCTCTAAATTTTTAGAAGTCAGTAGTTTTAGTGCATTTTGAACATAAATCAACCAGTCTGACCAGATATTTTAAGATGTGGGCCATCCCTTGATCTACTTACTAACCATCTCGTAAAATATTCACCAAGACTTTCATTTTGTTGACGTCCCTTGTTCTCATAGAGTAATTGCCTCTAAGCTTAGCATGTAGTATGAAATGGCTGGAAGGTGACTTATTTCGAACACTGTGGATCGAAATTGAGAAGGCCAATATTGATTGTTCTTGCATGATTTGATGCAATGAAGATGAGGACAAACGAGAATATGTAACTTGTTTGCGAATTTGCTCAATTCCCTTAAATTTTTACATTTCTATACGCCCACTGTTCAGTGATCGCTCCATTGGCTTCAAGCACATAGCGATATGTCATCTGGTTGTTCAGCCTGATATACTGGACTTGAATTGGATCTATTGTGATTAGAATTTGAAGCATCATCGTCTAATGTTTCTATGCAGTAAGAAGTGGCATTATTGTCATTACATTTTCTTTTGAACTGTTACCTTCATTACAAGACTGCCAGGAAAGACTCAGCATATGATGCCCTCTGCCTAGTATGTTGGTATGATTTTTATTTGAGTGGTTGTTCTTTGTTAGAAAAAGTGTTCAATGTTATGCCTCTGTAAGTACAGGTGGCAATAGTTAGTTGGAAATTTGTGCCAGAATTAGAAAATTTAATTAATATTTTATTTCCTTAGCAGGTTTGCAAAGTGACTTGCTGGTGGAATCGTCTTCTAATAGACTCAAACAACTTGTCACACCACCTAGCTGCCGGATCAAATGTCGAAGCATCCACTTCCCTCGTTGATTTTTCACCAGCATACTTTGAGGAGGACGTCACATTCAGCTGCGTGAGTGTTGACATAGTTGCAAATTATCCCTCTCCTAGGAAACACCAACAACTAAAAAGTGAAGTGGAGATTCTGAAAGCATGACAAAAACTGCACCTTTCAGAAATTCAGAGATTAAAACGGCAGTTACAATGTACAAAGAGACAGTTGGGCACTGCAACTGACAATCTTAGTAAGCTATTGACTACAGATCAGATTCAGTGTCTCATATCTGGGTCATCTCGTGGAAGAAAGTTTTCCCCTATTACAGTACAAAAGTCATTACAACTTCTTTTTGCCTGTGGACCATCAGGATATGGCTATATAAGAACCAGTGGTTAGCCCATACCAGCTTTAAGAACATTACGGCAAAAAATTGAAAAGATTAAATTTGATAATGGAATATTGCATGAAATTTTTGATATGATGAAAATAAAAGTAAAAAATATGCAAGAAAAAGAGCGAGATTGCTCATTAACAATTGATGAAATGAGCATTTCTCCTTCAACTGAGTATGACATGCGAACGGGAAGAATTATGGGTGAAGTGACTCTACCTGGGCATAGTGGAAGAGCAACTTATGCAATGGTGTTTATGTTGGCTGGAATAAATACTCGTTGGAAGCAAACAGTAGCATATTACTTTACCGGAAATTCTGTTTTTGGAAGCGTGTTAAAACCAATTGTATGCAACATAATAATGAAGGTTTCTCAAATTGGACTGAACATATTAAATGTTACAACAGACATGGGTTCTTGCAATCAGGCTATGGAGAACTTATGGTATTTCTTGTGGCAGGATGCAGAGAACTGTAAACAAGGTTTCTTCTATATCTTCATATAAAATTAACAGATTGTGTTAATGCTAGAACTTGACTAAGCATCAGGAAATTCAGTTTTGTGCTATTACCACTCTTTCAACTCTTGCGCCTCTCGCGATCGAAGACTATGTATTCTATCGAAACATTGCCAAGGAGGAGCTGACAATGTGGTGCACTTTGAATATAAAATGAATGTTGGTCATTGCCAGCATGGATTTAAAATTCTGCAATAACAGTCTCAGCTAAGTTTTTGTTTTAATTTGCTGGAATTTATTAGTGAATATTCAAGAATTATATGACTAGGATATATGAAACTGTTAGCAATCTTATTTCCCTATGTATTAAGGTCATCTTACTGCTTAATCATCCTTTTCAGCTTTATTACCGTAGATATAGCAAATTCTCATTCAACTGTAGTCTATGATACTGTCAGGCTGTGACAATATGATTTTTTCATTCAAATTGGCAGATTTTGTTTTTTGAAATGTGTGTTTTGACTAGGTGGATGTTTATCAGTGCTGCAGCTACCTGTAGAACATATCAATTTGAATTTTGTATTGACTTGCCTTCTCTAAGGTGATCAGAAAGCATTAAAAGAAAATTTGTGTAAATGAAACTGTCTTCAGCTATTGCTTGAAATTTGTATTAGAGCTTTAGAGAGTGCTCACTGTTTGAAATTTTCATCTGATCTTCAGCCTTTGGTTCTTGTTTTAATTGCCTAATTAATTAAGTTAATTACCTTTGTATCAATTATTAGTGACACAAATTGCATCTACTTATTGTTGACAGTCAATTTTGCTTAAACAGAATACAGTTAGGAATGATATTACACATTACTGTTTTTACCATGTAATAGTCATGAACAGCAATCACATGGACTGTTCAACTATTTGCTTAATGGTCATTATATAAGCACACCTGTTAAAGTATTAATTCAATTTACAGATACTTTTCTTGTGGTACGGATTAGATATTTCCTGGTAAATTTGTGATTGACGAGTACCGGGTATGATTGCATAACATTGAAATTATGATGGGCCTGCTGCATATTTGTTTTGATGCACCTTTCATTTTAGACAGCTGCACCTTATAATTATTGATCTTGGCTTAATGAAATTGAATAAGCTTTATAATCAGTGTGCTAATATTAGTTACTCAATTCCTTGTGTGAGCAATATCATTACCACTTGAACAGTGGCATAGCGAGGGTATCTGGTGATGTTGCTGCCCCCGAGCATCTGCAAAAGTGTGCCTCCGTTCTAAAGGCCTGACGAGCAAAAATAATGTCCTCTGTGTGTTAAGGCACATGAACCTAATCCATCCTTGCTTAAATTCTCCATATCCAAGCCACAGTAAGGGGCTGTCCATTAATTATGTCAACAATTTTTGACCTTGTCAACAACTGTCAACTTTCAGTTACCCCTCCTATAATTACATCAACAACTTTTGAACCCCCTCCCCAAAATCAATGACAGGTCCCAATAACAAGGTCATTAATTTTTGCGGTAATGACCCATTTTTCCCTGTTTTGCTCATCGAGTGTCAAAATGTGGTGGTGATGATGACCTTTTTTGCCATGCTTTTTTCCATTGTAATAAGTAGTATTCCATGAAAGTTCCTAGTTTTTTATAATTTGTAGAAGTGCAATTGTTAACGTCAACTTCTCTTGCCCTCCCCCCCTGTCGACAAATGTCAAACTTTATCAAACCCCTTCCCCCTAAATTGTTGACGTTAATTAATGGACAGCCCCTAAAAAGATATGATAAAAATTTTGGGGTGATCAAATTGCTACACCACTGCACTTGAAGCATCAACTGATAATGGACATCTGTTTATAAATGCCGTTGGTATATAATTTGTGTGGTGTCAATTATTTTTGCAAGATCAGGATTACTTGCATTATTTACTGTTCAGTTTGCAATACCTTATGGCTGACTTCATCCTAGGTGTGTGTGAAGTTTAACTGAACATTGAATTGTTATTGCTAGTAATATTTAAAAATTACAGCTACAGATTGGGACATAATATGTCATATTATGTGTTGTAGGCCTGTTTTGTGGTCACATTGCAAACTGTTGCTTTGATATGAAAAAACAGTGTAAAAATGGGATTAAATGTTCCACTGTATATAATTTGCTCTTAACAGCTTTGGTGTTTTGTCCAGAAGGCTGGATTTTGTATTTAATAAAATTTGCATTTGGAGGTTTGTTTTCCTTCATTTCACTTACAGTTCATTTTATCAATGACGTTTCAGTTTTAAGCTTAATTTGGTAGGCAGGGGGCTGGCCTACTCCCCCAGCCCCGGATAGAAATTAGTGGGCTGGCTTACTCTCCCCCCGGCTTTCGGATAGAAATTAGTGGGTGGGAAAATTAGGACTTCGCTGAATCATGAAAAGTCAACTCAGCTTCCGTATCGCTATTCCTACACAGAGTTCGAATCAAATCAAGGAGCGATCACCGATTGTTGTCAAAAACATTGCTAAAATGGCGCTATAGAAGTTCGATGACGAGGGTATCGACAACGATGCACACATTCAGGGTTGGCAACAAAACTGCGGTCTTCGTAAACAAGTCATGGCAACATATTTATAGTGCGCAGTCTCTGACAATGAATCCTAGAACCGGACGAGTCTTTTCAGGCATTTCTTTTCGCATATCTTGAAACTCGGACTTTCTCTTCATTGAAAATAAAGTCCGATTGTCAAGATCTACGGTTTATTTGTGAAAAAACTATTGCGGATTGGAATCTTATAGTAGTTCTGTTCTTTCGTCGTTTCTGAACTAGATAAGAGACTCGGTATTTGAGTTTTGCCAATTGTAATTTGCGTTTATAAAGAAATTTTGCATGCAAAAACACGTGTAGATATTGCAGCGGAGGACTGGTAATGGCGTCCATGACGTATAAGTATAGAATGACGTTTAACCACGGAGCCAATGAGAGATCGCCGAACTTTCCCTATGAAAAACTTTGGCAAAACTCAAATACCGAGTCTCTTATCTAGTTCAGAAACGACGAAAGAACAGAACTACTATAAGATTCCAATCCGCAATAGTTTTTTCACAAATAAACCGTAGATCTTGACAATCGGACTTTATTTTCAATGAAGAGAAAGTCCGAGTTTCAAGATATGCGAAAAGAAATGCCTGAAAAGACTCGTCCGGTTCTAGGATTCATTGTCAGAGACTGCGCACTATAAATATGTTGCCATGACTTGTTTACGAAGACCGCAGTTTTGTTGCCAACCCTGAATGTGTGCATCGTTGTCGATACCCTCGTCATCGAACTTCTATAGCGCCATTTTAGCAATGTTTTTGACAACAATCGGTGATCGCTCCTTGATTTGATTCGAACTCTGTGTAGGAATAGCGATACGGAAGCTGAGTTGACTTTTCATGATTCAGCGAAGTCCTAATTTTCCCACCCACTAATTTCTATCCGAAAGCCGGGGAGAGTAAGCCAGCCCACTAATTTCTATCCGGGGCTGGGGGAGTAGGCCAGCCCCCTGCCTACCAAATTAAGCTTAAAACTGAAACGTCATTGATAAAATGAACTGTAAGTGAAATGAAGGAAAACAAACCTCCAAATGCAAATTTTATTAAATACAAAATCCAGCCTTCTGGACAAAACACCAAAGCTGTTAAGAGCAAATTATATACAGTGGAACATTTAATCCCATTTTTACACTGTTTTTTCATATCAAAGCAACAGTTTGCAATGTGACCACAAAACAGGCCTACAACACATAATATGACATATTATGTCCCAATCTGTAGCTGTAATTTTTAAATATTACTAGCAATAACAATTCAATGTTCAGTTAAACTTCACACACACCTAGGATGAAGTCAGCCATAAGGTATTGCAAACTGAACAGTAAATAATGCAAGTAATCCTGATCTTGCAAAAATAATTGACACCACACAAATTATATACCAACGGCATTTATAAACAGATGTCCATTATCAGTTGATGCTTCAAGTGCAGTGGTGTAGCAATTTGATCACCCCAAAATTTTTATCATATCTTTTTAGGGGCTGTCCATTAATTACGTCAACAATTTAGGGGAAGGGGTTTGATAAAGTTTGACATTTGTCGACAGGGGAGGGCAAGAGAAGTTGACGTTAACAATTGCACTTCTACAAATTATAAAAACTAGGAACTTTCATGGAATACTACTTATTACAATGGAAAAAGCATGGCAAAAAGGTCATCATCACCACCACATTTTGACACTCGATGAGCAAAACAGGGAAAAATGGGTCATTACCGCAAAAATTAATGACCTTGTTATTGGGACCTGTCATTGATTTTGGGGAGGGGGTTCAAAAGTTGTTGATGTAATTATAGGAGGGGTAACTGAAAGTTGACAGTTGTTGACAAGGTCAAAATTGTTGACATAATTAATGGACAGCCCCTTACTGTGGCTTGGATATGGAGAATTTAAGCAAGGATGGATTAGGTTCATGTGCCTTAACACACAGAGGACATTATTTTTGCTCGTCAGGCCTTTAGAACGGAGGCACACTTTGCAGATGCTCGGGGCAGCAACATCACCAGATACCCTCGCTATGCCACTGTTCAAGTGGTAATGATATTGCTCACACAAGGAATTGAGTAACTAATATTAGCACACTGATTATAAAGCTTATTCAATTTCATTAAGCCAAGATCAATAATTATAAGGTGCAGCTGTCTAAAATGAAAGGTGCATCAAAAACAAATATGCAGCAGGCCCATCATAATTTCAATGTTATGCAATCATACCCGTACTCGTCAATCACAAATTTACCAGGAAATATCTAATCCGTACCACAAGAAAAGTATCTGTAAATTGAATTAATACTTTAACAGGTGTGCTTATATAATGACCATTAAGCAAATAGTTGAACAGTCCATGTGATTGCTGTTCATGACTATTACATGGTAAAAACAGTAATGTGTAATATCATTCCTAACTGTATTCTGTTTAAGCAAAATTGACTGTCAACAATAAGTAGATGCAATTTGTGTCACTAATAATTGATACAAAGGTAATTAACTTAATTAATTAGGCAATTAAAACAAGAACCAAAGGCTGAAGATCAGATGAAAATTTTAAACAGTGAGCACTCTCTAAAGCTCTAATACAAATTTCAAGCAATAGCTGAAGACAGTTTCATTTACACAAATTTTCTTTTAATGCTTTCTGATCACCTTAGAGAAGGCAAGTCAATACAAAATTCAAATTGATATGTTCTACAGGTAGCTGCAGCACTGATAAACATCCACCTAGTCAAAACACACATTTCAAAAAACAAAATCTGCCAATTTGAATGAAAAAATCATATTGTCACAGCCTGACAGTATCATAGACTACAGTTGAATGAGAATTTGCTATATCTACGGTAATAAAGCTGAAAAGGATGATTAAGCAGTAAGATGACCTTAATACATAGGGAAATAAGATTGCTAACAGTTTCATATATCCTAGTCATATAATTCTTGAATATTCACTAATAAATTCCAGCAAATTAAAACAAAAACTTAGCTGAGACTGTTATTGCAGAATTTTAAATCCATGCTGGCAATGACCAACATTCATTTTATATTCAAAGTGCACCACATTGTCAGCTCCTCCTTGGCAATGTTTCGATAGAATACATAGTCTTCGATCGCGAGAGGCGCAAGAGTTGAAAGAGTGGTAATAGCACAAAACTGAATTTCCTGATGCTTAGTCAAGTTCTAGCATTAACACAATCTGTTAATTTTATATGAAGATATAGAAGAAACCTTGTTTACAGTTCTCTGCATCCTGCCACAAGAAATACCATAAGTTCTCCACATAGCCTGATTGCAAGAACCCATGTCTGTTGTAACATTTAATATGTTCAGTCCAATTTGAGAAACCTTCATTATTATGTTGCATACAATTGGTTTTAACACGCTTCCAAAAACAGAATTTCCGGTAAAGTAATATGCTACTGTTTGCTTCCAACGAGTATTTATTCCAGCCAACATAAACACCATTGCATAAGTTGCTCTTCCACTATGCCCAGGTAGAGTCACTTCACCCATAATTCTTCCCGTTCGCATGTCATACTCAGTTGAAGGAGAAATGCTCATTTCATCAATTGTTAATGAGCAATCTCGCTCTTTTTCTTGCATATTTTTTACTTTTATTTTCATCATATCAAAAATTTCATGCAATATTCCATTATCAAATTTAATCTTTTCAATTTTTTGCCGTAATGTTCTTAAAGCTGGTATGGGCTAACCACTGGTTCTTATATAGCCATATCCTGATGGTCCACAGGCAAAAAGAAGTTGTAATGACTTTTGTACTGTAATAGGGGAAAACTTTCTTCCACGAGATGACCCAGATATGAGACACTGAATCTGATCTGTAGTCAATAGCTTACTAAGATTGTCAGTTGCAGTGCCCAACTGTCTCTTTGTACATTGTAACTGCCGTTTTAATCTCTGAATTTCTGAAAGGTGCAGTTTTTGTCATGCTTTCAGAATCTCCACTTCACTTTTTAGTTGTTGGTGTTTCCTAGGAGAGGGATAATTTGCAACTATGTCAACACTCACGCAGCTGAATGTGACGTCCTCCTCAAAGTATGCTGGTGAAAAATCAACGAGGGAAGTGGATGCTTGACATTTGATCCGGCAGCTAGGTGGTGTGACAAGTTGTTTGAGTCTATTAGAAGACGATTCCACCAGCAAGTCACTTTGCAAACCTGTTAAGGAAATAAAATATTAATTAAATTTTCTAATTCTGGCACAAATTTCCAACTAACTATTGCCACCTGTACTTACAGAGGCATAACATTGGAACACTTTTCTAACAAAAAGAACAACCACTCAAATAAAAATCATACCAACATACTAGGCAGAGGGCATCATATGCTGGAGTCTTTCCTGGCAGTCTTGTAATGAAGGTAACAGTTCAAAAGAAAAATGTAATGACAATAATGCCACACTTCTTACTGCATAGAAACATTAGACGATGATGCTTCAAATTCTAATCACAATAGATCCAATTCAAGTCCAGTATATCAGGCTGAACAACCAGATGACATATCGCTATGTGCTTGAAGCCAATGGAGCGATCACTGAACAGTGGGCGTATAGAAATGTAAAAATTTAAGGGAATTGAGCAAATTCGCAAACAAGTTACATATTCTCGTTTGTCCTCATCTTCATTGCATCAAATCATGCAAGAACAATCAATATTGGCCTTCTCAATTTCTGATCCACAGTGTTCGAAATAAGTCACCTTCCAGCCATTTCATACTACATGCTAAGCTTAGAGGCAATTACTCTATGAGAACAAGGGACGTCAACAAAATGAAAGTCTTGGTGAATATTTTACGAGATGGTTAGTAAGTAGATCAAGGGATGGCCCACATCTTAAAATATCTGGTCAGACTGGTTGATTTATGTTCAAAATGCACTAAAACTACTGACTTCTAAAAATTTAGAGGCACCGACCACCGTTAAAAAGTGGACACCCCAAGTTTTGTGGCAGATCGTCGCCTATGGTGGATAAGTAAGTTAGTAAGGTCAAAGAAATAGGACTATCAAATGGAATCATATACATAGCATATCAGAACTGATGGAGACCAGTGGCGGCTCTAGGACTTGGCAAGTGGGGGGCGTTGGGGTGGCAACTTCTAATCATGGGAGGCCAACCATTTGTTGTTTAATGTATGTAGCATTAAGTATAGGGTCCCAACTGGGGGGCCACTGGCGGGCAGACACTCAATAGGGGGACACGGGCCCCCCGGTGGAGCCGCCACTGATGGAGACACGTGAGAGACATCATAACTTATTTGAACAGATATGAAATAATATCCCACCTGACTTCGCAGTGACGATCTTATGTGCTGCGTAACTGTGATCGAGGACAACGGCTTTCCTGGGATTTTCTTCCTCGACCGATGTATGTCGTCGCTTCAAGAGACGGCGTGATGACAGCAACAACCGAGGTGGATTAGGGACGTCGAAAACAGTCGGCACAGCATCAGGTCGCAATTTTCGCCATCCATCCTGCCGGTTTGCCTCAAACTGACTTTCCTCGAAATGTCTTTCGCATAATTGAGACGACGATGTCGGTGTCCATCTGTCCCGTCGGCAGTTGATAACCCATCGTTTCCTTCGCTCTCGATCGGTCGGGAAAGCAAAAAGTCGCAGTCCGTGTTCACTACGACCGTTGCAGTTCGGTGCACTGCATCCGCCCATCGTTATAATACGAAGAATCGATAACTAATTGAACAAATTAGTAATTTGAAATAGCTTCGTCGCTATGTAAATCCCGTGAGCGGCCATTTTTATGACGTTTTTCGAACTTCCGGTTTCCGATATCATTGAGCCAATGAATCGCCGAACTTTCCCTATGAAAAACTTTGAGTTGCACTACCTGTGTGGAGGCTATATAAACCTGCAATATTTTACTTACTTACCTTACTTGGATACAGTATACTGTTACAGTATACACTTCGACGACTTCACTTGTTACATGACATTACAAGAACGTTGATTTTTAGTTGAAGTTTACATTATAATGGAAAATTCTGAAATCTTTCGACGATCTAAACTATTTTAACATGCGAGCTCGATACTTTAGAAACGATTATATCATAATAACATGCAGTTAAACCCGACCTCTGGACACCCGTGAGTACACCCCTCCCGGCTTTCAACTCCTGTCCCGTTCATCAAGAGTAAAGCCTTTAGTTGAATTGAGGCTAAAATAAATCTGGATGAAATGGAGGACGCCGACGAGGATGAAGTGATTTTTGAGAAAGGCGAAACTGCAACTGCAAGATCAAAAGAATCGCAGAACACTTGTCTCAAAATGGCCATAACTGTCGTATTATGTGCGTCTTTTTTCGGATTGGTTAGTTGCTAATGTATTAATGTTTCATAGTCTTATACTATGTGCTGTTATGTTACAATTTTTAAGGCGAAATGCAGTATAAATAATTTCATCAGAATCGCATTAGACTTGACAACGTCTTATAGGTTCTCCAGTTACAACTAACTAACCCAGTTGTAATCATGTTGATTCACATGTATAACACCAAACATTAAATCTTAATCTCACTGTAATGATTACTGATCATTTGCATTTGTAACATTTGTATTTGATGTTTTTAGGGTCTGTGTCTTGCAATTCCTGGCCCTACTCTTATTGATTTGGAAGAAAATACAAACTCTGACAGAGGTCACATATCTCTTATTTTTACAAGTCGTTCTGTTGGATACCTTTTCGGTTCCATTTTGGGAGGTTTTCTTTTTTCCTACATTAATCAGTCATGCTTTCTCAGCATCTCTATGTTGGTGACGGCAGTTGCCACAGCAGCTGCACCACTGTGCCGACAGCTCCCTCTGCTAGCGATAATGATTATGTTACAAGGAATTTCTATTGGATTTCTTGACACAGGTTAGAACAGTGTTAGTTCTTTTTATTTAAATTTACTCTTTATATTTCTTTATGAAATAATCAGGATTAAGTTTTCCAAAATGATTTATAAAAAAAAATTTGGTGTAAGTAAAATTAAAGTAAATGAATGGGTATGTACATATAATTTCCAGTTGAATTCAACTTTGCGAGTTCATCGAATTTAAAATTGTGGGTATTTATTGTTAAAATCCTGTAGCCATATTGTTTTATTGTTCTGTTTCAGGTGGAAATGTATTATGTCTGGAGACATGGGGGAGAGACAATGGCCCACATTTGCAGGCCTTGGCTTTTGCTTTCGGGTTTGGAGCATTTCTTGCTCCATTGCTTGCTGCTCCGTTTCTGCATAGTAGACCCAGTCTAAATGAAACTACCTCAGCAATTGAAGAGACTTCTCAGCTTAATTCAACGGACAAATTAACAGATGTTTCACCGGTGAAATATGCATATTTAATAATTGCAGTCTATGTTGCTTTGGTGTCGCTTGCTTTTCTCGTGCTCTGTTGTTGTTCAAGAAAATCTGGCGGGTCGTCAACTGGCACAGATTCACATAAATCGGATTATGCCGTAAGGCAAGAACGACTCTGTTTTCGAATCCAGATGTTGACCTTACTCTTTGTATTCTTCTTTTTCTACGTTGGGTGCGAGGTGACGTACGGAGCCCTCATATCTAAGTTTGCGATCGAGATGTTTGGATGGAGCAAGAGATATGCCGCTCTGTTGAACTCTGTATTCTGGGGCTCGTTTGCAGGAGGTCGTCTTGCGGCGATCTTTCTGGCTCAATATTTTGAGCCAACTCATTTGCTCATTGCCGATTTAGTGGTTTCCACTGTCTCAATTGCAGGACTGGCTGCTGTAGAAAGTATTCCAGTATATCTTGGTCAAAGCGTATCAAGTGAGGTCTTATTATGGATTCTGTCATCAACACTTGGCATTGGAATGGCTTCGATCTTTCCTTCTGGTATAACGTGGGTTGAGAGATATATTAAAGTTGCCGGTAAAGAGGCTGCTATTTTCGTAGTTGGTTCAGCCCTTGGTGAAATGGTTTTACCAGCCCTTACTGGATATATATTCTACCATAAAGGTGCAGTTTGGCTTATGTACATTTTGCTGATATCATTATTGGCAAGTGCAGTTGTGTTTGTAGTTATGTTTAAATTGACCTTTGGCGTAGGTGAACGCTACTCAAAGGTATCCAATCAGGAAGAGGATATGGAGCTTCTTAAAGTTACTGATGATGACAGTCAAGCTACCTTATCAACTGAGTTTCCCAATGGTACTGTAGTTAGATCAGAAATGAGTGAATTTTGATTCAGGTGCAGATTACTTCCCATAATTGGTGCATGGTTTGAATCTTAGAAAAGCTAATGCTTACATTCCATTGTAACAACTTCAATTTGCATAACAATTTTAAACTAGTATTAGTTATTTGTCTGTATCAGTATTAAATGCTTCATTGGGAAAATTGGGAAATTGTCTTCTAGGATTTCTTTGGTTTGATATATTTATTGTGGACGTAGTGAAGTGGTATTAAGTTAGAATTCTAACCATTTATTTTATTTATCTAGAGTTAAGATATTTTGATCAGACCTTACAAAAGAATTTAGACTTAACTTATGTAGCAGATATTGCAATATTGCTATTATTGCACAGCCAATGTGTCCAAAGACATTATTATATAAACTGCTTGTAATTTAAAGAACTACCAATAGCATTCGTTACTAATTTAAGTACTGTAGCTGCACACCATGGTGCATTCTTTATCTTTTACTGTATGATTTGAGATGATGACCATTGTAATGTTAGGACATGTCCTCACTTGAACAACCCGGTGAAGCTGTTTTTATCTTTTCACTTGATGCCAATTTTTTGATTGTAGTTTTATGTGATTGCTACCTAATGAACTGACTGGTGTTTTACATTAAAGCCTAGTCTTTTGTATACTGTATTTAGGGTTGCCAACCGTCCTTTATTTCAAAGGACAGTCCTTTAATGCACCTCTGAGTCCTTGTCCTTTATCGCTTTTATAAAGGACCATGGTTTGTCCTTTGTTTAAAAAATCTAGTCATGAAACCACACATTTCAATTGAAATTTCCTTTTTTTGCATGTCACCCCATTTCAGAAGAGAGATGACCTTTTTTGCTTGATATCATATTTCAGAAGGGAGATGACTTTTTGCTTGTCACCGCACTTCAGAAGGAAGTTAACTCTTTTTCGGGTGAGTCGGGGTGACACCAAGGTTTTTCTGCACCGGGTGTCCTTTATTGCAATTTGTCAAAGTTGGCAACCCTATGTATATTTATAATTGTAAAGTTGAAAAATCATAAAATTATTCAAAATAACTCACTGTGCATGCTGCACAATATTACATACATTTACTGTATTTAGGATTTTATTGTACATTTTAAATAGACAAGGATTTTTTTCTTCATAATTCTCTTGTACCTGGTTTAATTTTGCAATGTGCTTTGCAGTTGACAGAAAATTAAAATTAGCCAAAATACCTCATAGTGAATGTTGTACTGCTCTATCAAAATTCACATGAATTATCTTAGTATTTTTATAGCCTCATGTAATTTGCTAAATTATATTATCTAATTATGGCAATCTTGTTCTGTTAACATTAAAGTAGCCATGTCAAAGTGATTTTGTTGTATTTATAAAATTGGGTTAGTTTCTGCAGCAATATGCCTTTATCTGAATTTACTATACATAACCAGTATGGTTTTTGAGCCAAAACAGGGGAGGGAATTTTGAATAAAGTGTAATTTCAATATGCCAAAGAAAGTTAGTTATACAAGTTAATCAGCAGTGTGAAATGCCATTTGTTATGTGCGAATTGGACCAGTGGGCAGTCAGTAAGCAGTGGCCATTAAATTTCCCCCTTCTGCTGCAAATTTCATACTGTACATAGTATCCCATTACTGCATCTACAGTATTTTGTTATTCATATTCTATTTTTAATGCAGTATTATATCACTAAGGGGTCATCCATAAATGACGTAACGCGATTTTGGCACTTTACCCCTCACCCCTACGTAACGCGACGTAACAAAAAGTTAGACCCCTAAAATATGACGTAACAACGGGCCGATCCCTCTTTCGTCTTCCGAAGTCTAGACAAGCAAAAAAGCCAATTCGCCCTTCTATTTTTGTTCTCTCCAAACATACTGACAAGCACTTAATTGTCAGTCACTTAAAAGTTTTGCGTTGCGTTACGTCACATTTACGGACCCCCCCCCCCGTCACACTTCGTAACAAATGTCCGGACCCCTCTTTGCTAGGCGTGTTACTGTTACATCATTTGTGGACGAGTCTAATGAGTCTAAACTCTGATGATTCCACTATAAGCGCCTTTAGGCTCCGTGTAAATTTATACCACGAATAATAGACTGTTGTAGGTGTACCAAGTCTTGTTGCAGTGAGAAAGGAGAAGTCGTGAGAAGGGATGACCACGAGGTGACTTCTGCAGTTCGGTCATTGATAACCAAATGAATGAGTTATTGAGAATGTAGCCTACGTAGGCTAGAAACGATTAAATATACGTCCCATGAAAATCTACAGCGTTGAATATGTTAACAGTTAAACATATTCAACGCTGTAGTTTTTTCATGGGACGTTCTCGGAAGTTCAACCGAACTCGCCAATCGTCATCATGCGGTGACGGCGGTTATGCGTCAGAGGCGTCATTGGGGGGGGGGGGTGGCCGTGGCCCCCCAAGGAAATTAAAATATTAATTTATAATGTATTAATGTGCAAAAATTGCAAATATTGCCAAAAAATATCAAAAAATTGCAAAATTTCCAACATTTCTAAAATTTGCCAAAATTGCTTAAAATTTGCAAAAAATGAAAACAAATGCCTAAAATTTGCCAAAAATTTGCAAAAAAAATTTCTCGACCCCTCAATAAAATGTGAAATGACGCCACTGTTCTGCGTACGATGACTTTGTCGGTCACGGGGGTATTGTCGGTAGTTGTTCAGTGAGAGAGAACGTCTTTTGTTCTAAAGCTGATCGACGCAACGCTGTAGCTTTTCATATGGGCCGTTCTCGGAATTTCAACCGAGCTCGTCATCATGCGGTGACGGCGGTTCTGCGTACGATGACTTTGTCGGTCACGGGGGTGTTATCAGTAGTTGTTCAGTGAGAGACAACGTCTTTTGTTCTAAAGGTGATCGACGCATGTTCGACCGGCTGGGGCGCGATCGTCTGCCGGGCGACGCGGCGCCTTCGGAACAGTCGACCGTGGAAACAATTTCAGACAAAGAGGAGCTTGATCTGGTTTTGCAGCTTCTATATAAGCTGCACTATGTCAACTTATAAAGCGCTATAGTCAAGGCAGGCTTAGCGAAGTTAACTGATATATCGCTAGAACCTTCTACTTCGGACGATTTTATGTTACTATTAAATATTGTAATAACATGCAGTTAAATCCGACCTCTGGACATCCGTGAGAACACCCCTCCCGGCTCTCAGCTTTTGTTCCGTTCATCAAAAGTAAGCCTTTGGTTGAATTGAGGCTAAAATAAATCTGAATGAAATGGAGGACGCCGAGGATGAAGTGATTTTCGAGAAAGGCGAAACTGCAACTGCAAGATCAAAAGAATCGCAGAACACTTGTCTCAAAATGGTCATAACTGTCGTATTATGTGCGTCTTTTTTCGGATTGGTTAGTTGCTGATAATTAATATCAATGCATTAATGTTGTATAGTCTTATAGTATGCACGTGCTGTTATGTTACACTTTTGAAGGCGAAAGGTAGTATAAATAATTTCATTACAATCGTTTGTTCTGTCCAGACTAGCTAGACTATTGCAATTCCGTTCTTGCCGGCCTTCCAAAGTCTACACTGGCCAACCTGCAGCGCGTACAAAATGCTGCTGCACGTCTGGTGCTGGACCTGAAATCTCGAGAACACGTCACTCCGGCGCTTCGTGAACTTCATTGGCTTCCAGTCCCAATGCCGGGCAGTAGTTAACTACAAGTAGGTAACTACTTGTAGTTTAACTACACTTTAGTAGTTACAGAGTAGTTAGTAACTACGTGTGAAAAAGTAGTTAACTACAAGTAGTTTAACTACTTTCTGCAGTAGTTATCAAGTAAAGTAGTTAACTACTGTGGTCAACTACTTTTGTTAAAACATTATTTGCCGCTTAAACCCGCTTTTGCCAACAACGCTGACGCCAGGCTTCTCGGTGAGCTCTTCGATGAGACTCTGTCGTGTAGCGGGCACATCGTCGATGTAACCCATGCCTGCCCTTGTTGCCCTTGTGCATACAAGCTTACTTACTTACCTACCAGTAATATAATATTCTATTCCTGATTTCCGGTCTCATACTTACACAACTTTTAGTAGTACCAAAAATACAGGTTCGTGTTGTTTACTGAGGAGATATAATTAATAATAGTAATAAAAGTTAACAGAATTAACAGATTAATTCTTAATAACTCATAGATATCATTAAATATGAATAGCCAATTAGTCAAAAGCTGTTTCGTGAACCCACGTAAAAAGAGTGAACGCAGTGATGATAAAAACTTCATTGCCGACTGTGGTACATGCAAGAACTGAGTAATCATTCATTACATTGATTACATAAGCAGAACTGCTGCAGAAGCAGCTTATATTGATAGGATTGATGTTCGTGTTGACAGTGTTTGTGTGGTGTTAAAAAAACAAGACATTGAACAATGGATATTTTTATTTGAGCGTTGCAGGGTCAAAAGTAGTTGCAAAGTAGTTAACTACTCAGGAAGTAGTTACCAATTAGTTAATAACTACTTTGTGGAAAAAGTAGTTAACTAGTAGTTACAACTACATTTTTATCAAGTAGTTCACTACAGTAGTTGAACTACTTTCACAGTAGTTGGTGCCCAGCATTGTCCAGTCCAGTCACGAATACAACACAAACTATGCACGCTGATGTTCTGTGTACGAAATGGTCTTTGTCCGACCTATCTGGCCGATTTGTTCCAGCCAACATCAACCGCCTTTGGTAGACCAGGCCTACGATCAGTCTCTACCAGCCAATACCAGAAACCTCGTCTTCGGACAGTCGTGGGGCAATGAGCCTTCTCATACGCTGGACCCCATGCCTGGAACGCCCTTCCACCAGCGCTACGTACGGAACATAAAGTCGCCCGTAACATAAAGTCGCCCGTCGCTTTTCGTAATCAGTTGAAGACACATCTGATTCAGTTGAAGACACATCTGATTAATTGTGCTTATAATAATTGACATTAATTGTAATGCGCTTGCTAGTATTAATTGATTAGGTGCAATATAAATAGCTAATTAAATTAAATCGTATTAGACTTGACAACTTATGAGTTATCCAGTTGCAACTAACTAACCCGGTTGAAATCATGTTGATGCACATGCGTAACACCAAACATTAAATCTCAGTCTTTAATGTAATGATTACTGATCATTTGTATTTGTAACATTTGTATTTGATGTTTTTAGGGTCTGTGTCTTGCAATTCCTGGCCCTACTCTTCTTGATTTGGAGGAAAATACAAACTCTGACATAGGTCACATATCTCTTATTTTTACAAGTCGTTCTGTTGGATACCTTTTCGGTTCCATTTTGGGAGGTTTTCTTTTTGCCTACATTAATCAGTCATGCTTTCTGAGCATCTCCATGTTGGTGACGGCAGTTGCAACAGCAGCTGCACCATTGTGCCGACAGCTCCCTCTGCTAGCAATAATGATTATGTTACAAGGAATTTCTATCGGATTTCTTGACACAGGTCAGAACAGTGATAGTTATTTTTATTTAAATTAATTCTTTAAATTTCTTTTGGAAATGATCAGGATTAAGTTTCCAAAATGATTTATACAAAAATTTTGGTGTAAGCAAAATTAAACTAAATGTGCATTAGGGTGGAGTGAACGTAATGGATAAAAAAATTTTCTCGAGTAGGCCTATGTTTATGTAATACCCACCAAAACTTGCCATTGGTATTACTCATTTACCAGGTGAAATTTTACTTAAATCTATTGACATCTTCTCCCCCCCCCAACAAATGGTTTCATGTTTAGCGATTGGTCAACCATTGCATTAATGGGTCTTCTCACATGCGTGCAATGTACAGTGTACATTGTATAGTGTATATAGTGTATATTAGTGTATAAAGTAGTATCGAGAGATATGTATTCCTAATTTTTACTAAAGACTGACAATAATTTTTATTTACATAAAATATAATCCTGAGAAATGTCCAACAAACTGCATTTTTTCAAAAGGTCTAATAAAAGATGAAAGTTATGTGATTGTGCGATATTCGCTTTTTGTATTGAATGCTGGCATGATGGTTCGTGCAATGATCCTGGCTATAATGAAGCTAGCTAGCTCTTGCTTCCTGGCCAATGACAGCTGTTGATGCTTCAGTTACTGCCTTCACACACCTTTCCACTGCTTGTGTGTGACAAGGAAATCGCGGTAAATCAACAAGTCCAGTATCTTCATTATGAACTGTGTAGTGAAACAGAGCAGTGTCCAGTGATTACTGCTTGACAAATGTCAAGTAAATAAATATTGCGGATCAGAACTCAAGTCTTGAACAGTTACAGGAGAAAAGTCACATGGTATCGGCTCATAGGAAACAATCGGCATTGTTTCGCATTTCTGCAACAAAGATCCAATAGGTCCAGTGATCACTTCTAGGTCCTGTTGTTCTGCCATCTATGTGCTCAAACAAATGTCGAAGTGGTAGTTCATTTGCATGCAGAAGACAAATAAACCACTGCAAAGGTCGTTTAACATGTAGGCCTACTTCAAGAAATCTTATAATACCACCTTTCTTACCAACATTAACTGCTGTGCCATCACATCCAACTGCCAGCAGATGCTGGGCATCAATGTCATTTCTCTGCAGAAAGGTAACAATAGCTGTCTGTATGCTTGAAGACGTGTTCCTCAACAATTACCCTACGATGAGTGGTTCGGTCAACCGTTTCTTTAGCTAGAGTTTTATCCTTTCTTCCATCAAAATATAAACCTATAGTATTGTTGTTGTGTCAGTTAATGCTTCGGAACGAATCATATCGCGATACTTCCGATGCTCTCTTCTAATTTTACTTCTGTGATTTACTTCACTACAGTCTTCAGCGTTTACAATACCATGGTCTTGTAAGACTGCTAATACAATTTCTGCAACTGCTCTGTCTGAAATGGAATGTCGTTCAGTAGCCTGACAGTATTTTGCAACTGACGTCTCTGCTGCATTTTACTTCGCCAGTAGTACTTGTCTCAGCAACAATACCGGTAGACAGAATGTCGGCTTCAGTTTCATCGTTTGTAGAGTAGCTGAAGCTACCTTCTGTGTCAGAACCGAAGTCACAGCACACAGGGGATTCCGTCTGTCTGGTAGATTGTGTTGAACTTGATTTAAGCCGGTTTTTGGTAAGTCTATATTCCTCCTGCGACTTTCTCCTCCTCTTTCCTCCAACATCAAGGTAGTTGCACGATCAACTCTACCTATCATATCATCTTGCGTGCACTTTTTGGTCCTGAAGAAACTTCTGCTCTAAAACAGGAATCTTGCTCGACTTTTTACATCTGCATAACGAATAATCAGCACACTTCCAGGCTGCAATGTCAAGAAGAATTTTTCTTATATGTTCTCTGAAATCATTGACTTTCAGTTCGTACTTTTCATTTCTCCTTGACGCAGGATACCATAGCAGTTTGCTATATTTTTCACGGTGCCCCTGAATTAGCTGCACAATTCGAGTCACAGCCACTGTTTGAATGGAGGCTCTGTCGATTATTTTTTAATTTTCATAGCCAAGACATCGGAATTTTCAGAAACAGTTGGTTCTTTGTTAGGATTAGCCTAGGCCTACTGTTAGTTTTCAGGTCGGATTTTACCCACTGATAATCCATTAGCATGTCCTCCGCTGTTGGCAACATATTCAAATTCATCCGCAGCTAGAGGGTTGCCTAAAATTGGATATTTCGATAGATTTGGTAACATTATTTGAAATAAACACTCAAATGACGGCAATCTACATAAAGCCAGCACATGCGTAAGAAAATGACGCACACTGATCAGTAGTGAATTGAAAATTAGATCACGTGGAACGTTGAGATAAAGATTTTTGGCGTTTTTTCCTTACATACAAACTTCTGGCTCCTGTTGAGGGCAGAATATGTCAATATTTAAGACTGCAAATTTTTATGTGGAGTATACTCATGGTGACAACTTTTGAACGGTATTAGATTTCATAATTCGAACATTCATATTTTCACTCCACCCTAATGTACATTAATTTCCAGTTGATTTCAACTTTGCGAGTTCATCGTATTCAGAATTGTGGGTATTTATTGTTAAAATCCTGTAGCCATATTGTTTTATTGTTCTGTTTCAGGTGGAAATGTATTATGTCTGGAGACATGGGGGAGAGACAATGGACCACATTTGCAGGCCTTGGCTTTTGCTTTCGGTTTTGGAGCATTTCTTGCTCCATTGCTTGCTGCTCCGTTTCTGCATAGTAGACCCATTCTAAATGAAACTACTTCAGCAATTGAAGAGACTTCTCAGCTTAATTCAACGGACACATTAACAGATGTTTCACCGGTGAAATATGCATCTTATTATATAATTCTCGATGTCCGGTCTGTCTGTCGGTCACGATACATGGCTAATTTTGCAAGACGCTGTTGCCATAACAACGAAATTGTTTAATCAAAACTCTATTAACAACGGAGCGTTTAACAGGCGTCTTAATTGCAGCTTAAACCCCGTTCCCTCTTCCCTCTCCCCATCCCTCTCCCAATCGCCTTGGCCCCAACTCATCCTCGCCCCGCCCTACCCCACAGGCCCCAAACCCACGTTCCCCTTCCCTCTCCCCATCCCTATCCCAACCCCCTTCCATCTCCCCATCCCTCTCCCAATCGCCTCGGCCCAACACATCCCCGCCCAGGCCCCAGCCCATACCCGCCACGCCCTACCCCACAGGCCCCAAACCCCGTTCCCCTGCTTTCTCCTCATCCCTCTCCCAACCCCCTTCCCTCTCCCCATCCATCTCCCAATCGCCCTAGGCCCCAACCCATACCAGCCCCGCCCTACCCAACAGGCCCCAAACGCCCGTTCCTCTTTTTTCTCCCCATTCCTCTCCCAACTCCAGTACCTCTCTCCATCTCTCTCCCAATCTTTCCGGCCCCAACCCATCACCGCTCCGCCCCTACCCCACCGGCCCCAAACCCCGTTCCAAACCTACACAACGCTGCTCAAAACCCGTACAACCCACTTTCCTCCTCCCAAACCTCCTTCCCTCTCCCAATGCCCTGCCCCCGTTATGATATATATTTACTCCTTCCTATCCTCAATACCTTTTTAAATTTAACCCTTCAAGTGGGGATTAAATTTTCAAAGCAAATCACGGTACTGGGGATTTAATTTTTGGAAAAGCGTTCTTCAGAAATGATTGCTGTAACATTTTAAATTTACTATATCCCAGGCTATATAGGAGCTAAACAGATGAGGTTTGCACCATTGTTTAGATTTTTAATTCCTCTTTCTAACCGTCCGTGTAAAACAAAAACAATTGGGGGTAGAGTCCACTTTACGGCCTAAAATATCACCCTCTTCCCTAAAAACATTTCAAAGCCCCATAGCAAACAATTTTTCAGCGGTAACCCCACTTTGGTCAGCGGCAAAGTTGTAAAGGGATGTCAGAGGAACAAAATAAACCAAAACGTTTGAAAATCGGTTGACATTTGGTAAAGATCTATCAATTCTAACTCGATGACCCCAATGTTTGAACATAAGTATTATCAGCGAATTTTATGACAGTTTTGAATTCTGATAAAGTTTCCTATTTTTTTGAATTTGCTATATCTCAGGCTATATAAGAGCTAAGAAGATGAGGCTTGCACCATTGTTTAGCCTTTTTATTCCTTTTTCTAACCGCCCGTGCAAAACAAAAAAGTCCAGCGCTCACGAGCTTTCCGACAATCAAGTGAGAATGAGGAGCAGGCTGTTGCTTGGCGTGAAAAAGCAGCACAGCAAACAAGAGAATCAAGCACTGCATGTCGTTCGACACTGCCAAATCAGTACACTTACCTTGACTATCAAGTTTTAGAAATTTCCTGCGAATAGGCGTTAACTCGGTTGAAGGCAAAGGCGGCGAGTTAAGGACATTTAATTGCGCAAAATGCTATTGCATTTGGGCAAAATCGGGTGGTAAAACAGCCAATATCTCCCGTCATTTTTGACGGGTAATCACCTAGTATTTAATAATTGCAGTCTATGTTGCTTTGGTGTCGCTTGCTTTTCTCGTGCTCTGTTCAAGAAAATCTGGCGGGTCGTCAACTGGCACAGATTCACAGAAATCGGATTATGCCGTAAGGCAAGAACGACTCTGTTTTCGAGTCCAGATGCTGACCTTACTCTTTGTATTCTTCTTTTTCTACGTTGGGTGCGAGGTGACGTACGGAAGCCTCATATCTAAGTTTGCGATCGAGATGTTTGGGTGGAGCAAGAGATATGCCGCTCTGTTGAACTCCGTATTCTGGGGCTCGTTTGCAGGAGGTCGTCTAGTGGCGATCTTTCTGTCTCGATATTTTGAGCCAACTCATTTGCTCATTGCCGATTTAGTGGTTTCCACTGTTTCAATTGCAGGACTGGCTGCTGTAGAAAGTATTCCAGTATATCTTGGTCAAAGGGTATCAAGTGAGGTCTTATTATGGATTCTGTCATCAACACTTGGCATTGGAATGGCTTCGATCTTTCCTTCTGGCATAACGTGGGTTGAGAGATATATTAAAGTTGCCGGTAAAGAGGCTGCTATTTTCGTGGTTGGTTCAGCCCTTGGGCAAATGGTTTTGCCAGCCATTACTGGATATATATTCTACCATAAAGGTGCAGTTTGGCTTATGTACATTTTGCTGATATCACTATTGGCAAGTGCAGTTGTGTTTGTAGTTATGTTTAAATTGACCTTTGGCGTAGGTGAACGCTACTCGAAGGTATCCAATCAGGAAGAGGATGTGGACCTTCTTAAAGTTACTGATGATGACAGTCAAGCTACCTTACCAACCGAGTTTCCCAATGGTACTGTAGTTAGATCAGAAATGAGTGATTTTGATTAAGGTGCAGATTACTTCCCATAATTGGTGCATGCCTTGAATCTTAGAAAATCTAATGATTACATTCTGTTGTAACGACTTCAATTTTTTGCATAACAATTTTAAACTAGCATTAGTTATTTGTCTGTATCAGTATTAAATAATTGCCATTTGTGGAGGAAATTAGGTATCTTGGAGTGACACTGAAAAGGGCAGGCACTTCGGGTTATCTATTTCGGAAGTTAAATTAAAATTTGTCCGTACGTTTAATTGCTTGTATAGTCGCAGCAGAGCTGCCGCTTCTGAATTGATATGCGTTAACCTGGTAAAGAGCTATTGTCTACCTATTGTATTGTATGGCATGGAAGCCACATGTTCAAACAAAAGTAATCTTAATGCTCTTGACAGACTGATTCAAGTAGTTGTGTGCAAAATTTTTAAAACATGTGAGGCAGACAATGTTGAGTATATCAGAGTCCTGACGGGTTTGGATAGTATGCATGCTATTGTAGAAAAGTGACAAACATCCTTTGTTAATAGATATGAGAAGAAGCCACTGTACTTTGCTCAGTGCATTACTAGAATTTGTCTGAGGGCAGAGGCTGTACTGTGTAAAGTTTGTGCTTATAGTTTATTTGTTTATTGTTAGGTTTATTTTATTATTTTTTTACTATTTAGTTTTGTTCAGTTGATTTGTGTTTTCCTTGGTTGTGTACTTTGGACTCGGAATGTCAATGTTGCCAGAATCTTTTTGTATTTTTTGAATCTTTCTGTATTTTTTTATGCTGTGCTTGACACGAATAAAGATGATTATTATTTAATAATCATCTTCATGATTGTATGCTTCATTGGGAAAATTGTGGAATTGTCTTCTAGGATTTCTTTGGTTTTTATATATTTATTGCAGACATAGTGAAGTGGTATTAAGTTAGAATTCTAACCATTTATTTTATTTATCTAGAATTAAGATATGTTGATCAGACCTTACAAAAGAATTTAGACTTGACTTATGTAGCAGATATTGCAATATTGCTATTATTGCACATCCGATGTGTCCAAAGACATTATTATATAAACTGCTTGTAATTTAAAGAACTATCAATAGCATTCGTTACTAATTTAATAACTGCACACCATGGTGCATTCTTTATCTTTTACTGTATGATTGGAGATTATGACCATTGTAATGTTAGGACATTTCCTCACTTGAACAACCCTTTAGGCTCCGTGTAAATTGAAACAACGAATAACAACAGACTGTTGTAGTTGTTCAGTGTTCCATGAAAGGATAAGTCATGAGAAGGGATGAGCACAAGGTGACTTCTCCAGTTCGGTCATTGATAGCCAAATGAATGAGTTATTGAGAAGGTAGCCCTTCTATTGTTGGTAACTGAGCGTTATTTAGTATGATACCAGGTCTTGTTGCAGTGTGAATAATTCTGTTGTGCATAACCTCAGAATTATTCTTTTTTCAGCTGTGGCTAAAATTAAAGGCAGAGGGTAGTAATGAGCTAATATCAAATCCGAATTCAATTTAAATTGCAAGGTTAAAAACATGACACAATAGGACTAAAAATCATTTTGAAAATAGGGTTACCGGTAGTTACAAATATGTACTGTACAAGTATTTTTTTAGAAAATTTAAAATTTTAATCAAAAATTTTGAAGGCAATGATTTCAGCTGACTGTATAATGGTTGTTACTATACAAGATTCTGGCAACATTGACATTCCGAGTCCAAAATTTCATTGATTGACGATACAGGGACAAGAGTTTGATTCGAGATTCACCAATCAGACATGGATGACAGTGCCGAAGCCAGGAGGGTTTGAGGGTTAAAACCCTCTTGGCCGCCGAAAACAAAATATTTTAAATAAGGACCTTTTTAGTTTGTCAGGACTTTTGCAAAGTTGGTCACGGTCAAAACCAAAAACCAAAATCTCCTTTCCGAAAATCCTGGCTATGCCACTGATGGATGATATGCAACTGACCCAAGTGAGAAAAATTCAATGAGTCATGAATGTTTGCTGTGAATATTCACTTGACATTCTATTATTTTATAAATAGATTAAATTTGATGAATTCTGCTCAACTTTCAGAGATACATGAATTGTTAGCTTCCTCAATTTATGTGAATTGTGTGAATGATTTACAAGAAATAATAAGCATTCTGAAACCTGCCTAATTTATTTACCACAACGAGGGTACAATATTGCTCTATCTTTCAAAGGACTTATCTACTATAAGTTTCCAAATGTTATATGCCTTTTCAATTCTCTTATGTTCTAAACGGACCATATTTCCACAGATCGATTTTATTCATCTTGAAACAAGTTATGGCTCCGGTTACTTAAGAGCAGCTGCACCAGAGATGATTTCAACCAACTCGTTTGTGATGACGGCTTGACGTTGTCGGTTGTATTTCAAGGTCAGCTTGTCAATCATTTCTCCTGCAGAGCAGTACACATTTCAGTATTTAGAAAGCTCAAAGCTTAACAACAAAAATGTGGTGATGAAGAAATAAAAAACTAATATCAATTTTGTTTAGAACAGTGTGATGGATTATGCCAATACAAGAAATTCTATGCTTAATAGGGGTGTGTGAGGCGCTGGAATACATTGGCATGATTTGTGTCAATTTAAATGAGTTTCTAGTTCTAATCTAACCTCAGTTGACCAGTTTCTTACCCTTTTATAATTAGTAAGGAGGAAATTTTCTAGTGTAAAATGGACATGCCTTTGGATAAAGACCCATAAATAATTTCACTAAACATGATAAGCCATCTGTTCTGTGCAATGATTGGATGAATAGATAATGAATCTCACATATCTGATTCCCATTCAACACTTTTAAATAGAAATATATTGGGTCAAAAAATGTTTCTATGCAATATAATTAACAAAATTCAAACCACAGATTCAAGTTCAAAGTCAGTTATGTTAAATGAGCAAAAGTTGTCTATCATTATGTATGCTTTAACCAATTCTAGTCAAAATCACTCATTGCTTAGATTAAATCTAGTTTCATTATATAAAATCAAATGTTTTGTAAATTGACTTGAGTTTTGACAAATTCCAATTTAAGTCAAATCCAATTCAAGTTACTATTTCACTACACAGGTTAAACGCCTTAAATAGACCAATCTGACAGTGTAAGCCACCATACCTGCATTCTTTGTTGCACTGTCCATGGCAGTCATCCGCTGACTCTGTTCACTGGTGGCCGACTCCTTCATTGTGAAATAGATGAGGCTAACGAGAGAGAATTCTCGATAGCTTCTCAAGACATCTTCGTCCACACTGTCGTAGAGGTTCAACTTCTTTGCTGAATTCACACTCTCAGCATTAAACAGAGGCAATATTGTAGTCTTGTAGGCCACAACAGACCTAAAACAGAAAGTTACAACCTGATTACATAAAAGTCTGTAAAGTCTGTCCAAAATTTGGACATTCATGGTTTATATAATTATAATTTGAATTTTACTCCTTGTCTAGTTACGTTTTACTTTCTTGATTTGTAATCAACAGGATGTTGAGAAATAAACTTATTTGATTGATTGATTGATTGATTGAAGTAAGAATCTAGCTTATATATAAACTTTACAAAAATTCTAGAGTAATTTAGGTAAAAGCCAAATCAAATGAACTTGGATGCAATCAATTCTATTACAACTGAATTTCAGGCGAATATCAATAAATTTTAAAAAAACAAACCTGAAAATATTGAAGTACAGTTGACCAACATCATAATCATATCCACTCTTCAGGATCTCAATTGCAACCTTTGCAGCATCGTCAAAGAGCGGAGGACGCTTTCCAATGTCCGCGAAATGCATCAACATGTCGTTCTTAAAGAGCCTGAAATTTCCCAGAATTGCAAAATCTGCATTGTAAATTTTGCTCACAAGAATTGGGGACAAAAATCAAAATTAAGACAAATTTATTTAGATGCTGTGACACTCTTTAATCTGTTCAGTGAATTACTGAAAAAGTGATGATTAATGGCCACATTTAACTTTAAAGCTGATCATATGACCCTTAATGCTAAAGGTTTAAAGTCCTGATAAATGTCTAATATTCTCTTATAGCTTCTAGTTTAGATGATCATTTAAGTAAATTCCCTGCTCTTCTGTATACCAAACTTCTCACTGCTTTCTTGTTTAACCCTTTTTCCATTCATTTATTTGTAACATAATGTAAAATGGACACGTATTTTCGGGACAAACGGGTAAAGGGTTAAAGAAGGTTTTTCATTGGAAGGCTTTCATTGATCTCATTACAATCAACATCACAAAAGACCGTTTCATCGCTAACCGTCCCAGCATTCCTCTGGCCTTGTCACCAACGGCAACGATCTTAAAACTGGTTCCAGGAGGCTTCTGCGGCACCGCAGCCTTGATGGCACGCACGATGTTGGAATGGGCAGAACCACAGAGACCTCTGTCTGACGTCATAGCAACAATCAGATGATTCGGCTTCTTCTCGTCCTGTTCTACTTCTGCTTTCTGATAGAAGGCTAGAAATTATAGAACATCAGAATGATCATAACAGGATCAACAGGTTATAACAGCTTCCTTGGTATTCATTTTGGAATGTTACTCTATGTCAAAAAGTGCTTTAAAGTAAAGTTGTGTGTGTTTGAGTAGTGCTATATAACACAAGTGTCCACATCCTTGATCTTGGATTTTGCATTTCATTATTATGAACACTAGGACACAGAAGTCCAGTGCTTAGCAAACTGGACGGCCAGTCACGTGATCCAGAGTTCTAAACGTGACCATCATAGAAACTCTAGATACTTCTGCCCCAGAGGTACACCAAGCCAAACCAACTGTGAATGAGTACATCTCGTTCTTACTTGATGCAACGATGAATTGCTAACCCTAAGCTGTCCTAAGGCAGTTGAGCCAATAGAGCAATCTTTATCTTTGCTAAAATGCCATTAAGATGCTAAATAATTACATTACTTACTTATTCATTAATGCCAAATAGTGTCAAACAGTAAATACTGCTATTCCAAACCACAGAATTTGTGATCATCAGCTCCCTTGCAATCTTCAATTCTTGGTAAGTGCTGCCAATGTTGTCTAATATTATACATTTAAAACATTAATATCAATAATCACACCTGTGCAATATCACATTGGCCACACAATTTCTAATCTCTTAGTTAATCCCTGTGCTTTGGAGCAACCAACCTAAATATTTCCTAGCTTTTGTTAACATTAATTCTTCATATGAGATGACAAAATTTAATAGCCATTGACGTTGCTAGTATTAGTAAGGCTCTGAAGTCGTACCCTGTGCTCCAGCTCCGTATGGTCTCACTGGACGAAGGTCCCGCTCTGCTTTGGCGAATTTAGCAGCAGAAACCATCTTCATTGATTTTGTAATCTTCTGGATGTTTGTCACAGCCTTCAGACGCATCGATACTAGAAACAAAAGGTAATGGCCAATTCACATTGGCTAAGCTTCTATCTAGCAGCTTGATGGTTAGAATGTGCAAAATACCATAATGAAACTGCTAGGAGTCGATATTATAAGCAATCTTACCACCTACACATAAAACAGAGGCAATGTGACTGCCAGCTTAGATTAGAACCTGCTCTCTAAGTAGGCTAAAGAACCAGCTGGAAAGAACCATTCTGATTAGAGGCACATAAGATGAAGCTGTCAGCTACCCTGGCAGGATAACAGCACTAGCACCTACAGTGTAGCTTTGACTCTGCATCTTTGTCTATCAGGTAAGCTAGCTGCTAGTTCTATCCAGCATGAATGCACTCTAAAAATGCAAGCACTAAATCACAATGACTTCAAAAAAACACAGCTGGCATTTCTCACAAAAACAAAATTCAAAGTTCACAGAATTCAAAATATGTAATACATTCCACTTGGAATAATATGGCTATTACAGTTTGTGTCTATTTACACGAGTATTTCTCAGTGCAACAACTTATTGATACCCCAGAGAAACACTACACGTTGCTTTAATCTGCAACTCTATTTAAACTCATCAGATTCCAGAACAGAATAAAATAAATGCATATAGAATTCTCTTTAAAATGTACCCACTGGCTTTTAGTGTCGCCATATTGCGTGACTGTGTGCTGCAAAAGAAAAAGCTTTACCATATATTATATGCAAAAAACCAAGCATGAAGCAGGAACAAGTGTAAATATTGAAAAAAGCATATGAAATTCTAATAATACTCTGATGTTTATCCAAAAGCTCAAGTTATAACAGATGTCCTAAAACTTTATAGATATACTTGCTAGTAAACAAGGTATACCTCCATGCAGGGCTTTTTTGTGCCGGAACGAGGCATTACGGCGCTGCGGAAAATATGAACGGCATTCCGGAAAATCTGAAGACTGGTACTTTTTTGCAACATTAAATTCATTAATAGAAAATTTATAACCGATATAGTTCTAAATTTTCTATATATGAATTTATTGTTTTATTGATTATAATCATTATAGTAACTGTTTGGCTGCTATGTCATGTTGACAATTGACTTCTGACTTTTGCGTTCCGGAAAATATTTTTATACAAAAAAGCCCTATCTGCATGAGAACAGGAGGCTTAATTGTAGTGCCACCTGTATTACTAGTTAAAAAAATTAATGTTCCTATGCATACATTTCAATGTCAAAGTAAATGGAGCCTGAGAAGCAACTTCTGACAAATTCATACACATTCACTCAGTGCTTCGACCGCTAGTCACTGCATCGGTCAATTCTAATGACAGTGGATCACTCCTAGTTACCATGAACTTGTCTGTCAACTGTACTTGATTGTACTGTTCCAGTCACAGCAGCAAACGTCTGGAATAGACCGTCATCATTTAGCTGCTGTTACCATTATAGAAGCACAGTTACAACCAGTGGCTAGAACACTATTAATGTTGCTGGCTTTGTTTTACTTTGTTCCTCGTTCAGTCCATCTTGGATTAGTCACTGGATAAATCTTGCCTTTTATATAATCATAACAATAACAATAGCAATACAACCACTGTCTAGTGTATCTAATGTGCCAGCCAATAGTTGGTTTGACCAATCATTTTTGAGACAGACCACAAAAATTCATTAGCACTGTGAGACAACCAGTTGCAGCTATTTTAACCGGCTGCGGGAATAAATAAATTAAGCAGTTGGTAACGATTGCGATATCCAATCTAATCTTAAACTTCTATAGCGCCACTTAATGCACAGGAGCACCAGCCGATAGCACACCAAATCAAAATCGTCCTCCTTGGATGTTTCGCCACCCGTTTTGCCGATTCGCCCCTGAACGTTTCGTGCAACGTCCAGGGACGAATCATCCGTGGTGAATTCTAAACCTTACAGAAGTGAAACGTCCCGAGGGCGATTAGTCCCGTTGGCGATGGTGACCTTGGTGTCTCGGCTATTTTCACGAGACACTGGCAAAAGAAGCACAAGTTGTTAACGCTCGTGAAAGACGAAGCGAGTGAAAGGACGTTGACTGTTATTACTGCGCTAACCATCGCCATCGTAGCTTACCATGTTGGCGTCGATGCCACAATCAACACCGAACGCCTCAACAAGGACGACGACGCCATCTTCGACAGGTTAACACCATAGACTCTAATATGTATTATAATGAATCTATGGTTAACACTCGGTTCTGTTCTGTCACTCGACGCGCATGCGCACCGAAGCGCTTTTTCAACCAACCAATCAACCAACCATGCGTCCAGCATAAGCCTGTAATCCCTGTATGTTGAACTTGAAGCCAGCTGTGGACGCCATATTTGTTAACGCGCATCTCAAGACAGAGCAGCAAAATGGCGCCACCAATCAAAATCTGCATAAAAGCAGATGAATATTCATGAGGGTTTAGGGTTTGGTCGGCGCCATTTTCTGCTAACTCTCACCCGGAAACGCTAACTCTAACTTGTGCAACATTGCATTAAAGTTGAAAACATTGGCGGATAGAAATCCGCCCACACGCCCATAGCTGGCTTCAGCGGTTCAGGCCTGCTTAGGCTCATAGGCTTCATGTTTTTGCAGACAAAAATAAATAGGCTATTTATAGATGTCAATGCAAACAACCAACCAACCAAACATAATAATTATAAATAATTATATTAAATATTATAATTATAAATAAGTAAAATCTCGTGGATTTATATAGCGCCTTAGGGCAGGCACAACTCTGTGTGACCATAGGCTCTGGAATTCGTTACCAATAATCATGAATGTAGTCAAGACCAGCAACTGCAAAGACCAAGATCCCAATTGAGTTCCCAACCATCGAGACCAAGACCATAGATGGCAAGACCAAGGCCATGACCACTACCATCAAGACCAATACCATCGAATAGCATCATGCAAAAAAATTTCCTGACTCAATTACTGTACATATAAGCAGCTGAATTTGGTGTAAACTTTACTGAAATGGTATCATCGTTGTTTCACATGTCATCAGAGAAATGTTCAATTGGCAATTGGTCAACACAATCATTTAAAACCTTCAATTGATAACCGAGTAATGTGAGCATTGCACTTTGCAAGCACCAAATCGCAGGATTGAAGCCCAAGAGTCACTCCCCTTTCTTCCTTTTGAGCCCGCAACGCCATTTGGGTTTGAATTCATTGGGGGGGGCTAGCTTCAGGCTTGAGGGGGCTTGAGCCCATGCCTAGTTACGTCCCTGCTACATACAACTGGCTGGGCCCAGGACCACAGGGAAGGACAAAAAAAGATTCGAGGACGAGAAAAATCCCTGGAGATAAAGTAATTTGTAGGAATGAAGTTGACATGAGCACGATAGAAATTAGGTTGATTACATTAATTTCAGTTTTTTATTATAAAAGTTTTATACTAAGACAGAACCTGTCCAAGTTCCTGATCAAATACACGAGACAAAATACTGTTGAATCTGCATTTTAGAACATATTTGACTTCCATGGCATATGAACTGCTAGAAACCAATTAATATAAAACCAATACAGTATACTGCTTCTTTAAAAAGACCACAAAGTACAATCTCTCCACAGTATGAATATTCAATATAATCTAAAAAACTGGTGAGCTGATGTAATGAAAAAATCAGTTAAGTACAGCATTACATATCTTGTTATTATAATATAAAACAATATGCAGGAAATGTTCCTTGTTCAAAATAATTCATCATGAAAAGTAAAAAAAGACAACCACTGACAATAGAGACATTTGTACAAAAATGAATGTGAATTTCATATGACACTTGCCCTTGCAGAATCCAATCGAAAGAAAGGCAATGCTGCTGTTTTTACATAGAGTTAAGAGTGAAACGTACTCATTGACTGTAGCTATACCAGACAAATTCTGCAAGACTCAAGGAGGACAGGGTCCCTGGTCAATGCACACCTAATCAGGGTGCCAGTTTGCATGACAATAAAACTATTGGCAAGAGTTGCCGTTCAGTTCAAGAGCTCAGAACAAGAAGAACAATGCTAACCCCAATGCTAATGCAGAAACAAATTTAAATATTCCAGCAACAGAAAGCCTTCTGAGGCTATTAAATGGGAAAGAGAATTATACCAACAAGTTTAATTTTAGAACAAACAATAAATTCAAACCAAATAAAATACAGACACAATGCAGAAAATGCTAATTAAAATTATAAGTAAATCTAAAAATCCTTTCAACGCACTGTTGAAAAGTTAGCATTTTAAAACAAATAAAACAGAAAAACCGGATGTCAATTTATTATTTACAGTGACAATTACGGTGGTCTTAATATCAGGTTATATCCTACTAAATCACATAAAAAACCCCGAGTTTTTGCTGTTATCATTATGGTTTGAATTCCCAGTTTGATATACCACTATACAAGAATAAACTCTATGCCAAAATACATTTCATAGTATCTAGTCTAATTAATTCTTTAGAGCAATAAAAAAGGGACATTTAAAATCACAATATTCTGTTAAAACTGTAAAAGATCAAAGACTTTATCAACAAGACATGCAAAGATATCTGAATCAGCCAAACACAATGCCAGCTGCATATTATTCAACTTCCAAAGCAACTGCATCACATGAAGTCTCAAGTGCATAAACATTCTCAAATGTCCATGTTCTTGGAACTTACTTACTTACTTCAAAACGCTATACCAGGGAAAATGGATGGTTACAAAAATATACATATTAATGAGAAATATGGCAAAATATTATTAAATCCATATTACATAACGATATGATCAATTTTTAACCAAAAAATTAATAAAAAACCAGTAGTTACCATCCAGACAGTTTGATTGGAACCTGCAGAACTCAATTACTTAGGTTTACAAAATAAATTTTAAATGATTGAGACATTGTAATCTGATGTTTACAATTTACAATGATGTGAATACGGGTTGTTTCTAAAGCGAATCGCATAAAATATTTTGGCTGTATTTTGGAACTTCTCAGTTACAACAGGCTGGAATGGATGGTGCTAGTCTGAGGGTCGAATCTGAAGCGTTATCTTCTGCTGGTTATCAAGACATTCACGAAGTTTATTTTCCGTCATTGTCAGTCGTTGTTCCAAAATGGAAACCGTCTGAAAAACAAAAGAACACAGCACATAATATGCATCCATTTCATTCATTGACAATTTCTATAGCACTGTAACAAGGCTGAGGCCCACAACAAAAGCGATTTGACATCTCAACAACTATACCCCAACCTAAAGAGATGCGTCTTTAGGCTCTTGATGAAGTGCTCAGCAGTGTCAGCCATGGTGACGTCAACGGGAAGGGAGTTCCACAAGATAGGATTACCCCAAGTAAAGGATCTCTCTCCAAACTTAGCAGTCTTGGACGGAGGAGGAGCATAAAGTTTAACCCCACGACTCGAGCGGAGTGACGCAGTGCCAAATGACACAAATTGAGGCAGCAACTTACACAAAACACCAACGAATACAAAATGTAATGCAGGCACGTGATATACTTGCATCATTTTTACACTTGCCAAACAACAAAGCACTTTTCAAAAGAATACATAGTACATATGAAAACCTCATTGAGAATAAACCATATATCCTTAGAAAAGCATTTGTGACACTGAAAAAAAATATGCTTTTCATTTCTATGACAATACCCTTATTAGACGCACTACCCTCCTCAAATCTTGTTTTCGTCTTTCCCGTGACTGCCTACCTGGCTCAACAACCTTGACAACCATGGACTAGGGACTAAGAATTTTACCCAGACTGTGAGCACACATGAATAAGCTGGCGTACTGCACCAAGCTTTCGGGCAGCTCCATAGAAATTCTGTTTTACTCATTTTACTTATATTTCTGGGAGTAATACTACAAAGTGATTCTGGAATTTATATGAATGCATAATTTCCAAAATGTTTTAACTATATCAATAAAATTTTACAGCATGCCTTAGAACGTGTTTCAAGCAACATAAGAATACCTGCGTTAGGATATCCAGCTGACCAACGATATGTTCCAGAGTATTTGACAATTCCTGCGGAATGCTCTTTGCCTCGAGCGCCTGAGTGGTAGATGGTCTGTGCGACGGCATGTGGCCGTTCTTTAGAGTAGAATTGAAAGTTGAAGGACGCATTCGATCTCCAGCGGTCAGTTCGTGGTCGTCAAAACCATCTCCTGCCATTCCATTTATCTGCCAAATAACAACACTAAAAGACATGAAAAGAATTTCAAACTTTAATAGCACTGGTAAATGTAACGTAGTGTAACAGAATACCGGTATTTGTATAGCACCTCTTTAGAAGAATCACTCAACAGCGTTCCTGCCATGATTACTGCATATCGATAAAGAAAATATGTATTTGAGATATCGTAAGGTATTGCTCTTGATAAGCAGGGCTTTTTTTGTGCCGGAACGGCATTCCAGAAAATCTAAAGATGGGTTTAAAATTTTCATTGCAACATTGAACTATATCTAATTGCCGTCTCTTTTTCAATTTTCTTATCATACACTATTTATCCTTACCTCGGCTGACCACAATAGTTTGCCCATTACTACTCAAACCCTCACTCAAGCTTCTATGAGCTACAAATAATAAATTCAAACCAAAAGAAAATATACAGACTTATCAGCCTTAGCTACCAAATTCATAAATGCTATACAATAGACAAGATCTAACCTACATAATTACTTGACAGAACTTGAACATGGGAAAAAGTTCTTCTCACGAGATGATCATCATTACCTTTGGTTGGGTAAATAAGGCCGGTCCAATCTCCATGATGCCAGGCACGCTGTCCTCCATGCTGTGCAGTTCTTTCCTTCCATCAACCTCAAAGACGCAACGACAAAATTACAACGCTTTCACTTAAATCAGAACTATAAAACTTTCAGTCAAACAGAAATATTAAATTTTCAAAATATGTAAAAGCCAAGGGGAAATTCTGCTAGGGGGCTGCTGTTAGTTCAAGTAGTATGCCAAAATTTCCGGGGAGGAATTTGAAATTTCCGGGGGGATAAAGGGCAATTTCCCCCAGAAACGGCCTAGATTAAACCCTGATGCCCGGAAAGAGGAAGTGAGGTTGACGAAACAAGATGGACAGACGACATAGATGAATGGACTGGGATGAAACTGACATCAGCCATAAGAGCAACAGAAAATAGAAACAAATGGAACTGTATCATCCATTCTGCCACCTCAACTTCAGACGATGAAGGAAAGAGGACCGGGATGATGATGATGACGATGATGATGACTAGAGGAGTAGGATGGTATAAAATGACCGCCTCCTGATCTGACCATTGGCCATCATGTCATGAGTGACACCAGCAACACTATCCTCTCTTTGATTCGCCAGTGGAGATGGTCTTTCATTCATCCATTATCATCCCTTTATCTTTGACGGGAGGACCCGATGATGATGATGGAATGTCTATAAAATGACCGACTGGTGATCGTAGGAGCCACCGGATCCTCTTTCATTCTCGCTTTATGCGACATCAGAACCTCGTTGTAATCAATTTTGTCAAAATTTGTTTTCCACACTAAAACCTAAAGATATCATTAAACCATCACAAACATAAGTTACTCATGGTGTGAATCACGTTAACATTAACCATGACAATGTCCTTTTGAATAATGATTTTTAAAACACACACACACAAACACACACACAAACTGTTATGAGATCCTCTTCCAAACATTATTTAATTACTTATTAATGTGAATTATTCACTAGGTGGTGTCTTGGCAGTGGGCGTAATTAGCTCCCGGTTAAGAATTTCTAATAGAACTGTACTTGATTAAATAAACTATTAAAATCTATTGCAATCTTGTCTTAATTTACAATAGTATGTGGCGAGCCCTCTACAACACACACACACACACACACACACACACACACACACACACACACACACACACACACACACACACACACACACACACACACACACACACAGAATTTTACTTATAGCTGGCCACTGACATGTCTGTCTGCTCTCATATTTGAAGGACAACTAAACTTCAGTCAAAATTGTCATTTGTCAAATTAACCTTTATTATATGGAAGTGCATCTGTGTGTATATTTGCAAGGCAGAATGAATGGCCATCCCTGCGATTACATGTTATTACAAAACTCCCACCAAAAGCATTGTGACACATTTGCTCAGCTGTCATGCCTTAGTGTATTGCGTGAGGAGGATAAAAGAAGGTATCGTGCTTTACCAGCATTTACATTGAAAACACTGGCCCTGTATCATGTAATCTGCACCGGTCGCCTGGCTGAGGGCCTTGAAACGGAGATCAGCGTCACTCTAGGAGCCTTGAGGTTAGCATTGAGGGCTCGGGAAGGACTTTACTTTGTACCTTCCTTTCTTAAAGGCACTTCGTCTGATTCAGAACACAATTGATGCCTTTCAATTACAGCCTAAGTTGCCTGAAATTAATCGAACGCCATTGATTAGTGCCTGCAATCAATACTTCACCAAACTGTCGAGTGCCTTGAGAGTCCCTACATTTCTCACTCATTTGCAGAGTTCATCTGTAACTGAAATTGAGCTACATAAAAGAACTTACTTTACTAACTTACCAGTACTTATAATAAGTCCCTTCCCAATTAAACTCAAGTTTTGAGTAACCAGCTATCACTCCTAGAATGGGATAGCTCAACATCAAAATGAAACCCTTCTATCAAACTTAAGAAACAACATTGAAGAAAGGAATGCGTTGAGCGCATGTAACTGTCTACCTCCATCTGTGCAACTCTCTCCATCGCTCAACATCTTCAAAGAGAAACTTAAAACCTGGCTATTCTGCAGGAGCTACTCGTGATTTCTTGTGTAATTCTTTTGTAATTCTTTGTAATGTGTTCAGTGTTCACGCAGTTCTTATAGGACGAGTTACCACAATAATCAGTACATTGTAATAATAATAATAATAATAATAATAATAATAATAATAATGCTGACCTGTTCGTCAGATCCACCAGACGCAAAATGTTCCCCAGATCTTGAGAATGCCACGGCCGTAGCTGCTCCCTGATGGCCGTGAATCGTGTAGAATAATCTCCCCTCGAGTAGATCGAGCACTTTCAGCGTAGAATCATCGGCGGCAGTGATCAGGTAATTTCCACTCGCGTGAAACGAAAGGCAGTTGACCGGGGCAGTGTGAGCTGAAAACAGGAATAGATATTGAATAAGCCCTGTTCCTGATAGATACAGCTACTTTAGCACATAATAAATTGTCATTTTAAATAATAATAATAATAACTTACTAGAGCAATTAAATGTGTGTGCGTGTGACATTGATTACCTGTGTAATGCTGAAGAAGTTTGTTCATTCGAATGTCCCAGACTCTGACAGTGCTGTCCGAACTGGCAGCGGCTATACAAGTTCCACTCGGATGGAAGGCAACATGGTTTACAAATCTAGAATCAAAACTGGAAATTAGAATTAGCAAAGCATGAAACAGAATCTCACAAACAGCATTCATTCCATGTCCTACAAGCACAAACTGATTCAACTGATCTAAGCATTCACATGAAATGCATATCTTCACAGCAGCAAAATGTGTTTCAATTTAGTTTGATCCACAATCATTTGAACCTAAAGATGTCCTGTGGGGAATTTTACAGGCATGCACTGCTATAAAAACTACAAAAAATTTCACAGCATATCCAATCGTAGGGTAAAGCTATTATATGACTAATATATAATTCATAATAAAACAATAAGTATATTGTTATCATGTTCTGTAAAATTGTGTTGCTATCTAGCACTAAGAACTTACACTAACATTGCCATCTGGCTACCATAACTATGACCTTTCAATAATTCTGTACTTCAATTCAATTCAATACTTTACTTGTCTTGATTTCAATCTACTCCTTTTCAAACATATTATGAATTCAAATGCTTCACTATCAAGAAGCAGATAATTAGGCTGAGCATTATTAGTCCTTGCTAATGTGAAAGTTTTATTACTTACAAAGACTTTTCTTAAAAGGTCAATTTAAAGCATGCCACATAATGAAATAACTGAATTGCATAAAGTTATTCTGTTCTTTAATACCAACCCTCCATATTCATTGAACGTGTGAACGCAATCTTTGCTCTGTCTGTCCCAAACCTTTATTGTTTTGTCGTCACTGCCCGATACAATAAGCCGGCCATCTGGTGAAAATCTAAAATTAACCTTAAATTTGTCATCGACATCCAAAGACTTAAAAACTTTTTTTTAAATGGGACAAGGCTTTCCAATCAATTCTGCAGAAATTACAAACCACTTTTGCCGCATCCAGCAAGGACCTATCACACAAGTCAACCTGTTGTGCTAGTGTTCACAATGACACCACCTCTAAAAACATCAACGAGAGAAAGTAATATAATAATTTCACTACAACATCGGCAAGAACAAAAAAAGTTACTTTGACGCCTCTCGTCACTTTCAGCAAAATATCGAAAGTCAGGCAAAAATTTAAAAACATCACAATCGTCAGCAGATCTTACATATTCTGAGAATCATTTTAAAAGTTTGTCTGCAAAACTTTGGCAGAAATATCAAACAAATCCCAAAATCTGAAAATCAACACATGCATACAGACGATCATACAGCACCTTCCCCCCCATGGCACTTGGGCACTATGAATTGTATCCCGCTGTTCAATGTACAGTAATCACACGACAATGTCAAGGATTACCATTATGTAATCAAAGACAATAATTTCATTAGGTAATGTCAAGGATTACCATTGCGTAATAAAAGATAGTGACATTCTGCAAACACAGCATTTTACTTCTGTCACTGGACGAACACAACTCATCAGTGATCCATTTCAGAGATTTATCAACGATAGCAAAAGTGATGATCTTCTAAACTAAATTTTCTTTGTTTGCATGAATATCTAGGCACCAACATTAGATAAGGTTCTGAAAATTCGGACATTTTTGTGGCCAGGACTTCATTGTCTCTCGTTCCCCAAGATTTGAGAACCAATCTCCTTCGTCTCCCAATTCACATTGCATAAAAAGTAATGTGATTAATCAACAAATTCAAATCTTTAAATAATCACACATTTTCAGGCATCTGGTTGAAATAGCAATAACAAAATAAGTAATAAAAATAATAATAATTACTAAGGAGGCAAAATACAACGAAATTAACAAAAATAAGAAAGGTTCTTAAGCTTACTTTGCACAACGAACCCAATTCATATGTTGGTTAAGAGAGAATTGGAATTTCTGTCGATGAACTGTCCACACCTGAATAGAAGAAACAAAATCTGTTGAAGTATTTATGCCAAGAAGCATTTAGTGTCATTATTAGAATGAACTTGAAACAGTCATTTTATATATATACAAATGTTAGCTATTAGCAGTACTTGCATGGTATGCCACCCTAATCAGTTCATCATCATCATCATCATCATCATCATCATCATCATCATCATCATCATCATCATCATCATCATCACCACCACCACCACCACCACCACCACCACCACCACCACCACCACCACCACCACCACCACCACCACCATCATCATCATCATCATCATCATCATCATCATCATCATCATCATCATCATCAAAGACCAACTTTGATGGTCTTGTCGTCTGAGGCTGTGCACATGCTTTGTCCATCGTTAGCAATGTCAACGCTTCTCACAGTGGCAGTGTGGGCCTTGAAAACAGTTGATTCGCCCTTTCTGAAGACAAAATAAACATAAATCATGAACAAAACTCATAAGACACTTTTGAAATTTTCATAAAGAATAACACTACAAAAGCACAATGACTTACGGCCTCTTCTGCCTTTACTGCTTCCATCTGATTGTTAAATTTACCCAGAACTAGAACTTGAACGGGGTAGAGAGCTTTTCCTGTGGCAGGTCCAAGGTTCGGAACTCCCTTCCTGTGCCTGTCAGATCTCCCACCCAAAGAGCCCAAGAACAACAAATCGTTTTCCAAAGATGAGTTTATTAAGGACTGTATGTTTCAGGTTGTTAGTATTATCGGCCCAGAAGTGAGAGATAAAACTGAAAGTGTATTCCAGTAGTTAACGCAAGCAAGTCATTTTTAGTCTTTAGTTAGTTAATATGCCAACTTATATAGAAAGCGCGAAATAATAGTCACAGCAGGCCAAGATCAAGAGCGCTTTACAGATTGCACAATTAAATGAGATGTTGAACAAGCTGAGCAGACATACTTTTAGTCTGGTAGCAAACATTTCTAGACTAGTCGCTTTAGTCACAATGTCAGGGCAGTACTAGTGTATCTTGTTGCTGAGTAGCGAACAGTGACCAGAAAAATTTGATTTAGATTCCAGAGAAATGGATTCCCTACGGTGAAAGACCATTCTCCCCAAATTTCAAGAGAACTATTGTTTGCCAAATTGACAATATTGCCCAGACTGTAACAGATCGATTGACCAACGCAAGCAAGTCATTTCTGTGGTTTTCTTTGTCTTTGGACAAAAGCACAGCAGAGCTATCAATTTTTTTCAGAGAAACAGATTAGCAGTTTAACACTGCCTTAGTTGATTAGAAATGGTGCTATAAAAGTGCAAAATAATAATTATCATTATCAGTATATTATTATTCTAGCTGCTGTAATGACTAAGGAACCAAAGTAAAACCATCAAAATCTCTGCAAAGTATAATAACAAACACCATTTCCACAATCCAACTATAAACAACAAGCATCTTAATTTATATTTACACCCAAGTAATGGGAAAACAGCAAGGATTCACTATTGCTTTCCTATGCATTGCATATTTATATGTAAAATACATGAATTTATGTGAAAAAATTGTCAAAGTCATTGCAATGGAAGTATTTATGAGTGCTAGCTCAGAAGAGATGCTATATAAATACTTGGTTGCATTACATAATTTTACATGTACACAAATAAAGTCATAAAAACATAAAGAAGAATACAATTCGTGGATCAATAGATGTTCTACCGATGCGTTCACTACATCACTTCATATTCTGCACAAGCAGAGAAGAAAGAAGTTGAATAAGCCAGGAACACACTTAAGTTAAGATTTATCATTTCAGTATTATTATTAAGCTGCTGCAGTCAGTGAAGGTAAATACTGCTGCTACAAATAGGGATGCTGCCTGTTTAATACTGCCACAGAGACAACCAATTTTGTGGTCTCCAACTTACTTATATATGATCTCGGTGATTTACAGTACAACATATTTTCAAATCGCTTAAGCAAATAAGAAGTTACAATTCTATTCTATTCTACTTGATAAATTATGGTAATAAGCTGTAGCATGGCAAATAAAAAAAGGTTTCTGGACAGATCCAAAGGCAAGAGATGCCAGATGCAATTTACAAAAGGCAGTCAAAAGAAGCTTTTTATAAAATCATTGATGCATAGCTAAAAATAAATGAGTTTTGATTAGGTTCGTTGTATAAGAACGTGGACAATGAGAAAGGAAGATATAAAGCGATTAGAGGCTTTTGTTTGGAGAAAATGGTCACTGAAACTGATAGAAGAAAGAAGCTGATAGATACAATCCAAAGGAGAGGATTGCATGACTCTTTACGAGGATTACAGTTGATTACTACATAACAGAAGTGCCTAAAAACATGAAACCCAACTGAGCTGCAGAGAAACTTACACACTCGGTATCCAGAGACGAACGGTCTTGTCTCTTGAAGCCGAAGCAACGAGATGACCAGACGGCGAAAAACACACCGACATGACAGCATCCTTAAACACAAAACGCGCCACCAACCATGTCACTGTACTCTGAATTCGTCTACGACATGCAACGCACCAAACACGATGACAGTGAAAATCAATTAAAATAACTCAAATACATAGTTACCGGTATATACTTACCAAGGTCATATTTCACACATACAAAACATAAAAAACACAGAAAACGTACAACATGTAATTAATTATCAAAGACGTAAACACGGCTGCAGAAATTGTGAATATTTGCGAAAAATTTAGCATTCTCGCCAATAATGCATTCATACTATCTGCATTTATGCAGAATAACATTTAAAAGGTGCAACCGTGAAACAACATTCATGATAGTGACTGCAATACAATGTATATATTTATTCGACCACTTTCAAATTCCCAAAATGCATGCCAATCAACAGCATTTCACATCAAATGCTTAAATGTAACTGATCAAGTTCAATTATGTTCATAAGCATACTGTACACACTTTTAAAATCAATTCAAGGCACTCGGAAAACAAACAAATGTCCAGTCCATGCAGTGGCGGCTCCACAGAGGGCCCGCGCCCCCTATTGAGTGCCTGACAATTAAAATAACTCAGTGGCTTCTGTTGGGACCCTATACTTAAGACTACATGCCTAACAACAAATGGTTGGCCCCATGATTGGAAGTTGCCACCGCCAATGGCATTCATACCCCATTTTGCCAAAACCCTGAGCATTCTGAGTCCATGCCAGTTAAATAACAGGCAAAAGTCTGAGTCCAGAATGTCTCGAATCACCAATTCCGCCTTGAACCCTAGAAGGCAGCCTGACTCCGAGCAGTTGCTGCTCTTTATAACCAAGTCACAGAGGCACTATTTGTGCAAGAGTTTGTAGACTCTACATGCAACTGAGATTACCTTATGGCCAACAAAGCGATAAGCTCTTGTCTGCGGTTTAAAGTTCCACACCATAAGACACGAGTCCATCGACCCAGAAGCTAAAGCAAATATAGAAAAAAGCAAGTGAACATCTAAGCTGTTTTAAAATGACAATTTATCAGTTTCAACAACCATCTAAGAGAGCATTAAATATAACAACAGCAACATTTTGGTGAATCTTAAATGAATCAATTAGAAACTACAATAAGTCTAATAAATGCTAATTCACATCATAAACTAAATGTGTGTCACTTACTGTATTACATTTCACAAATTTATTCTATATTCAATGTTCAATCATTTAACCAATTTTCATTTAAGATTTTGGTTCAACAATTCTATTCTGCTAAATTAAAACTTAGCATGTGAGTGACTCTAGGTCTGGAATCTTTAGAAGTGGTGATAACTGATTTGCATTCCAAGATTTGAAATGGGCCTAACAGTTGGCCATCACTTTAATATAATAAATAAAAGCAGCTCACACAACTCAACAAATATGAAGGTAAACAAAGGTAAAACACAGGTACCCAGCTGTTTCATGTTTGGACTGAAGTCAACACTGGTGATCGTGTCACGATGACCTTTGAAATGTCGCTCCAATCGTGGATCCTCCTTCAAAATATCAACTTCACAAAATAAATACATGCTTGAAATTTCTGTTGCATGCCGTGCTTAAGATATCTTCAGTCAACAAATCAACAACTGAACTGAGAATACACGACTAATTGATTTATCAAAAACAAACAGAATTCCGCATACACGCTTTCTAAATCCAGTGACACGCCTAATAATATACTGCATCTAATCTGACAGTAAAATCAATTTCGAATTCGTTGCAAATTTGAACGAAAACATTTCAGAACGACAGTATACTGTACCTAAGAAACAAACAGTAATTATCCGCGTGTTACATAAAGAAATGCAGTAATGCCAAATGTTAACTAACCATAACACGACAGAAGTGATTTTAACAAGAATCTAAATGGAAAATGATCGTCAGTCGCTAAGGCCGCTAATTTGCAACCAAACAATTCAAACCGGTCAACTGAAGCAAAGCAAAACCAGCGCAACGACCGGAATATTAATCTCTCGCAAAGAAACATTCAAAAAACATTAAAAGTTACGCACCAAACCCGAAGCCATTGTCGCAATAGACGACAGCAAAACGACAAAAGAGCTATCGACCGAAGAAAATCCAACGGCGAAAACACAGAACACACGTCCAAACAAGTATCCGGCTCCAATCGACGGCACCAGACTACAACACGAATCGATACCAGGATAGCCGAAACGACCACCCGTCTAAGCGAACAGGGCCCTTGACCTCTCGCCGCCGCGTCCTTATTTTAATTCGGTACATACTACTTGCAAATTTATGTACAGAGATAGAATTTGCTTTGCGTGTCTGACAATCTGGTTTTTTTACGGGAATGCCAAAATCTCAGGAAAGGACTATGGGGATCACGGTGTTTTTTAACATGTTAACTACGGGGGCCGCGGCCCCCTAGTAGTTTTCCTGGCCCCCGCAGTAATTATGGCGGCCCCCTTTCATAAAAAGGCCCCCAAGAGGTTATTCCTAGTTTTTTTCTCTCTTGGGCGTTGGGCAGTCTTTTAAAACATTGTTTCCCAAACTGTGGGTCGCAACCCAAAAGTGGGTCACGAAGCTTTGGCAAGTGGGTTGCCCGATTCCCTCGGATTTTTAACGGATACATAGCATTTGACCCCGGTTGGGCTATAGCTGGCGGTCGTTGCTCACTGCTGCTGCAGTGCTGCAGATAACCAACGATGGTCGTTGTGGCTGCCAGGTCCAGACCGTGGTTAGTCTGCAGATGAACTGAGGATACCTGATCTCTCTGGTAGAGGGGAGATGTGAGTAGTGGATGTGGCCCATTTCCAAAATCTAGTCATTGCTTGCCCCACACCTGACAGCGCAAGGCCAGTGTCAACCGGTAATGATCTTCTTCGCGTTACTCCATTGGAATGATGATTGCCGGGGCTCAACATCCAGTATCTACCGTGCGGCCGTGCAGTGGCGTAGCGTGACTTTTGGGGGCCCGGGGGGCATCTTTGTCATGGGGGCCCAAAAGTTCCAAATTTCGGGGCTGACGAGCAAAAAAAAAAAAAAAAACGAAAAAAAAAGGTCATCAGCCTCCTTTTTTACCCTGACGAGCAAAAAAAAAAAAAAAAAAAGGTCGCCGGCACATTCACTTCTATTCTTTGGTTAGGTTAAGCCTAACCCTAACCCTAACCCTAGCTTAGACCCCTTTGGGGCCCCGCCCAGGCCCGGGGCCGGGGGGGCAGTCAACAAAGTATTTCCCTGCCGCCCCACGTTACGCCACTGCGGCCGTGCCTCTGATAGAACGGGGGTGGGGACCACGTGAGGGTAGCTGGTAGGCATGATGGGCAGAGGATATCTGAGGCGCGTTTATTCATTTGCCGCTTTCTTTGTGCAAGTATATTGTATCTGAATAGTGATCGAGTGCTCTAAAATCTTCTTCTATAAAAAACTTTATTTAAATTTCAGGTTTTTTTTGTGAAAATAAGTTGTAAATATGGATAAATTTCTTAAGCAAAAACGTGAAAATTTAGCAAGTGCGAATGAACATAGTTCTGTCGGACGACGACGCCGGTGCATCTCTTAATTGTTAGGCTAATAGACATTCGAGTGAGAAGACATGCAAGGTGAAGCATAAATAATTATAATAATGATGTTAGTCAAGTGCAGGCCCATCCGTCGCACGGATCTTGTTAAGGCCAGTTAAAAATCTTTTTGTACGTTTTATTATACTATTTCAATTCTTTGCTAAGATTAGTTTAACACGTTTTCTACTGTTCATTCAATTGGTCTAAATCAGTGGTTCTTAACCTTTTAATGATTATGTACCCCTAAAACAAGTGTAAGAGAATGAAGTACCCCCTACCAGCGTACTTTATCCCAGGGCAAAAGTGTGCAATATATTGAAAATAATTATAAACTGATGATAATTATAAACTGCAACAAGCATCTGTCACAGACTGCACACATGCCAGAAAGTGGGATTTATTTTTCTTTAGAATTTCTAATATAGTATAAAAATTCCTACAGTATTTGTATAGTAGGATATAAAGGGGATAATTGTAGTAAAAGCCTTTATTTCAGGACTATTCAGTACCCCACACAACATCCTTCAAGTACCCCTAAGGGGTATGAGTACCCCTGGTTAAGAACCACTGGTCTAAATGTGCCCATTGTGATAGCCATCGATATAAATGTATCTTGGCCCCGATTTATGGACTAGTCTTTACTGGGTAAATGCTCTAATTTTATTCAGTGGGTCGCGAGCTGGCCAAGATATTTTAAAGTCGGTCCCGAGCCAGGAAAGTTTGGGAACCAATGTTTTAAGAGAAGTAGTGTCTTTCGAACTGACGCACACACGCTCGAGCTCACAGCCGCACACTGTAGTGTAGATAAAAAAATATGAGACTGTGATGCAAGGACAGAAATGAAACTGGAAGCTGCAGAGATGTGGCTTCTGAGACGTATGCAAAAATTTCATGGACAGAAATGCTGTATAACCAATGAGGAAGTATTAAAAGCCTATGGTGTAAAAATAAAATTGCTACAAACCATAAGAAAGCGACAGTTGGAATTTTTCGGACATCTATAATCAATCATTTAATAGGCTAATATCGGGAAGTGCCAAAATTAGTTTTCGTTCGGAATTTTAAAAGTTTTTCACTGGCCCCCCTAGTAGTTTTTCCTTAAAAAACACCTTGAGTATTGGGGATGATTGCACGTCCTTGACTTCATTGAGCAAGCTGAGTCTTTAGCCGACTACCAGTTCTGTAAGCCAGTGAATTTATTTATTCTTGGTCCTCACTTTTACATACGGCATACATACTTCGAAGATCAAAAACGTATTAATATTACTCATTTGTACATCTAAAATAGGTATCTCCACTAGTTTCTGTATTGTTTGATTTTACAAGTGTTGAGTAATTTCGAACACTCTCCAAGCTCGGTCTCAAGTTTGGGAATTTAAAACAAAACTTTATCCCTCCACATGGGATCTTCTTATATCAATGGAGGAATTAGATGTACCCACGTTACTTAGATATTTATAATTCTTCAACATCTCACAATATGCCTAATGATTTCAAAATTTTAAACTCCAGCAAATAGATCTTCCTGCTATATGGTCACTCGTCATTCAAATTCTTGAGTCCCATACTGTATAAATAAAGTACATTTACTGAATTTGACCTTCAGCTGCAATAGTTCTCACAACAAATGCCTCAAACCCCAAGCATTATTTAGCAGGTCTAATTACACATGCCTGACTCAGGTTGTGGAAAATTTACCATTTTCCGCTCACAATACTTTTTGTGAATTACAGTACATGTACGTGTAGGCCCATGTCTATTAGACACACGCTACCTTGATAACTCACACAGTTTAACCCAACCCAAGCAAAATAATTTCTTAAAATTTAATTGAAGTAGTGCATTAAGACTGATAATTGGCTGCCTGTTTACAAATCCAGGATAGCCCTGAATTTCATATATGCCCCACATTACAAATCACATTATACAGGACGTGTACGTGTAGCGTACTTTTAGGATCTGGTAAGAAATTCAACCATATTTCTATTACCCAAAGAAACATACAGTAATTAAGCAAAAGCTGTGGACTTCATTTGGCTGTAGACAAGGACACAGCAAGCAAAAATTTTGCCATCATGGCTGCCCAAGCTCACCTGAGAATCTGCTGATGGAAATCTCAACTTAGTCTCAAACAATTTGTTTAATACACTGTGTTGATTACGACTCGTGTTAAAGCACTCTTGGTGTAAGCCTTAGGCTTTGTTTACTGCACTATAGAAATTGTTGGTAAATAAAAAATAATAACAAAATTTAATAAGCTAATGGCTCTGCATAATACAGTTCTTTGTAGCTCAGTATAAACCTGTTACAACTGACTACACGGAATCTCCAGACAGTGGCGTCGCTAGGGTTGGTGTCACCCAGTGCGGTAAAATCGTGGTGTCACCCATTTAGACTTGGGACCTCTTCTAAATCTTTCTTATTTTTACTTCTCAAATACCGTGACAAGCAAAAAAAGGTCATCCTTGTTTGGTGTCACCCCTAGATGGTGTCACCCGTTGATTACGACTCGTGTTAAAGCACTCTTTGTGCGGTCCGCACCCCCCGCACCCCCCTCTCGACGCCACTGTCTCCAGACATCCTTTGTCACAGCCAGAGTAAGTACTATGGAATGACAATGCAAGCAGAGGCGTAGCAACAGAGGGGGTATATCGGTATATATAACCCCCCCAAAAAATCAGTCTACCTTGAAGTTTTGTATGTGATTTACATGTAGTTATACATATGTGGTTTATATGGTTTATGTGGGTTATAGTTCAGATTTATACCCACCCAAAATATTTATACCCTCCCAAATCAAATTCCTGGCTATGCACCTGAATGCAAGGAACCAGTGGATCTTGACAAAATTCTGCTATAACATAGCTCACAACAACTGGATTTCACTTTATCCAATGTACAGTACAGACAAGAATTACCACAAAGCCAAACAGATGTTCAATAAAACTGATTAAGTAAGTCAAACTATTTATGGCAAGTCCGCAGTTACACACTATTCGACACACAGCAACAAATTGATTCCATTGTCCATGTGCATTATTTCAAAACAACAGTTTTAAATTAACTAATTTCAAACAAAGTGATACAACTATTGAATAAAGCAAGACGAATCATTCCAAATGTAAACACTGATGAAAACGTAGATATCATAACAATCGAAACACTTTACAATGCGTCTAACATCATGAAATAGATAATAGCCATAGCCAAAAATAAAAGTAATGATGCAACGAACAGGCCACATCGAAAAAAAAACATAGAAAAACACGGCATTTCAGTTCACTTGGCCTTTTTTGCATCTGCTGGCTTAGACGTTGGTTTCTTTAGCAAAACCTGCTTCAAAAGCAAAGCCAACAGCAAAAATGGAGCGACAACACACATGTACCAGGCAATTCCAGTGACACGCTCCTTGAACCAATCTGAATTAATGCCACCGAGCATAACCAGAGACGACAAGAGAAACAAGAATAAACCGGAATAACCGTGCATCCGCCTCAAAAGTCCATAGGAAACTAGCTTCGTAGCCAACTGTGGGTAAGAAACGTTGATTCCGGCCAAACTCTGGACCACAAGATAAATAATGACATTGAAACCAAGTTGACCATGCGGAGTAGTCAAGTGCGGCTTCTCAAATTTCTCTTTTGTGTAATAGATTGCAGCATATCCTAAACACAAAATGAAAAACTTAAATATAAGCAATAAAAGGCTCTATCAAATAAATCTGTAAACAGCACTTGTAAGTAATTTAGTCTATTATAGTGATGATACATTACATAATGTCATCAAATCTAGTGTTGAGCAAGAAAGTGCAGTTAATAGAAAAATTACATCATACATCTGCTAAAATCTACCATTAATACAATTAATAACACAAGATTCACTGAAAAATGGCTAAAAATAATATTCACAACATTAAACATAACACAAATTAATTTTTGTCAGAAATGTATATCAGAAAAGAAATCAAGGCAAAATTTGTTCTCTCATGAATTAAAAGCAACTAAATATTATATACAGGTAAGAGTTGCCCAAAAATGTTTTACCTCTCTAATATTTTATTTACAATAGAACATTCAATAATATTACATGGTGCTGAGGTCAAATTTTTTGTAACTGCTGGAATGCCGAACATACCAAGAAGGGCTGATACAACTCCACAGAACATGAGAAGAAAGTGAAACGTCACTCTGGTATTTCTGCTAGCAGAACCCAGAAAACCATTGGGATCAAAGGCACCAATCGCTTGGACAACGAACACAGCAAACTGAAAGAACAAACGTATATGCGTCCATCATTCACATCTTCTTCGGCTATACCAGGGGCTTCGGCTATACCAGGGGTGGGAAAACTTTTTCCCCAAGGGCCACATTGATTTTCCTGCACTTGGCTGAGGGTCACTCTATTTCTTGCTCTGATTTACCTTCCCAAACACAATTAAAATGAAGAATTCTAACCTGGACCAACACTTACAATACTAATACACCTAGTAGTGGTGGCTCAACAGGGGAGCCCATGCCCCCCCCTATTGAGTGCCTGCCCCCCAGTGGCCCCTGTTGGAACCCTATACTTAATACTACATACCTAACAACAAATGGTTGGCCCCCATGATTAGAAGTTGCCACCCCAACGGCCCCCCCACTTGCCAAATCCTGGAGCCACCACTGACACCTAGGTAATTTACAAGAGTTGTAAAACACTAAAACAGTGACCTTTACTACCAAGTACATTAATATCTCTTGTTTAATGAGAATCATGGGTTGATCATGAATTTCAACAATGTTTTTGAAATGACTGGTGCAAGATGACTGGTAAAAATTCTTGTGAATGAATAAATCAGCATAGATCTACTTTTAGATTTTTTAATTCTCAAACAAGAAAAGATGTGTGGGGAGCCAAACACTGAGAGCATTGTTGCAGCAATTATTGCTCTAGGTTAGCAAATTTCTCATCACATATGAAACCATAAATTACAGACATAAGGGTGGTAACTTTTTTTAAACAATAAAAGAAATTATTCATCTGAATTGACAATTGGGCTCTATAAAATATATTTAACAGTAAGAATAATATCCAGTTTTTTTAAATAGACAAGATCACAGTGGCACCACCTGTGAGTAATGTATGGCGCATTGAAATCAAATTAGCACCATGCATATTTAAAATTCAAAGGACTCAAAAATATTGCATGATTTTGTAACATGTTGGTGGGTCACATAAAACTCCTTGGCGGGCTGCATGTCATAGTTTGCCCATCCCTAAGCTACACAATAGCAAGATAACATGTTATCACAACTTCCTTCTCTCTTACGTCAACTGTGTCAATTGGGATAACGGACAGGTCAATTTGCAAATCAAGTGCCACTGATTGATTGTGTTTGCAATCTGATTTAAACGAAACGTCAAAGTGACTTTTGGATATTTGCAAGTACAAAAGCTACTGCTCTGATATAATCACTCCAACAGAGCAATGAGCACTTGAAACTAGTGACTCACAGGAAGACTAACATCAGAAGTGATTAGAAAAATAGATAAGAATTACTGTATCCTGAGAAGATTGATATGTAAACCAACAAACTTAGGTTGCTAGTCAAGTGGCCTGCAAGAAAATATATAACTTACAGCAAAGCTCATTAAGGTTGGATGCCAAGAAAACAAACCTAAAAAAAACACAAAAGCTTAGCCACACAAAAATTTCACAGTCTTGAAACACACACACACACACACACACACACGTGCAATTTACATATACCGTATAGCCTGTCTCTGACATATCATTTACTCAAACAAAACTGCCATTTGAAAAGCATCCACTCAGCAATGTCTGTGATAAGCAACAACCCCATATTACAAAATGGCCATCTTCTCTTTCACATAAAGTCAAGATTAGGCAATCATACAGGCTGTATGGGGGTTTTAACCCCTTTACCGACCATTTGTTTGCAATGTAATGTAAAATGGATGCAAGTATGAGTCATGGACAGTAAAGGGTTAAAGAGTACAATCATAGATGAACAACTAAAATCATGTGCAGTTATGATGATTCACACATTGCCAAAGTCAATGAGGCCTACTGTAATAAGACATAAATATTAATAGGGCCTAATAACTATCAATATCTCAAGAATAAGTCATCAGTACATCTTGCTTATCTGCACAGTGTTCTTAATCGCTGCATTACTTGCTCTTTTACATAGCGCCCTCTCCTTTGTATAGGGACCAGGTAAGTAAATAAAATCTCATAGATTTATATAGCGTTTTGGAAAGCAGCACAACAGTGGCTGCTTATTCTTAGGTGCTCAGCCTTTCTTAAAATAGCTATGGGAAAGGTGAAAGATCGGCCAGGCAATAGTCAATATCCGAAGGGCAGTGAGGCTAAGTTGTTACAGCTATGCAGAGAATGATTTCAGAAAAATAAAGGATTTAAGCTTAGGCCTGAAGACTTTAGAAGATAATGCAGGTCATCCAGGCCGGGAGAAATGTCTCAGCAGCAAATCAAGAAACAGAATCTAGCATTCAAAATCCTTAAACCCCATGAATATAAAATAAGCCTGCAATGCAATATCTCTTAAGAAAGAAATCCAGGCGCAAAACGTGCGGAAAATGTCATCAATAACAAACCTCTCACTCACTTGATCCAGGCTCGGAAACATACGCGACGAACCCTGCAAAAGCCACCGACACGATCAGAGACAGCATTGCGCCGGTCGATCCTCTCTTCTAAGCTAACTGCAACGTTATACGCTTTCAGCAAAATGCGCCACAAAAGTCAGGAAACTTTCGCAAATTAACTGAAAACTAATTTAACTAATTGACCCTCTAAATTGAGATCAAAATCCACGAGAATTGAGAGAGCGTCACAGTGCTGTCACAATGGCATCTAAAAAGTCAGTAGTCGGCTTGAAATGCACTAGAATGCGTGTAAGAAAGCTAGTGGTTCCATTTTTTAAAAGAAAGTCTCGTTTAATTTGTTCAAATTTATTTCAGAAAATCAAGATGCAGGTTCAAAAATTTGATTTTTTGCACAATCAAGTAGTCTTATAAGAGAATGTTGTCGATAAATTTGCAAAAGAATCATACTTTTAGTCTGCATCAATTCTGCCTCAATAAAACATTTTTAATTTTTAGTAGCGTCAACACTAAACTGGAATTAGCAAATGACCCAAGTTTTGAACCAGAAATAAATGTGATTGATAGATTATTTCTTGGTAGTAAGACACCGGATTTCCAGTGGTAGAAGCGCTTTGGCCACTTGTTATTGAGTCTATTGACATGGAGAACGTTCAGGGTTCTAAGGGGCCAAAATTGACTTGGCTACATTTTTTGCTCGTCAAACATTTTATCGACTTTTTATCGACTTGGCCCCAAGGCCCAAGCGCCTACAACTCTCTGCACGCCAACGGGGACGTGGCTATTCTAGCCACCTAGACATTTGGGGATTTTAAAATTTGGGGTGACATACATTGGGGAGGTCATAGGACCTACAAGATAAAAAATATTATATACTGCTGGCTTTCGTGCTAAAATAGAATTATGGAAATTATTTTTTTGATTTATTAAATTTATCGTAAAAATTAAATTGTTGACGTCAATTTATTTTGACCCACCCTCTGTCGACACTCGACAAGTGTAAAACTTTTTCAGACTCCCCCTCTTTTGTTGGTGTAATTAATGGACAGCCTCAAACTTTACAAGCTCCTAAACCGGCATATCCAGTGTAGGCATATTGCTTTAATAGTATATGTTATAATAATAGTCAAAGGCTATCTCGGAAAACTAGGTTATTGAATGCAGAATTGCAGATGGTTACATCAGTGGTTTTCACACAGGCTTAGGCCTACTTAGCCTCCTAAACCACTTAAAATCACATTATTATTATTATTATTATTATTATTATTATTATTATTATTATTATTATTATTATTATTATTATTATTATTATTATTTAGTGAAGTGTGTCAAAACTTGGTCACAGCTTAATCAGCTTGAGCAGGAATGCTGCGACTGTCACCGCTGGGTCCCTGAGGTCGACAATTTCCAGGGCCAACATTTGTAGATCGGTGCGTCACTGCAGAGTGCAGAGTGGGAATCAAATGACCTGTGGAATGTGCTTTCATGGCTGGATTATGCTAAGGTTTTGTATCGAACCGTTTCGCAAATAAATTAATAGCTAACAGGCCCTGACGATCAGTGGCGGCTCTAGGAATTGGCAAGTGGGGGGGCCGTTGGGGTGGCAACTTCTAATCATGGGGGGGCCAACCATTTGTTGTTTAATGTATGTAGCATTAAGTATATGGTCCCAACTGGGGGGCCAGTTGGGGTCAGGCACTCAATAGGGGGGCACGGGCCCCCCTGGCCCCCCGGTGGAGCCGCCACTGCTGACGATATTGATTTACACAGAATTAATTAAATGTCCTAATTGTGCGTATGAAAGAATAACTGAATATATTTTAAATCGTTGAAATCAAGAGCGTAAAACACGGAAGGGACGGCGGGGGACGGTTCCTCCAATAATTGGTTAGAGGGGACAGAGTATCAATTATCCCCCCAATGTTTGTGCCTCATGTGGTGAAATCACTCATTATACGGAGATGACCCTTTTTGCTCATCAGGGTATTTGGAGGCAGTGTTTAATCTAGACTCCTGGGCTCCGGGGGGAGAACTGAAAAAGCCGGGGGAGAAAATTGACAAAGCCGGGGGAATTCTGCTAGGGGCCGCTGTTAGTCCATGTAGTATTCTAAAATTTTCGGGGAGAATTTGAAATTTTCGGGGGAGGGCAATTTTTCACTGTTTGGAGGCAAGGGAAAATATAAGGATGACGGTTTTTTTTCGTCAAGACTTTTTGGGAGACGAAAAGGGGGTCTGACCTGACTTTATCGACGATTATATCCCCTCACCAATGTTGACGCCAGGGTTACGCCACTGGTTGAAATGGCGCTTTTGACAAAAAGACAAACGTTCAGACAGTGGCGTAGCGAGGCAAAGTGCCGCCCGGTGCGGAAAAAAATCGCCGCCTTTTCGTTAAATTCTTAATGACAGAGGAAAACCTTATCGCAACTTGCTAAAATTCTCGACAAGCAAAAAAAACTTATCGTTACTTTTCTTACGCAAAAAAGGGTTTTCTCCAAAATGCCGCCCCTTCAGCAAGTGCCGCCTGGGGCGGTTCGCCCACAGCCCCACACCGCCCCCTCGCTAAGCCACTGCGTTCAGATAAATTTGATGATATTAGTAATATGAACCCAGGCACGTCGGACGGTCGGAACGAATTTTTAGCAGGGGCGCGGCCAGTGGCGTAGCAATATGCTCGGGGGCCCTTGGCGAAAAACCAGCAGGGGGCCCTTTCCAGAGAGGATCTCACAAGTTTGCGAAAATGTTGACAACCTTTTTTTGCTTGTTGGTCTTTCGATTTGACAATTTTACAACTTTGCGGAATAAATTTTGTTGGCTCGGGTCAGGGGCCCTTTGCAGGTCGGGGGCCTTTGGCATTTGGCCAGGTTGTCCATGTGGTTGCTACGCCTCTGGGTGCGGCATTCCTCTTCTTTTAAAAGAAAGGCCCGACAAGCTAAAAAAGGTCATCGCCATTTCTTTATCCTTTATCTTCATTTCAAAAACCCTGACAGGCAAAAAAACAGCCTCACAGTGGCGTAGCCAGGATTTCCGGAAGCGGGGGTTGGTTTTGATCGTGACCAAACTTTGCTAAATTTTTCCTTTTTTTCCTTTTTTAGCCTCGGAGTTGACAAGCTAAACAAGGTCGTCACCTTCGCATCAGAGGTGTCATTTGGGGGGGCTGGGGGGGCCGTGGCCCCCAAGGAAATGAAAATATTAATTTACAATGTATTAATGTGCAACAAAAAACAAAAACAGGGACGTTATTTGCGTTTGGGGGGAGCAAAAAAAGATCAGCAGCCCCTAAAGCCCTAAAGGAGTATTTGATGTCGAGTAACCTGAAGTAACTAATCGTAAAAATGGGCTGACGAGCAAAAAAAAGGTCGTCAACTTTTTTGGAAACTTGTCAAGTCGAAAAATTTTAAAAAATTTTAAAAAATTGAAAAGAAATTTTTTTTAAAATATCTCGCCCCCCCAAGAAAAGTGTGAAATGACGCCACTGCTTCGCATAGGTCTATTCTTTCTAATTTTTTTCTATTTTCTATTTTCTATAACACTTAGAAATTTTTCGATCGGCAGCCAGCTAAAAGGGGTTCCCCCAAAAAATCGCGTCCGAAAATGAAAAATTTATGGAAAAGCACGTAAAAATTTTCGTGGTCAACCAAGAGGGTTTTAACCCACAAGCCCCTTGGCTACGCCACTGCAGCCTCATCTTCCAGGGGGTGCAGTGCACTCAGAGGCGTAGCGAGGGTATCTGGCGCCCGGAGGCCAAGTGTACCGTTGGGGCCCCCAACACTGCTGACGAGCAAAAAAGGTCATCACATCGTTCTCTTGGCGCCCCCTCAACTCTCTACGGCGCCCCTCTCCCTATACTCCTGACGAGCAAAAAAAAGGTCGCCGCACTTCTTATTTGTTATGTATTTGACTGTTTAACTTACCCTAAAACCCGATTTTGGCGCCCCTCACCTCGACGCCCGGGGCATATGCTCCCACCTGCCGCCCTTCGCTACGCCTCTGAGCGCACTCCGTAATTTTTCCAGGGGCTGCGGCCGTACACCCACTTCCTACGGACCTGTATGCACCGGTTTGCAGTATGAAAGTGGGTCAATAATATAAGTTAGGGGCTGTCCATTATTTACGTCAACAATTTAGAGGGGGAGGGGGTTTGAAAAAGTTCGACAATTTTTGACAGGAGGGATCGAGGGAAGGGGTCAAGAGAAGTTGACGCCAACAATTTCACTTTTTACAAATAATAAAAAAATAGGAAATTTCATGGAACACTACTTAGGGACCGTCCATTTAGTACGTACACCCCGAGGGAAGGGGGTTTGAGATTTAGGCGATTTTGCGTACGGAAGCGTACGGGGGGAGGGGTCACTACTGAATTTGTACGTACGCACATTCAAATTTATAATTACATATAAGAAAAAATACAAACATTTGATTGGAACACTACTTCAAACAAAGGGTCCTGACTATTGTTCCATTTAAATATTAAAAACCTTTTAATTTAATAGGAAGGGGGTTTGAGATATGGCCAAAAATTAATTTTCACCGTGCGGGGGTGGCGATTTTACGTACGCAGGGGTAACAAAATGTACGGGGTCGAAAATATGACTTTTTGCGTACGTACTATATGGGGCCCCTTATTACAATGGGGTCAGTTTCAGTTCGGGAATTTGTATTCAGTTTCAGTTCTAGGGCAATTTCAGTTTTCAAAGTTTATAATTAGTTTCTATTATAAGGGTTGGCTGGTTTATATTCAGTTTCACAAACATTTGTTTCTTTCAGTTAAGTGAACAAAAATTTAGTTTCTATTCAGTTTCAGTTAACAGCTGATAATTAATCATTGTGACGTTCAAAAGTAAAAGGGTCCTGTTCAGTTAAGTAACTACAGTAAGTTATTGTTCCAATGTGCATTTAGTTTTAAGAATTATTTAAATTTTTTGAAAACCTTTAATTTAATAGAGAAGAGCTCAAATAGGCTTATGAGGCAGGCGCAGTGATTTTCTTCAGCCAGATCTGCTAATTGAGCAAAAATTACGACGCTTTCTCCAGAAAGTCAGTGCATCTTCATCTCCAGAGTATTGCTGAAGTTCTGACATGTGTTGGCCTTGAATGGAAGACACTTAGGATTACGGATATGCCGGTAGGTGTTTCAGATGCTATCATCAACTTATTATTAATGATTTTGCTACCAGTAGTGTTCTGTTTCACGAGATGCCAGTAGCACTGATGTCACAGTATGGGGGGACAAGCAGCAAAGGGATATGATTAAATTTGACTGGGGATCAAGAACTGTACAAAGTACTTGTGAAATCATGGATGGCCTATGAGCTTTCTTTAACTAAAAATAATGGTGAAGGTGACACTTCAAAAAAGTGATGGCAGAAAATGACATTGGCTGTGGTCAGTTTGAAGAATGTCAGAGTAGGATTCATTGCACATTGCATAGTTTTGTGATAATTTCTTTAGTCAGTATGTAAAAAATGAGTCATCACATTGCACAAAAATAATAACCTTGTTATCAGCGGGTAAGTTGGTATTTAAACCAAAAAGACCTTTAGAAAATTTTCATTTTGATCGGAAATAATTTCAGTTTCTATTCAGTTTCAAAATTTCAGTTTCTATTCAGTTTCAGTTCGGGAAATAATTTTGTTTCAGGTTTCAGTTAACTGATTTAAAATAAAGTTTCTATTCAGTTTCAGTTCACTGAAATATCACTGGAAAAAGCATGGTTAAAAAGGTTATAACCATCAAATTTTCACACTCGACGAAAAAGGGAAAAAATGGTCATCACCACAAAAATAATAACCTTGTTATTGGGACCTGTCATTGATCCGAGGGGTGTCAAAAGTTTTTGACGTAATTGTGGGGTTGGAGTCAGTTGACAGTTGTTGATAATAAGATTGCCCAAAAATTGTTGAAATAATTACTGACAGCCAATCACGAGAGTTATCGACAACTACTATAAACTGCCAATACAGTTATCGACTGTTGCTAAAACAATAGGCCTATCATAATCAATTATAACAGCTCTTGTATTAGTCTAGTAGGCCTATGCAGGTGGTAAACCGCACAATCGCATATGTTGATTTGCCTGCAGAGGTGCAATTTCAGAAATCTCAAAACATGTAACAAAAATAGAGGCAAACCTAAACGGCGGTCGCCAGTGGCGTAACTAGGGGGAGGCGGGGGCACTTTGTTGACAGCTCCCGGGCCCCGGGCGGGGGCGAAGAAGGGTCTAAGCTAGGGTTAGGTTAGGGTTAACCCTAACTTAACCCTAACCCTAACCCTAGAAATGATGTGCTGGCGAGCTTTTTTTTGCTCGTCAGGATGAAAAAGGAGAAAAGGAGGCGCAGGATGAAAAAGGAGGCGATAACGTTTTTTTTGCTCGTGAGCTCGAAACTCTGGGGCTCCATGGCAAAGATGCCCCCGGGCCCCCCAAAAGTCACGCTACGCCACTGGCGGTCGCCAATAGATGTGACTAGAGTTAAACCAATTTATTTGTATGTGTTTTCGGAAACTCAATATAAAAATAGTTTCATCAGCTGGTGACCAGAGGCGTGCCCAAGAATGTGATCGGGGCGAGGCAGGAATATTTTTTACACCCCCCAACACCCCCCAATTTGAGGTCGACATCCTCCAGTTGTGGAAATCCCCCACAAAAGGGCCTAGAATATTTTTATGGCATAAAAACGAAACCTGACAAGCAAAAAATGTCATCACCCTTCCTTTATCGTATCTTAAAACTCACGAAGAGCAAAAAAGCTAACAAAAAAACAAGCCTCATCTTCCAGAAGATGCAGTGACACCCCTAATTTTTTCCAGGGGTGCATCTGCACCCCCCACCCACTTCCTACGGGCCTGGACTTTATTTATTGCATTATTCGGTTAAGTTTAGCGTATGCCTATGTTTCAAAGGTTTGTTAGGCCAATAGGCCTACTTAAGGTCGGATTATCTTCTCATTTAATAATAGTCCTACGTACTATAATTAGTAAAAGCTGATAATCATAATTTGACATAATCGATACTTTCTCTTCTAGAAAATTGAGGCTTTGCTTTCGCGAAACACATGTTTTTCTACGGGTCAATTTTTTTGTGTTTGCTAACGTTTAGGCAAATATTGCTTCTTAAAATTTCGAATGAAATATTGTTTTCGGTATTTATCTATTCCAACTAAGTTCACGTGTTATTGAAAATGTAAACAATCTTGTAATAATTTTCTTATTCGTATTTTGCAGAATCTTACACATCAGTTATTGTTGTCTACTGAAATCCGGTAGCCGGCGACTGGTTTTCAACAGTGTCCATTGGCGGCGCCACCTGGGTCTAGGTGTGCAACGTAGAAAAGGTGGAAATTAAAGTCGACAGGTCTAACTCGTCTCGTCTTATTGGTAGGAATCGAATGTTGATTTTAACGCTTCGTTGCTTTCAAAAGGTGCTTTGTCTGTCTGTCTGTCTGTCTGTCTTGACTCTTAGTTCCACCGTGCGCTCGAGCGAAGCGTCAAAGCGTGAAATAGACCGCAATATACGGCTGCGGGACCACCGGTGGCCATATTGATAGGTTGAACACCTGAGCGCCAGGTAGCTTGGTCTATAGGTAGACGATCGAAGCAGCGATCCGAGACGGACAAGACCCGGTCCCCTTACACCAGTGGCGTCACTAGAGGGGTGCGGACCGCACCGGGTGACACCACCTAGAGGGTGTGACACCCAAACAAGGATGACCTTTTTCGTTTTTTTGCTTGTCAAGTCATCTTTGGAAGGAAAAATTAAGGAAGATTTGGTACTATGCTACTTTGGGGGCCCACCAAAAATAGGGTTAGGGTTATAGGTGGGCCCCCCAAAGTAGCATAGTACCCACCCCAAACGGCCGCTGCTTACCCTTATTGGAACGAGGGCATTTTAATAGCTAAGCCACGTCCCTTCGAGGGACCGCAATGCCAAATTTCGGCGCAATTTCTTTTCTCGGACCATATTCTATATATTTAAGCATTCCCGACAACGCATGCCATTGTATATTTATGAAGTAAATATTGAAGTTTAACCCCTTAACCGTGTATTTAACTGTAACTCAATGTAAAATGGACGGATATATATGGGATCCCCAGTTAAGGGGTTAAAGTGCATTTCATAGTGATTTTATCATTTTACACATACAGGCCTATATATATATGCTTTAGATTTTTCACAGACTGGACTGTTTGAGAAAAGGATACTTCTATTTGTCATATTTTTATTACAGTAGTTACTACTTTACTGCAGTAAAATATGAAAAACAGAATGTATATATATATATACGTTCTGTTTATACTTTATATGTATATATATGTTTGTTCTGTTTATATATATATATATATGCTCTTTGTTTATATTTATATATATATATATATATATATATATATATATATATATATATATATATATATATATAGAGAGAGAGAGAGAGAGAGAGAGAGAGAGAGAGAGAGACAGACAGACAGACAGACAGACAGACAGACAGACAGACAGACAGACAGACAGAGACAGACAGACAGACAGACAGAGACAGACAGAAAGACAGACAGAGACAGAGAGAGACAGAGAGAGACAAAGAGACAGACAGAGAGAATATACTGAGTAGTATAATGCCAACTGTAAGTCTGAACTCTCTGACACCTTTGACTTCCCCTCCAAATCTGAGGCTAATGCATGCAAAACTGGTTCCTAAGGAGCATAAGGTGTACCAGTGCATGACCTATGGACCAATTATTACTCTTGTGTCCTTAAAAGCAGGTGCCCTGAAGACGGAGATGAAGCTTGGGTAGGTCTATTCTCCAACTATCCCATTTCCACCCCTCTTTGCCTACCTAAGAATGAGCAGCTACTACTGTACTGCTTCCCAAAGTGCTATATAAAATTACGAGATTTTACTTACTTACTGTCATCACCGTAAAGTAGTTCTGAATGAGCAATTGTCCTGTTCCTTCACAGAGCAATGAACCATCTTAGCAAATCCAGTGGCATAGCGAGGCAAAGTGCCGCCCGGGGCAAAAAAAGTTGCCGCCTTTTCGTTAAATTCTTGACAGGCAAAAAACCTTATCGCAACTTGCTAAAATTCTTTATATGCAAAAGAAAACCTTATTGCTACTTCCTAAAAAATTTTCATGTGCAAAAAAGGGTTTTCTCGAAAATGCCACCTCTAGAGCAAGTGCTGCCTGGGGAGGTTTGCCCCCACTGCCCCCTCGCTACGCCACTGAGCAGATGTTCCTTCACTCTAACTCTAAAAGCTCATGTTCAGGTCATTGACCCACAACCCTAATCTTACCACCTAACTTTATTTTAAATATTAACCATCATAGGCATAATTGGGCCTCTTGGCCATCACTTTTTTGAGGCAGATGATGGAAGGAAAGGGTTGGGCGAACTTTTGCATCCATGTTTACCATCATAGACTTAATTTTAAGACAGATTGCATTTCATTAATTTTTATGCCCAAAAATGTTTTGATTTGAAAAAAAAAGAAGGATTTGTGTGTTTTGTATGTAGTGACAGGCACTGTATGTGGTAAATAAGGGTAAAGATCAAGAGAGTAAAAAAAAAGATTCAAAACATCAGACAAAATGAGCTTGAACTGGAGATAGGGAATGAACATGAAAAGTGACTTTCTGAGGAACACTATTGAGATCGATTGAAAAGGTGGAAGTCCATGGACGATTGACCGCAGCGGACTTTTGACCATGGCACGATTGAAAGAAGAAGAAGTATCAGGCTTATAATCTTCTATTGGGCATCTTGGCATACAAGGGAAACCCTATTGTCTATATATTTTGAGAGGCTATATATAGGTATAGGGGAAGGTATAAGAGTTATATATCCACTTTTGCATCCAAGTTTGCACCAATGTTAACCATAGACTTAATTTTAAGAGATGATTGCATTTCATTATGCAGATTCTTTTAATGCCCAAAAATGTTTTGATTTGAAAAAACACCAGTCTAGCCCTTGTGTGTGTTTGTGTATGTATGTGTGTATTCCATAAATAAGATGCATGGACTGTGGCCCCTTCCAACAGGAGTAATTGTAAACAAAAACTGTATTTCAACATCAGTGAAACTGAGCTTGAACTGGAGCTTGTGGAATGAACTTGAAAAGTGACTTTCTCATACACAGCAATTGTGACCAATATCACACAGGACTGACCCTACTGAACCACTTTAAACCCTAATAATAATAATAATAATAATAATAATAATAATAATAATAATATTATTAATAATAATATTATTATTAATAATATTGTTAATAATAATAATAATAGTATTATTATTATAAAGATTTCCAGTGGTTTGCCAAGTTATGCCGTCTAAGCCAGTGGTTCTCAGCCCGTGGTCAAGAGGGGGTCTAGTGGTCCATGGCAAAGTCTGAAAAACGTAAATAAAAATTGGACATATATATTTTCAATGTGAAAATTCTGAAAAGTGAGATGAGCAAAACAACGTCATCAGCTCAAAAAGGTTAACGGCACATTTTGTATGTATTTTGTGCATTTTCAACGTGAAAAAGTCTGAAAAGCAAAAAAGAACAAAATGTCATCACCGACTGATTTTTAGGAGCAGATGACTGCTCAATTTATCAGGTGGTCCTCAAGAAATTAAGAAACTTTGAACTTCAAAAGTGGTCTGCGAGGCAAAAATGGTTGAGAGCCACTGATCTATGCTGAGCTATTCTAAAATGTAAGGTTTATATAAGTGCTTGATACGTCAGCATAAGTGTGAGTTGTTTCTTCCTGTTTGGCCTCAGCTTTGAGCAGCAGTGAGACTGATTCATGGATGGTCATATAGCACAAATACCTGTTGTAATGAATAGAAACCAAAGAGGCTTACAGACTGTAAATTAATCAGGTACAGGTGATAAATAAGATTGGATGCATGGATTAACAATCTGTGACAGCAGCATATATAAACAGGGTCATTTCCAAGATTATCAATTTGGGGGGGGAGTGTCGGTAAATTCTGGGGGTCCCTGCCCAAAAAAATCTGACAAGCAAAAACATCATCTCATAGCTGAGAATAAGGGTGGGTGTCGGTCTCAAATGGGGGTGGTGGTTGTTGGGGGGTTTAGGGGGTGTAAAAATGTCCCTGCTATTTAATGGAGTTCACTAGTACATACAGATGTCATTTGCATTGCATGAAGGTGCAATGCTTTATAATTTGGGATTTTATAACTAAGGTTTCCTGTGGACTTTTTCTAGTTTGTTTCTATTTTCAGTGAGTAAGAGTTTTGCCATTATATTTTTCATTAAATTTATTATATTGATTATTATGGATCGGTCAAAATTAAAACTCAGGGTTGTCGATTATTGCATATATCATTTTCAAATCAGTGCGCCATTGTCACTTGGCGATGGTTGGCTACAAGAATGGGTCGGTGTTCTCTATCGCGATCTGTCTTGAGTGGTGCATAGTAGACAGCAGTCAGAAAGACTAGTCCATATCATGATGTTGTCAATCCAGCACAAAATGTGTTGGATTTTCTGGTAACTTAATCCAGTTGATTAAGGGCATCTTCCCATCGAGGCAGACCCACTGCTACTGGTTTTCTGAAATATAAAAAAAACTATAAATTATATATATATATATAAATATATAATATATATATATATATATATATATATATATATATATATATATATATATATAACCAGTCATGAATATCATGCATTATGTGTTCCATGGAATTTACCCCAGTTACAATTTTATATATTTGGACAATGATTGACTTTATTATTAAGGGACTGATTTGTTATTCAATTTGTGTCTGAATTTCATGATTTCAGTTTAAGATGTTGCTGTTGTTAGTTTCTAATGACTTTTAAAACTTCACAAAAAGGTAGATAAATAATAATAATAATAATAATAATAATAATAATAATAATAATAAATAATAATAATAATAATAATAATAATAATAATAATAAACATAGCTTATAAAGGCAGAAATTTGTAGACAGTTGTGAAGTGAGAGGATTGGGATCTCTGATCATCAACTTTTGTGTTTGAAATCAATGGTTTATGACAAATTTTTTGGTGCTTTGACTTGAACTTGATTTTATTCTTACACAAAGATTAAATAATATTTTGAAAATGCATCTTTTCAGTTGATGAAAAGATAGTATGTCAAGCATTAGGCATTTTCTTTGTCTCTACTTTGCCAGATATTCTTGGCCAAATATTATTAGTGTGGTGTATGCAGAAGTTGTGGGACTCATTTATTACGTAAGCATCAGCCATTTGCTGGCAATGAAATGAACAGCTGCTGCTTCTAAACATATTGCCAATTGGTTTATTAATTAGGAATTGGCAATCACGCAAGGTTACCTTTATGGTATTATTGGCAATTGATCTAATGTGTGGACAACTATCTTGTATCAGTTATGTCACAGTTACAGTTTGGACTGTAACTGTAACATAATCCAGACTCCTATAGACTCAAGAATCATCATGTCCACTTTAATAAGAAATTTCTAGAATGGAATTACAGGTAGGCCTACATTAAAAAAATTAATTTATAACTTATCACTTTGATTAATTAAAACCAAGAAACCGTTGTTGTGAATAATTTAACACAATTGTCATGATCATCGATGTTGTTATCATTGTCGTTGTCATCTTTGCTGGTATAAATTAATTATTGTTATAGTATTTTGCTCAATTTTAATACTTGTTATTTTTATGTTTTTGTTTTGTTTTAGGAAATGTAAAATGGTCATCCTTAGTAAGGTATAGATGTCTTCTATTCATGTTTCTTTATACCGTCTTTGGACCATGAAGTGTTTTGCTTCCATATCTGATATTTGATCATTTATTAGAGAAAGAGAACTTAGAATATGTCATGCATTTTAAAATTATTATTATTTAATAATATTATTATTGATGTCTAACTAATCTAATGATGATGATGATGATGATGATGATGATGATGATGATGATAATAATAATAATAATAATAATAATAATAATAATAATAATAATAATAATAACAACAACAAGTGATTATCTTGTCTGCTGTGCATTGAACTCATTCTTTCAACAACATTAACATGATTATGCTGGTGGTGGCATGGTGATAATGGTAATGGTACTTAAAATGATGCTGATGATGATGGTGGTGGTGGTGATAATGGTGATGGTAATGGAAATGATGATGATGATGATGGTAATAATAATAATAATAATAATAATAATAATAATAATGATGATGATGATGATAATGATAATAATAATAATAATAATAATAATAATAATAATAATAATAATAATAATAGTGCTTATGATGGTGGTGATGATGATGATGATGATCCATAAGCTCCGCCCATTTAAAAATTGACGTTGCCTATAGCAACGACAGCAGTGCATCGTCCAATGAAAATGTGTTTAGCCGCAAACAGACAGACTTTGGGAAATTGCCTGTATAATTATTATTATTAAACTTTAATAATGCTAAAAAAGCTACCGTATTATAGTGTACATTGATTATCGGTACATTTTTAACCAAATGCCAGTGAAGTCTTGTGTTTCAACTGTGCCTGCCAAAACTTTTAAATCTTAAAATGTTTTCTCTGTGCTTAACTATGGCAAAGAAATTTTTATTTATTCAGCTTAGAGTTAATTTCTTAAGATATTTATAAACGGTTGTATGCAGGTCTATGATTTTCAGATTCCTTCATGGATGTGCTTTAGTTTATAAACTTGGTTGTATCTGTGTTTTTGTCCAGGGTGATTGGGTGTGGATTGACCCAGCCAGCCCTGGGGAATTTTCAGTGGCTGTGGGCGCTCATGTTAAGGCCGTTGACAATTCCCACATCATACTAATTGACGATGACAAACGGGTAATAGCTCTTTGTCCAAAGAAAACTTCACTTTCATTGTATTTTGTGTTTTAAAAGTAGTTTGAGTTCTGGGATGTTGATGTTGAATTGTCCAATTAACCTTAATCTTCTATAATTATTTAATTAATTAAAAATCAGTGTTAAGTATGTTTTTTGTCACTTTCATTATTGGAATTACTTTTTGACTTGAAAGACAACTTCTTTTTTTCTTTGTTTTATTATTATTATTGTCATCATCATCATCATCATCATCATCATCAATCATCATCTTGATTCCATTCATTTTGGAAATATTGTGAAGTTTTATAATTGAGTTTGTTGTTGACCTGTCGTCTGCTGTTGTAAAAGGAATGCATGGTCAAGGTTGGGGCAAAACTTCGGTCAATGCACCCCACATCGGTAGAGGGAGTGGAGGACATGATACAATTGGGTGATCTCAATGAAGCTGGAATTCTAAGAAACCTCCAGATGCGCTATTTTTCTAACCTCATCTACGTAAGTTTTCGATAGCTTTGTTTTTTGCCAGCTCTGGCTTAGATGAACAGTTAACCTAGGTTCAACCAAACTGTTCATTAATGCGATCTACATAGCATTTTAGGCTGTTGACTAGTAGCACATTATTAACTGCAATGTGTGTGTGTGTGTGTGTGTGTGTGTGTGTGTGTGTGTGTGTGTGTGTGTGTGTGTGTGTGTGTGTAGTCTTCATTTTGAATTATTGTCCCTATGACCAATTATCTATGTGAACAAAGTGGTATGACCAATTGTCCTGTGACCAATTATCTATGTAAACAAAGTGGTATGACCAATTGAATGGATGGGTGGGATCCAGTACCCCCAATGGTTTGAGTATCAATAACAAAAGAGGGTAGCTGCATTTACTTCCATATTTCACCAGGCCCTTCAACTGATATTTTCAACACTAGTGGGGTAACTGGATTTACTTCCTTATTCCTCTGGGCCCTTCAATTGACAATCTCACCATTAAGGTGGTAACTTCATTTAACTCCTTATTCCACCCATCCATTCAATTGTCCTGTGACCAATAGTCCTGGATCCAGTAGTTTGTGGCTAAAAGTCCATAGGTCAGTTCAAAAGTGGTTATTTCCGACTGAGGATGGTGTGTCTTAATGGTATTGCTTTGGCAGAATGATCTGTAGCAAGAGAAACCTGCATATCAGCGGTTTATTTTACATTTTGCACCCAGAAATCGTGAAAATTATTTTAAATTTTCATAGATCAATTTTATTTCAATTTGCTGAAGGCTTTACTCTAGTAGTCTAGTTACTCTAGTATATTATTCTATAAGTATAATGAACTATAATCCATATTAAACATTTGAGAATAAAATGTTTTTTATAGTGCTATATCAGTGACAGAGCAGTAAAGTGCCTAGGTTGTGCTAGCTACTTCCACCTCACATTCCGCGTTACCTCTCGGTACAAAGTACATTGTGTTTGCATGGAAATAAACGTCAGTTTCGATCGGGTTTTTTTACATTGGTTCTTATTGAGTTGTCTTGTGACAATATGTTGAGCACAAAATTTAAGGATATGGAATTGACTGAATTTTGGATGTCAGTCAAAGATGAATATCCACTCCTAAATGGTAAAGCTCAGAGAGTTTTAATTCCATTTGTGACTTCATATTTGTGAGAAGCATGGTTAATTCAGCACTAGCTGTAATAAAATTGAAGTACTGCTTGAAAATCACTGTGGAGATGGAAATGACGTGGCTGTGTCCAGTTTAATTCCACGATTTGAGAAATTGTGCGGTGAGCAACAGGTTCAGCCATCTCACTACCGGGTAACTACCATAGGTGGATTTTATTAAAGGCTAGGGTAGGCTTAAGCCTACCCAACTAATCCCACCAAAAAAAATTTTTTTTGTGTATATTGTTTTTTCCATCAACACCAGGTCTGTCTAAGCCTCTTTTGTTACTTACTTATTCACATATAAAAGCACAGTGCCACGCATTCAATCCATAGACTTTAATATCACATGATTCAATCTGAATGACATCATAATTTTTTACTCATATTATGGGCAATAAGATAGTTGTACTACTATCGACAGTTGTCGAAACTATGCTGCTTTGTAAAATACTATAATGACCCTTGTTCATTGTAACAGAACTACTGACTATATATAGGTGGTAACTTGTTGAAATGGTCATCAATTCATGGTGATCTCCAAGTGAAAAATGGTATACCTAATCATAAAAATGGCAGCTTCTGGGACCCCCCATGTTAGCCCACCCAAATCTTAAACTCTAAATCTGCCTATGCTAACTATGACTGCCAAGTGTAATGTAATTAGTTAAATCAGCTCATTTTCATTTAGTTTAACTTTAGCACAGTCTTAGTCTTACCGGTAATCGTTAGTCAACAGTTAGTGACATTACCGTTTTTCTGCAATGTGTCTTAAGATAAACTGTTGTCTTGCTTTTGCATTTGATGAACATATTGCTAATAATTAATTTATGACTTTAATGTTATGCTGTTGCCTTGGTTACAGACATACACTGGTTCCATTCTGGTTGCTGTAAATCCATATCAGATTCTTCCTATATATACAGCTGAGCAGATTAAGTTATACAAAGAAAGAAAAATTGGGGAACTTCCTCCCCATATTTTTGCTATCGGAGACAATTCGTATCATAACATGAGGCGCTACAACCAAGATCAATGCATAATCATCAGGTCATTTGCATAAAACTTGTTCTTGATCTTTGATGTGACATTTTGTCTGCTCTTATTATGGTTCTTTAATGAACAATAGTTGAGCAATATAATTTTCTTGTGAAATTCTGAGTGGATTTTTGAAATTCCATCTGATAAAGTTTGTATATTCGCATAATTTGATAGGAGGCACAGCGTGCTGCTGCCTGCAGGTTTGTTTTCGAAGCGGATTGTTCAATTATGGAATTATTCGCCAAGAAACTAAAAACACACTTATTTAACATCTCGTTCGTGTGTGAAATGTAAAGCGCTCTTGACTTTAGTTTTTTCGCTTTGATTACTGCGCTGTATAAATTGTCTGTCTAACTAACTAACTAACTAATTAATAATGTGATCTTTTAAATAATGTGCACAATCAATTTGGATTATATCTGTTTTTTCCATGTGCAATGTTGTGTTTATATTGTGTATATTGTGTTTTTAAAACAGTTTCTTAAAACCTGTGCCCTTATTAAACAAAAACATAAAAGACGGTGCAATTAGTAATTAAAAGTGTTGTAATTAAGGTTTTTAAGCTTTCAGTTTTATATTTTGATTTGATGAATTCTGTTGACAGCGGTGAATCTGGTGCAGGAAAAACCGAAAGTACAAAACTTATTTTGCAGTTTTTGGCGGCAGTCAGCGGGCAGCACTCATGGATTGAGCAGCAAATCCTGGAGGCAAATCCAGTCATGGAAGGTGAGTACTTTTCCAGAATTTGATTTTGGGGCAAATGTCCAGATCTAAGATGATTTGATTTAACAAAAAAGTCATCACCACTTAAACACTTACTTTCTAGGGACCCGTGACTTCTCTGCCCAGGGACCCAGAATTTCTCTCAAGGGCCCTGTTATAAATACCTTGTAAACTAGCATTTTCTTAGCTGGTAGTAAGTGAGTTTCTCACGTTAATATTTTCTGTATAATTATAGAAATACAATATGTAAATATATTATCAGGAAATTATTGACTGAAATATTTGATCATTTATTCCAGTAGAAATTTGTCCATTGTTTTCTTCTTTGATTTAATTTTCTGTTGTCTGTGCTTCTATTTATTGATTTTGTATTCAGATGGAAGTTGTTGCCTTGAATTAATAAAATAATAATCATAATTATAATAATGGACTGATTAGGGTGGCATATCATGCAAGTACTGCCAGGACAGTGAACAGTTGAAAATACAGTGTGTCTGTCATGGTTCTTGTGGTTTTTAGATTTAAAATGAATGCAATATATTTATGGTGGTTAGAATTTATTTAGTATCGATTTACTACGTTTTATATTTACTATTTAAGTTGTTTGCTATCAACCATTGATTTAATTATTGCCTAGAGAAAAACTGTTAATGTTTTTTCTGATTTATTTTTTTGTAGCTTTTGGTAATGCAAGAACCATTCGAAATGACAAAACTAGCATTTTCTTAGCTGGTAGAAAGGTTCTGAGTGCTAAAATCGAACAATATCTCGTTAATATTTTCTCAGGTTAATTATAGATAATACAATATGAAAATATATTATTGACACAGAAGAAATTATTGACTGAAATATTTGATCATTTATTCCAGTAGAAATTTTTCCATTGTTTTCTTCTTTTGATTTAATTTTTGTTTTTGTCTGTGCAGGTCTTTTTATTGTTTTTGTATTCAGAACCTTTTTGTTGCCTTGAATTAATAAAATAATAATCATAATTATAATAATGGACTGATTAGGGTGGCATACTATTTTGCAAGTAGTTGCATGAAACTTCAACATTTTGCACACTGAACAGTTGAAAATACAGGTGTCTGTCATGGTTCTTGTTGGTTTTTAGATTTAAAGGGCAGTTGAATGCAATATATTTATGGTGGTTAGAATTTATTGTGTATCGATTTAGGTTAATTTTTATATTTACTATTTAACGGGGTTTGCTATCAACCATTGATTTAATTATTGCCTAGAGAAAACTTTACTGTTTTTTAGATTTTTTTTTTGTAGCTTTTGGTAATGCAAGAACCATTCGAAATGACAATTCCAGCAGATTTGGAGGGGTTAACATTGACATCCATTTGCGTTTAGAATCAGAAAGGTTCTATCGAAAAGAAGTCTCTCGAAAAATCGAACAGTATCTCCTTGAGAAGTCTCGGATTGTTACTCAGGTTCAATTCTTGAATAACTTTGTAGCACTTTGAAAGACTTGACTAAATACTTCCCTCTTTAATTGACACAGAAGAAATTTACAAGATATTAAGTAAGTGCATTAAAATCTTGTTTAATTTCTAAAGAAGTAATTTTGAAAGCAAAAGACAATGAGCAAAAAAGGTTGAAGTATAAAAAGAAGTATAAAGTAATTGTGTCTTTGATATAATTTGTTTTTTGTTTTTCACTGTGACAGGTCTTTGGTGTTGTTTTCTACATTTTGAACCTTTTGTTTTATGAGACGTGTGAAGTTTTAAGTCAATGGGCTGCTATAGGACTTTACTTTGTCATGTAAAATTATAATGACCCTTGCATTGTTGGTCAATGTGCATACTGGATTCAGAGCAGAGCAAACCTTGCATGAACTCAGAGATTTTGCACACTGGGCAGGCACTGCCTGAGAAATAAATCTCATGAGAATGGGTTCAACCCCCATTTAGGAGCCCATTTAAGTGTCGACATTTGCGTGGCCTTACCCACTAAGATTGGCAGTTGTAACGTCAAATGAGGAGTAGTGTTCGCTGTGAAGTAAAGCGTGGGCCTAGATGTCTAGTTGGCAACCTACTCTAGGTTAATGATATATGCTGTATGCCTTGGAGAACGGGGGAGCAGCACCGGCCCAAACGCTTGAATACGAGCATGGGTAAACTTTACTTTTTTAGACTTTTTAACCCCTTAACCGGGCGCGACGGTTCAGAGCCAAATTTTTCCAGTTTACATTTATTTATTTACAGATTTATTTCTTCATTTTAAGGGCCCCCAAATGAGGTTGACGAAGTCATGAAATAATGCGTTTAGAATCATGTTTAATCCACAGTTTACCACATATTCTACTGCATGTTGGCTGAGGGTTGTCGAATCTGACTTATATGAAAAAGAAGTCTACTAAGACTGAAAACGGCCCTGCAGTAGCCACCTCAGTGGAAGGGATTTGACACAGGTTAGTTTGCTGCTTTGCTTGTAATATTGCTATTGAATCTAGAATTAAATCACATCTCTTTCTGTTTCTTTTTGCCTTTTTTTCATCGGCTTCCTTGCTTCTTCCCCACTCCCACTCTGACTGACCTCTGGAATTGACCTGGCCTTTTGAGGTATGGATTTGGAGTGCCATCCTAAACAGTGCATTATTACAGATTGTTTCCATATGCTAAATAAGTAATTTTAAAGCGGAAAAGACAATGAGCACTAGCAAAGATTTCTGCGGTTGCTCAGCAGAGATTTGTCATTAGCACCGTTTCAGACAGGCAAATAGTTACAGACAAAATAATCAGCAAACTTGGTGTTATTATTATTATTATTATTAACAATAAACCCCGGCCCTGATTAATGTGGTGACTCATTCAGCTAAAATAGACGTGAACACATTACAATGTTCAAGCCTTTTAATACTTTTATTGCAAGACGATTCATGAACTGGTCCAAGCACCAATTCTAATACTCAAGAGTATCAATAATATTGATGGTACTTTGTCGTGTATTAATAATAACGGTCCTTCTTGGTACACAACTTCAATGTCCATTGCTGCTCACATATCATAGCAGAGCACGTTTTGTTCAGATACATTCATCACACCATCATTTTTTAACGATTTTCTTGTTTAACTCCTGTGTGGGCAGACATGTGACTGCCTGAGAAATAAATCTCTGAGCACCCGAGTATTGAACCCGAGGCCAAGGCCAACCAGCAGGTCCGAGGCACCAAGGCCGACATTTGCATCCCGAGGCCAAGACAAAGGGCAAGGCCAGCATCACTTGGCCTCGAGGCCAAGGCCACGGCCTCGAGGAAAGCATGTATTATATCAACGAACATTGTGCAAATGTCGGCGCACAAATGTTAGCGTGCATTTGACGGGTCACGGAAGCCGAGTATTGAACCTGAGCTGACAAATATCTCCCGGTTTCAAAGTTGGTGCTCTATCAAGAGGGCCACTGAGGCAGACATCTGAAGCGATTATAATAAAGGGAAGAAACTACAAAAATCTGACCAATTGAAATTCTCTATTTAACCGTTGGTGATCCTTGCTGCTACATGATCGGTCACTAACTTGAAGCTCATTGTTTTTATATCACAATTTGCTTGTTCTGTGTGTGACCATTTTGTAGCACTATTATTTTGGGGATGTTCTCAAATCACATTGCAGGTTTTTTCACATTTTTGGTGGACGTTAATGTGATGTTTAATGTATTTGAGTTTTGCCAGAAATTGTCAATCCTGACTTCGTGATTTCACAGATAGCTTGCTGAAATATTTTGTCATTTGTGAACGTTATTATTTTCACCTGCTGACAAAAAGAAGTCAATCTGGTCAATATGAGAAGTTGCTATGTTTTTCTGTGTTGATTCTGTTGTAGGGAGGTGACGTGAGTTGTGAGGGCAGAAATGATGCTAAGGAATTTGCAAACATTCGATCTGCGATGAAAGTCCTATTGTTTAGTGATCAAGAGATCTGGGATATTCTGATGATCCTTGCTGCTCTCCTACACATAGGAAATATTCAACATAAAGGTCTTTGTTTTGTTGCATATATCTTTGCCATGAACTCATTTTCGGAAATTTATATTTGCTTTTGTGATTTTCTACTTGCACATAAAATAATTATTATTTGTGCTGATTTGCTTTAATTTTAATAAAGTTTTAGTAACAGATGCATACTGGTAATAGTTTTTGTATTTCTGGATGTGTACATCTTAACAGTTGTGATGATGGCTTTGGTATGATTTACTCGTTGACCATGTTAAACTTTATTTGATGCGATCATTGAGTGTCTTTTTGGTTGTGGCTTTCTCCGTGCTGCTGATGCTGTGTTTGTATTTCTGTTGCAAGTATTATATTTGTTAACCCCTTAACCGTGTATTTAACTGTAACTCAATGTAAAATGGATGGATATATCCGGGATCCCCAGTTAAGGGGTTAACTACATCGACTACATATGTTGTTCCATTATATCTCTGGTTTTATTTAAGGTCTGATTTGTTGCTGATTCAATAAACAAATTAATTTTTACTGTACTGAAAGTGTATTAGTTTTTGCTGTCTGCTTTTAGCAACCGTGGTGGACAACATTGATGCAACCGAGATTGTTGGCAAAGACAGCCTTCAAAAGGCCTGCCATCTTCTGCAGGTGAGGAATGTTGGGCTGTCTTCTCCAAAAGGAAAACCAGTCAAATTTTAATTTTAAGAACCAGTCACTGTAGCATTAGCTTGATTTTGGCAAGATAAATCAGATGCTTTCTGGACATCAGACTGAATGTGATATAAACCATACCATACTGTCATCTAAAGTGGCTTAGTAGTAGGCATTACTAGTGCCTGTGTGAAAGCCACTAGGGAGCTAACGGGGCTTGAACCTTGCTCCTTCAGCCTGCCGCACCAGTGCCTGACCCACTCTGCCATCTTCCATGACGTTCATGACAGAATTGGAAAAGCCCAGATAATTGCTGTGAGTTTTAGAAAGCTTACACATTACAAAATGCTGGTTTCTCAGAAAATAGACTAACGTTAAATTTAGAATAATAAAACCAAAAAACCTTCAATAGCACCATTTTTGTCTTTTACTCGGCATCGTTTGATTGTAAAATCGTAGCTTTTTAGAGCTTAAAGTTCAGCGAGACAAAATACTGCAGAATCATTTTCGCTCAGAGGCTGAATAATATTTGTCTTCAAACCGTGTTTTCAAAAGAATCTCTAAGCGATTGCAATCCGCAATTCCTTTTTCAGGTGCAGTTGGGCGACATGAACAATGCTCTGACTACACGTACAATATTTACCCGAGGTGAGAGCGTCGTGACTCCGCTGGCGACGGAGACGTCGATCGACGTCAGAGACGCTTTCGTCAAAGGAATCTACGGGAGAATGTTCATTTATATTGTGGACAAAATCAACCAGGCAATCTACAAACAGAGTCCGAGCACAGGCCATTTCCGAAAGTCAATTGGAGTGCTCGACATATTTGGATTTGAAAACTTCGATAAGAACAGGTGGGCTTTTGTTTCTCGTTCTGATTACTTGCTTGCTTACTTACTACTTTCTTTTACGGTAGTACCTTGATTCATGATCGTATTTAAGACAGACTGAAATTTAGAGAGAAATAAATTTTGTTCTGAAAAATGTTAACTTTTAAAGTTTTATGAGTGTAAATTAAAGATGTTGAATGCAAATTGAAAATGGTTAGTTTGATATTTTGAGAATGTTAATGCAACATTTTGCATGTTCCTTTTACTTGTCAGTAATTCGTATGTTGAGATATTAAGTAAAGGAGTTTGGTTGATTTCTGTTGCTGTTGAGTTGAATTGTGTTCATTAGAAAACTTCTTCGATGCTTTTCAGCTTCGAACAACTTTGTATCAATTTTGCAAACGAAAACCTTCAGCAGTTTTTTGTTCAACATATCTTTAAGTTGGAACAGGTAATTGTCATGATGCTTTATTTGATAATTAAGTGGTAATTTGGTAATTTCTTTGCTCATTTATCTCTGTCTCTTGTTCTATTGATTGGACAGAGAACACTTTTGTATATTGTCATCATCTTTATTGCCCTAACTGCTGCCATTACTTTTTAATCCACCGATTTTTTGCTAGAGTTTGGTTGGAGTCACTTCTTGCTCTCTCGTCTGTTAGGTGAAAGGAGATTATGAAAGTGTTTATAAGTGAGGTCAGTTTTGAAGTTGAGTTATTTTCGTAATCGATAGGAAGAATACAATAATGAGTCGATCAACTGGAAGCACATCGAGTTCATCGATAACCAAGAGGCACTTGATCTCATTGCGGTCAAGCCCATGAACATTTTGGCGCTTGTCGACGAGGAAAGTAAATTCCCAAAGGGAACAGACACGACGCTTCTGGCAAAACAGCACCAGCACCATCGCAACAACAGGAATTACCTTCGGCCAAAATCGGAACTTAAACTGACGTTTGGTCTCAACCATTTCGCTGGAGTTGTATTCTACGATGTCCAAGGTCTGTTGAAAAATGAATTGTATTGCACCGTTCAGTTATTTGTTATTCTCTAAGCCGCTGAGGTTGGGGCATTGGCAGTTAGGGAAGGAGATAATCGAACTATATGTCTCTTCAGCTGTGTATGTTCTCTCAAAATTTGACCCTTCTAGCCAGAAAGCTCAAATCAGTGGTGTAGACAGGATTTTCTGAAGGGGTTATGGTTATGGTTCCCAACTTCATAAAAAATTCTGATAACAAAAAAGAGGTTATTGTCATGATCCCCATGATTAACAACATGGAAAAATCCTGACAAGCAAAATAAAGGTCATCACCTTATATGAGCACGTACAGCTATATTGATACAGAATAAAAAATTTTTGGTCGATCAGCAGCCAAGTGGGGGTTTTAACCTCCAAAACTCCCCCTTGCCTACACTGAGCACAGACCAAGGAAGGGGGTTTTAACTCCAAAACTCCCCTCTTGGCTATGCCACTGGCTCAAATTATTTCTAAAATAAGCCTGTATTCAAATACTGCTTCTGACCTGATGATGTTGATCAGTCAATAAGACTTAATCTTAAGTCTTAACCCCTTAACTGGGCAACTATTTGTAACTCAATGTAAAATGGACGAGCGTTACTTGGGGCACCCAGTTAAAGGGTTATTCATTCATTGCATGTAAAGTTTTCTTTGTGATCAGTGCTTTGAATAGCCAGAGGCAAGATGAAGGTATAATGACGATAACAATAATTGTTAAGACTCCTTTTCTATTTCTATTGCCAATTAATTTTTCAATATATTCTGTGATTTTCATTATTATGCAGAGTATTATTTAGGATTTCTTAGGCTGTTTTAACTTAAATTGTTAATATTATTAAAAGTCATAGAGTTAGGAAAACTGTTAATAAGCTTCAGAATTCATATGCATTAGTTGCTAACCTGGCTATTGATCAATCTTTATTCCCGAGCCTGAGCATCCCGAGCGCAACTCGTCATCCGCCAGCGTTCACTAAATGGGCATCCCGAGTTGTGCTCGTCATGAAGTTCCATAGCGTTTCGTTAACGCCACGCGATATAACATTATACATTTTCCACTATAAATCGCTTTAGTACCCATCCATTCGATGGATGGCACCTAATTATTAGCTATATATCCTCCTTGAAAGAGAAAATAGATATTCTTTGGAGACACGGGTCCAACTAACAACTTCAAGAAATCGACATTTGCGACTTTTTCGCCAAAGAATTGATCTATCTCTACCAAATGTGGGCCGATTTTCAAAATTTTTGATTTATTTTGTTCCCCTGACATCCATTTACAACTTTGCCGCTGACAAAAAAGAGGGGTTACCGCTGAAAAATATTTGCTACGAGTCTTTGAACATTTTTTTGGGGTGGGTGGGTGCTATTTTTGGCCGCAGAGTGGACCCTACCTCCATTTTTTTTTCTGCATGGATGGTTAGAAAGAGGAATAAGAAAGCTAAACAATGGTGTTTACATCATGTTCTTAGCTCTTATATAGCCTGAGATAAAGCAAATTTAAAAAGCTACAGTGTTCATTTCTGATGAACGTTTTTCCTAAAATTAAATCCCCAAAACGGTGACAACGTCTGAAAATTTAATCTCCATTTAAGAGGTTAATATAGGCATTTTTTGGAATAGCAAATGAATAAAGAAATTGCTTTAGTCTTGTATTCTTTGCAGCTTGTTCCACTGAAATTTGTGACTTCTATGCAATTTTTTTAAACCTTCGAACGTTTGTAGGTTTCTTGGAGAAAAATCGCGATACTTTTAGTCTTGATCTTCTTCAAGTCATTCACTCTTCTAAATTCAAATTTTTACTCAAGATTTTTCACAGTGACCTCGCAATGGTATGAAAATTGATAATTTTCTAGAATTGAAAACTAGTTTTTCAGATAAATAAGTTACATTTTTACTAGATGATCTCAAGACACACATTTTTTCATTTGTTTTCTTGCATGAACTTAGGATTTCATTCCACCAGATACATTAGTTTAAATATTCTGATGCTTTCTGGATCTTTAATGATTTACTAATATTAATTATATTGTTTTGTCAGGAAATCGTAGATAGGAATTATCTTGTGATGTTTATCACGACTTTGATATTTTTTAATTGGTTTATTTGTCAGTTTTATCTGTTTCTGTTTTAAATGTTTCCATGGCTTTGTTTCAGGGTAATGACACTAGAAAAAGATCTGCCACTTTGGGTTCACAATTTAAGAAATCGCTGGAAATGTTGATGAGGACATTGGCATCTTGCCAGCCATTTTTTATAAGGTGCATAAAACCAAATGAAACAAAAAAGCCGCTGGTAAGTCAACACGTTGAACTCAGAAATCAGTACGGATGGAGGTTTGAGATGTTTGGAATTTCACACTAAGATTTTTTACCATCCGGGCTTTATTTCTTTAGTGCATTTGTGATGAATATTGCGAAATGTTGATGCAAATTCATTAAACAAATCAGTTCCATACAGTGCAGGAAAATATGGGCTTGTGTAGTAGTTTCGTGTGTGCCCGTGTGATGCACTGAAAATATATTTTGCATATTTTACTTTGCATATGTGTTTATGTTGATTAATTATTTAATGAGTGGATTTGCAGAAATTGAATGATCTCTTTTATTGTTTTTTTATGAAGATGTTCGACCGAGTTCTGTGCGTTCGTCAGTTGCGCTATTCTGGGATGATGGAAACCATTCGTATCCGACGTGCCGGTTATCCCATCCGGCATTCTTTCGCTGAGTTTGTCGACCGTTATCGTATTTTGCTCAGTGGCATCGGTCCTTCTAATCGGGACGATCCAAAAGCTCTTTCTATGAAGATTTGCAAGGCTGTTCTTGGCAACGCAGATTTTCAACTTGGGAGAACCAAAGTATTCCTCAAGGTTACTATATTATTATCCAATCTGTTACTTGTTCTTAAGTGTGTCTGCCCTTTAACCCCTTAACCGTGTATTTAACTGTAACTCAATGTAAAATGGATGGATATATCCGGGATCCCCAGTTAAGGGGTTAAACGGTGAGTTTATTCAGTTTCATTGTTCGCTTAGATTTTATATTTTAATAAGAACAGTTGTGACTAAATGTATTCTGTTACAGTTTTCTGTTTCCATACTTAATGAATGTTGTAAATTGTTGAATGATAGGACGCTCAAGATGTGTACATGGAGCAGGAGCGAGATCGAGCGTTTACTCGGAAGATCACAACACTGCAGAAGGTGATCCGAGGATGGCATCACAGGCGACGTTTCAAGCAGATGAAGGAAAGCTGTATTACCATTCAGAAGCACATGAGGGCTTATCTGGATCAGAAACGATACGAAAGGGCAAGTCACAAGTTCCGGTAGTCAATTTGTGTCGTCTTCCCAAGATATCGTGTTCGATTTGGATTGTTCGTGTGATGTTTGGTTTTAGATTTAAATATTGATTAGTTTTTGTTTGTCATCGGCCATTTCAGATGAAACACGGATATCTGCGACTTCAGGCTCTCTGTCGATCTCGACTGCTTACGCAGAAGTTTGTTGCTTTCAGGGCCCGAATGGTTACATTCCAGGTATTATTTTTTTGTTGCAGCTGAGTTTTTTTGGCAAAGTTTGAATTTGAATGAGCTTATTATTATTTCTTTTTAATAAAAATTTCAAACACCTGTAGTGTCTAAATTTTTCTATGCAAATTTTTTGTTTCATGAGCAAAGGTTTAGAATAAAACAAATGTTATAGAGAAACTCGTCAAAATGCTTTTGTGATTTTGCGTCTGTGTTTTGCTTCCAGCGCCACTGCCGAGGTTTCTTCCAGCGCCAGAATCATCACCGCCAGCAGAAGAGCATCATTGTTCTGCAGTCAGTCATTCGTATGATCAATGCGAGGTTGCGTTACAAGCGACTGAGGATCGAAGATGGAAAGAGAAAGGAAGCTGATCGCATTCATCTGGAAGAAGAGGAAATCTTACGCAAACAGATGAACTCAAAGAGAGCAAAAGAAGAAGCCGAGCGTCTGCATCGCGTAAGCACAGCATGTGTTTTTTATAAAACGGAGCGGGCAGTGGCAGCACCATTGTCTATAAAATGTTTTAAGTAGGGGCAACATTACTACTTTTCATCATCATCATCATCATCATCATCATCATCATCATGGACCATCTTCGAGTCGAAGGTTAGTAGTCACAATTTGTCGCCACTTTTCTCGATCCTCAGCAATTCTTTTAAGTCCTCCATATAGTTTTCAATGTCCGTCCAATCTTTGATGTCCTCCAGCCAAGTTCTTCGAGGTCGACCTTTTGCTCCTTTTCCTTCGTATTTCCCTTCCAAGATATGTGTTGCTTGTTCTGAACACGAGCCTCTCATTAGATGTCCAGCGTATTGTGTTTTTCCCTTTTTGCAATTTCTTTCATCAGGTTTCGTCAGTTTCCCATTCTCGTCAGGGGCTGTCCATTAATTACATCAACAATTTGGGGGGAGGGGGTTTGAAAAAATTTGACAGTTGTTGACAGGGAGGACGGGGGGTCAAGAGAAGTTGACGTCAACAATTTCACTTTTTACAAATAATCAAAAATAGGAAATTTCATGGAATACTGCTTATTACAATGGAAAAAAGCATGGCATAAAAGGTCATCACCACCACATTTTAACACTCGATGAGCAAACAGGGAAAAATGGTCATCACCGCAAAAAATAATAACCTTGTTATTGGGACCTGTCATTGATCTTGGGCGGAGGTCAACAGTTTTTGACGTAATTATTGGGGTAAGTGAAAGTTGACAGTTGTTGACAAGGGGTAGGGGTCAAAAATTGCCCAAAATTGTTGACATAATTAATGGACAACCCATCAGTATTCCCTCATTGATTACTTTATCTTTCCAACTAATTTTAAGTAATTTATATTTGATGTGGTATTTTTAGATATTTAATAACTATTTGAATTGTAATGTGATGCTGTAACCCACTCCAAACACTTTCTAATCATTGTGATGTCAGCAAGACAGGGGATTTCCATTAACTTTCAACAACTGATACCGGGTACAGTCTCATTAACTGAAGGGAGCACATGTTAGAGGTGCAATATTTTCTGAATGCGTGTACCTATCCAAGTACTAACCATGCTCAATTTGATGATGTGCTTCTCTTGGCAAAACTTCAGTCCAATGAAAAACAGAGGAACAGAATCTGGGATTGACACCTGGCTAATCTGTCGATGGCATCCTATGCTAATCACAAGAAAGGCTAGTTTATGGAAAAATCAATGAATTGTGCAGGGCACTCACCTGAATTCACGGGTTTGATTGTCAAAGTTCAGGCATTATTCGACATTTGAACACTGAATTAAACTTTGTAGCAGGAAAAGCATTCACTGAACTTAACCCTTTCGCTACTAGACCCTTCAACCCGAAGGGTTTCTAACCTTTTTCATGACCCTTCAGGCCGAAGGGCCACATATATCAATGATGCAAGACAGTCCAGAACATGGCAATGTCCTTTGTCCTGGTTCTGGTCTTTGAGGGTTGAGTCCTTGTTAACAACTCTAACATCCAGTCATAAGGATTGACCATAATTCTCTTGCACTGTCTAATTTATACGTTGACTTAAAATAAATATAGTTCCAATAATTTCTTGATCAATTGAATTTTTTTATACTACTGAAATGTCATCAGTAAGAAATCAGTTTGAAATATTTAGAGATTAGGTCCTTATCAATAAAACTGCACTTGTACATTAAATGAATTATCAACTTTTCAAAAATTGTACTTGTGTCATCAAATTGTTGCTGTTGCATTCAAATATGTTATGAAAATATTTACAAGCATCATTCACTGATTCGATTCGAGATTCGATTCAAATTCGAACCTTAACAGCTGATTCGATTCAAGCAAAACTTTGCAATTTGCAGGTCCCTAGCAAGTAAGTAAGTAAGTAAACGAAATAGTGCTGCCCAAAAAAACTTTTGCCCAGTGCACCAGCTTATTCGCGAGTGCTCAATCTGGGTGAAATCCATAGTCCATAATCCATAGTCTGTGGTGGTCAAGGCTGTGGATCCAGATGGGCAGTCGGGTTAACTGAGAATTGAATTGTGACTACAGTGCTACGGTAAATCATAACTTTGCACTTACTTGACTTCTTTTGTTTGTTTTTTTTTGGGGGGTAAAATTGTGCCCGATGTGTTGCAGGAGCGATTGGCTCGCATAGAACAGGAGGCAGTGGACGAGGAAAAGCGCCAGCGTCAGGAGGCACTGAACAAAGCGAAGCAGATCGAAAATGCGGAGCGCAGAAAGCTCGGTCCTGTCGACGATTCGCAGATGGTCGACGAAATGTTTGGCTTCATCGATACGCATAAGTGACATGTCTGAAAGCGCAGCACCAACTGCTTTCAGGGTCAGTCAGAAAAATCTTCTTTATGTTTTCGCTTAAGTCGTAATTTGTTCAAATCATCAATAGACTCCCTTAGCACCACTCCTGTAATTATTATTATTATTATTTATTATTATTATTATTATTATTATTATTATTATTATTATTATTATCAGGGTGCAATTTGTAGGAGGGAAGGGGGAATCTTCCTCCCACTGCCCAACTGCATCCCCCCTACTGCTACATCACCCACCACTACTTCCCCCCCCCCACTGCTACATTTCCCAACAACTACATCTCCCCAATCTCGACATATCCCCCTACTGCTCCAGGTCACAAATCACACCCTGATTATTATTGTTGTTGTTGTTGTCAGGACAACTTTTATAGTTAAGGTACAGCTCCATTAGGGATATGTTATCCGGATATGACATAGATAGGGTGACAGCACTATAACGTGATTTAAAGTGGCCTAGGAGGCATTTCTGCCTGTGTGAAAGCCACTAGGGACACTAACGGGGCTTGAACCCGCTCCGTCAGCCTGGCGCTCAAGCGCGTAGCCCACTCTGCCATCTTCTGTTGAGAAAGCTCTTTGGATTCTGCAAAAAAGTGTGACTCAAAACAAAGGATTAAAAGCAATGGAAGTCATCAGTCGAAAAGTTTGTTTCCCGAACTATTTCCGAAATTGCGCTGTAACTTGTTTCTGTTCTTGCGCTCCTGCTCGCGTGATTATTTCAGTTGTTTTGTTTCAGGACTTGGAGGAGCATCGTCGTCTTGCCATGAGCCAGGGAGTGTCCGGCGATGGTCGACCGCCTTTGCCAGAGGACGAGGAGGACATTTCACAGTACAAGTTTGCAAAGTTTGCCGCAACGTATTTTCAAGGCAACGCAGTTCCGTCGTACACAAGGAGAGTTCTGAAGCACCCCTTCTGCCTCTGAAAAGCGAAGGAGATCAGCTTGTTAGTGTTGTTGAACTTGGATATTTTGCTGCATTTGGCTTTTGTAATTTTGAAGCATTTTATGTTTGCTAATGACTTTGATTTGCGATGCCTAATATGCTGTACATCATTATAATTTTCATTGATCATCAGTGTATGTTGGTCATTACTATTTTCATGATCGTTTTAGTTGTTTATCTGCTTTATCAGACATTGAATAGTTGTGTGATAAAAGGAAGGTTTATTGGGTTTTTAAAATTTAATTTTTGCACTAATGATATTAGATTAAATGTAATGTTTAAATTTATTTAAAATAAACTTTTTAGCACCAAACCAAACAGTGTTTTTCTGAGGCATAGAAACTCTGGCCAGAAATTGATGCCAAATTTGTGGTTGTTGCAATAATTCTGCTTGGTGTCATCCTTTTTTTAGGCTGCTATGGCTGTTTGGATAACAATACTGAGATTCATGGGCGACTTGCCGGAACCAAAATTTCACACGTCAATATCAGACATAAAGGCTAGTAATTCTATCAGTAATTTTCAGTCTTCAAACAACACTGCTATAATATTTTATTTATATTGTAAGTAAGTAAAATCTTGTAAATTTACATAGCGCCTTGGAAGTAGTACAGTAATGGGGTCGTCCATAAATGACGTCATTCAAATTTGGCACTTTTTGACACTCCCTCTTACGTAACGCGACGTTACAAAACGTCGGACCCCCTAAAATATGACGTCACAATGGGCCAACTCTCCCCATTTCATCTTCCAAAAAGTCTTGACAAGCAAAAAAAGGCCATCCTTGTATTTTTTCCTCTTGAAAAACCCTGACAAGCAAAAAATAGGTCATAATTGTATTTTTTCCTCTCCAAAATCCCTGACAAGCAAAAAAGGTCAGACAAGCAAAAAAAAGGTCAAAGGTCATGACCTACATTTTTTGCATGACGTCACATTTACGGAACCCCCTTCCGTCGTCTCACCCCGTCACAAATGGCCGGACCCCCCTAACAACGTGACGTAATTTATGGACTACCCCAATAGCTGCTTATTTTTATGTGCTTAATCTTTCTTGAAATAGCTATAGGCAAGGTGGGTTGTCAGCCGGGCAAAGGTTAGTGTATCCATGTAGTGAATTGACTTTAACATTGGCTTTATTACATAATTATTTCAGTTTAATGCATGTGATCTAGTTTCCCAATTTAATTATAGAATTAATCCAATAATACTGCTTGAATGCATGAGGGTTGTATTAGTGATTACACTAAGACTTTAAGGGGTGGGAAAATAGAAGAGTGGTAACAACAGTGGCCTGTAGAGCTGATGGAAGAGAGTTCGATACCCGCAGGAGCCCTGGGATTGACTTGGCCTTCACTCGATGGCAGTGATGAAAATGAGTAGCAATGGCAACATTGCTAAGGTAACCATTGGTTCGGCAGACGGAAAAGGCTGGCCAATGTCCGCCGATGTATGGTTTAGCCACCTATGGGCTGATGATCAGCACCAGACCCTACAGGCAATCAGCCTACAGGTGCACCTTTACCTTGTAGACTTTAAGGCATCTGATTTGATGTTAATTAAATGTGCTTTGGTGATATTTATTACCTGTGGATAGCTTTTGATCTGGAACTTTTACAAACTTTTCCAGTGTCTACTGTATTTTTTACTACTACTACAGCATCCCCCTTGAAGCCGGGCTCAATTCCCAAAAATACAAATCCCCAAATTAGGCTAAATGGACTTAGTATTATTTTCAGCTTTTTATCCTTTGGTGCTATCATGTACCATTGATTACGTCCAGTAGCGTTATTTTACGCTTTTCTTGGGCGAGATAATTTTTTTGCAAATTTTTTGCAAATTTTAGACGCATTTGTGCAAATTTTTAAGGCAAAATCTGATTTGATGTTGGCAAATTTTATAAATGTTGCAAATTTGCAATTTTTTTATATTGTTGGCAATTGTTTGCAATATTTATTACATTATAAATGATATTTTTGGGGTCATGCTCCCTGCCTCAAAATTTTGATTGGTGTTATTTTGAATCAATATCAGTTTCGGTTCTGTTCAGATAAGTAGCATCATTTAGCTTATTAATGTTTATATAATGGTTTTACTACTACTTAAATAGGGATAGAAGCCCTGACTACTACTACTACTACTACTACTACTACTACTACTACTACTACTAATAATAATAATAATAATAATAATAATAATAATAATAATAATAATAATAAAAGGTTTAAAGTGGTTCAGGAGGGTTTGACCTGTGTGAGAACCACTGTTGTACCCTTCAAATCTAGTACAGTATCCTATAGTACTGAGGTTTATTTTGAAACCATTCACTCTTGTAGCCATGACTATCTTCTCATCCAAGGTATGTTCTTTTTTCAGGACACAACTCCAGTGATGACAAAAATTTATTCCACTTTGGGCCGAAAATTCAACAAGAAAGATCTTGAAGAAGCACAAAGAATGGGACAAGAACTGGTGAATATGCTAAATATGGAGCCTCCGCTTTTAAAATTTGTATTATCGCATTTAGTATAAATTATCTTAGATTTCAATCAATATTCAGTTTCATTATGTTCTGTAGCTTTTCTTGTGTTTTATTTGTTTTATTTGCAAGACTTTCGATTATGTTGAGATTTAACATTTGATTTATGTTTTTTTATTATAATATTTGGAGTTTTGCTAATGTAACTCTTGAGAAAATGCAATATCAATCTGATGTGTGAATTTAAAATTCATAGTTAAGGATTAAATAATAAATACCAGTAATGCTATGCATATGAATTGATTGTTCCTTTAAAATAGTTAAGAGTTTATCGTGTTGTGTTGATTAGATTCATTGGCTCATACTAATCGAATAAAATGGCACTATTTGAAGGATTATTTTGAAATGCTTTAAGGAAAAAGAACCAATTCCGAGCGCAAAGGAGGCAAAGCAGAGCGTTCGAAAAAAATTGGTATCCCTGACTTTAAAGAAAAAGTCAAAAATAACAGAACAAGTTGCAAGTAAACTGAAAGATGGAGAATACGTCGGAAGTGGAAATGCGTTACTGGAAGATCGACCAACAACCAACTTGGAAAAGCTACATTTCATCATTGGTCACGGAATTCTTAGACCGGAACTAAGGCAAGTAAACATAAACATAGCAAATGCCTTTCCAAATCCGTTCTTTGCAGAAGGATGTCCGTGGTGTATCCAAACAACAATAGCACCATTAATAATTGTGAAATCATTCTGTTCTCTGACATGCTTTAAGAAAAAACTAAAGACATTTGTTTAGAAAATCTTATTATCTTCTGCCTTAAATTGTTTTCCATTCATTTTTGTTTTGTTTTTGTTTTTTATTGTTATTTTATTTATTTTTATTGGACTCTGAAATGTGCCCTTGCTTCTGGCATTTTGGTAATATGGCACGCAAGAAATTATCAGTTTTAAAAAATAAATTTAAAAAATAATAATAAAGTATATTAGTACTGCAATGTTGCTTCTATTTATTATTTACTATTTGAAAGTCAGGTAAGCTACCTGTAAATCTTTTTTGTTCTAGAGATGAGATCTATTGTCAGATCTGTCATCAACTCACTCAGAATCCGAGTCGAAGTAGTCACGCACGTGGCTGGATCCTTCTCTCGCTCTGCGTTGGATGCTTCTCTCCGAGTGACAAGGCGAGTGACGATACTGATTTAATATGATGAAATGTCCAAGTGCTTGCAGCTGGCTTATTATCTTATTATCATTATTAAAATGTTGTACCAGAGGCGTAGCTAGGGTGTCTGGCGCCCGGGGACAAAGCATACTGATGGCGCCCTCCCCCTCCCAACTTCATGAAAACGCTGAAAAGCAAAGGAAAAGGTCGTCACAGCTATATCAATGCTTCTTTTTACTTTTTTTGGTAGAGTAAACCCAATTTAGGCATCCCCCTCCTCCACTTCGACGCCCGGGGACATATGTACAACCCCTAGCTACGCCTCTGCTTTGTACAGATTTTGAACGTAAAATCATGATATGCTGATTTAGAAATTTCATTTTTATGTAAGATGTTATCGGTGCACTTGTATTTATCTTGTCGTCTTCTGCTGTGTTGTTGAAATTTGTGTTACTGCTTCTTACAGTGTGTTTATCACTTATGTACACTGATAGTTCATGAGATACATGAGGTGCTTCATAAAGGAAGGACCTCCTGGTTACGCTCCGTACTGCGAAGAGCGTCTCCTGCGAACGTTTGTCAACGGGACGCGTAATCAGCCGCCATCCTGGTTGGAGTTGCAGGCAACAAAATCCAAGAAACCGCTCATTCTGCCGATTACTTTTATGGACGGAAACACAAAGACGCTCCTGGCAGACTCTGCGACGACGGCTCGAGAGCTGTGTCAACAGCTAGCGGAGAAAATCGATTTGGTCGATCAGTTTGGATTTTCCCTCTACATTGCTCTGTTTGACAAGGTTTGTAGAATGATGCCAACTTTAAAAACACATTTAATATTGTAGGCTATAACAATTTGAAGAAGATTCAGCTGAAACCGGTGATCTTGTGTCGTCGGTGTTATTAGCTGAAACGTTACTGTGTGCTCTTCTTCCTTCTTCTTCTTTATGTGTCGTCCTCTGTCAGAGGGTTGGCCAACATATTCCTCCATTTCTCTCTATCTTCTGCTGCTATTTTTAGGGCTCCATCATTCTTCTTTCTTTAGTTCTTTGTATTTGTTCTCTTAAGTGTGCTCTTCAGTGGTCTATATTTTAAAATTTTTTACCAGAAACTGTCAATTTATTTATAATTGAAAAGGTATCATCACTGGGAAGTGGAGGTGATCATATCATGGATGCCATTTCACAGTGTGAGCAGTACGCCAAAGAACAAGGCGCTCAGGAGCGAAATGCTCCGTGGCGTCTCTTCTTCCGAAAGGAGATCTTCGCTCCGTGGCACGATCCAAAGCTAGATGCAATTGCAACGAATCTCATCTACCAGCAAGTCATACGTGGGATCAAATTCGGAGAATACAGATGCGAAAAGGTTTGAAAAATTGTTTTCGTAGATCTGCCTAAAATTGTATTTTTTGTTTGCATGGCAAATTTAAAGTGACATTTACTTGTCTTTTTCAGAACAAAAATAAACATTGCTTATGATTTTTGAATTATCTTAAGCCTATTATGAGATTAATTAGGTTTAATCTCTTCTCTTTCTTTCCTTCCTTCCATTGTTCCCTATTGGAGTTGGATGATGGGTCTGAATGAGTTCCTTCCACTTCTGTCTGTCTCTTGCTGCTCTGGTCATTTGGATGAAGTTCATTTGCATTTCTTCTGTATCCTCTTTTAAGTTTTCCATCTATATTTTTCTTGGTATTCCTTTTCTCCTTTTACCTTCAGCATAGTTGTATAGTGCTTTCCTTGGAATTCTTTCTTCCTTCATTCTTTCAACATGACCAAACCATTTCAGTCTTCGTTTCTGTATTGATTCAAGTAATTATGTTTATTAGTTATGTTAATTTAGTTTATTAACTTTCTGATTGGTAGAATGAAGACTTATCGGTCATTGCAGCTCAGCAGTATTATGTTGAATATGGACCAGATTTGTCAGTTGAGCGTTTGCAAGCGTTGTTGTCAGCTTACATTCCAGATAATTTCATTCAGGGTCAGAAATCAATACAGCAATGGACCCAGGTACAGTCTCAATACGTCTTCATCGAATTATTGTGTGCATAACAGATTCAAGATGCCTTATTAACTGTTTATAAACAGATTTTAATTGACATTTACGAACACAGATTATGATCTCTGATTGAGCGCTTGTAGATAAACTAATGTCTTGCACCAACTGTAGAAATTGAGTTGATCTACTTTGCTTAACCCTTAACGATACTTCCTGATGTCAGGCTTTTTAAATGCAAAGGAGCATTGTGTGAATTAACTTTTCATGGGTTATGCTGATGCTTCTGTGTTTCATACTCCTTTATTGATTTACAATATGACAGTCTTGTTAACAAGCACCTAAGACACAAAGCCAAGTGTACAACATTCAAGACCAAGTCCAAGTCCAAGCACTCATAGTCCAAGGCCAAGGCCAAAGCCACGCACTTTACGTTCAAACACAAGTACAAGCAAGCACAAGTGCATGTTCAGATAAGCAACCTTTCGCTTAGGTTCAAAATTACTGCACCTTTCAACTAACATTGTCAGCAGCAGAATCAGGTAAAACTTAAACTTTGTAAGTTTTCACAATACTTCTAAATAATGCACACAAAGTTTGTACCATTTCTAGTAGCTACAACTACTTGCAGGCCTCAACTCTCAAGGCCAAGTACAAGTCCAAGTACCCAATCCTCAATGCCAAAGTCTACAAGCACAAGTACTCAACCTTCAATGCCAAGCACAAGCACTTGCATTTTGGTACTTAAGCACAGCACAAGTCCAAGCACAAGGCCAAACACAAGGCCAAGCACTAACAACACTGCAATATGATAACATGGCATGGTACAGGCCTACCATTTGACATTCTCTATTTATTTCATTATTAACCCTTTGGCCCTTTTGATGATGATGATGATGATGATGATGATGCAATAGCTGATGCAAAAGATGATACATTAAGTAATTTCAATATCCCAGATCTCTTGTATATGTGAATAGGACGCTTGGTTACTTATGCAATTATTAGGACAGTTTCCCTTTTTAAGGTGATTATTTCAATTGATCATCGTATTGCTAGTGGGTCAGCGAAGATGGACTTTGCCTCAGCATTATTTATGTTTTTTAGACAATTACAAACTCGTTTCGTAAGAGTTATTTCGTCGCTGACCGGGTTCCACCTTTGCACGTCAAAGAGGACATCGTCAACTATGCAAAGTACAAGTGGCCTCTCCTATTCTCCCGCTTCTACGAGGCCTACAAATTCGCCGGACCAAGTTTGCCGAAGAACGACGTCATCATCGCCGTCAACTGGACGGGCGTCTACGTCGTCAATGACCAGGAACAGGTCCTTTTGGAGCTTTCGTTTCCAGAAATTACGGCCGTTTCCAGCAGCCGGTGAGTTAAAACTTGCCATGTCTAAGCTCATTTCGGCACGTTGCACCAAAATGTAAATGTGCCTTGCTGAATTTTGTAATCCTTCATTTAGCGTCACTGATGTTGTATTATTATTATTATTATTATTATTATTATTATTATTATTATTATTATTATTATTATTATTGGTCAATTGAGTGTGTCCTGCTTGTTGTTGTTGTTATCTGACACTGTGTGAATGTCAGTTTGCATTTTCTTCGTGCTCTAAAGTCATTTCTGATGAGAGCGTATCCATTCGGATGGTTCTTTTTCGTTAGGAGCGGCAAGATGCACGGACAGAGTTTGACCTTGGCAACAGTGAAAGGAGAGGAGTATACGTTCACCTCTCCCAATGCCGAGGACATCCGTGACCTTGTCGTGACGTTCCTAGAAGGACTGAAAAAACGATCAAGATATGTTATTGCCCTGCAAGACTACAAGGCTCCAGGTTAGTTCCGTAATCAAAGTGAGTTGTTCAATGGCAGTAATAATAGGGTGGTTAAAATTAGTGGTTGAGGTGGATGAGGTATGGTTGGACAAAATGGCTCAATGTGAATTATAGAAATTTGATGTTTGTGTTAAAACCAAGTGGGTGGATGAAGGCCGGATCAAATTGGATAAAATACGGGTGGATTTCAAGTGTTTGTTTCGGTGTGTGGTTGGTTGTAAATGATTTATGCCGGAGGTGAAAATATCATATTTGACTAGACTTGTCCGTTGTGCAGATGGTTGGGATTTAGATCCATAGTCAAAATGATTTGTCTCGACAGGCAGTTATTTAATCAAGAGCAAAGATGCTAAATGCAAAAATGAATCTCTAATTCTCTGCTCAGTGTCATTTGATGCAACCAATATTCTGGTTATTTTATTGTCAACCGATCAGAAGAAGAAGCAGTTATTTTTTATTCTGTTGTTGAAGCGTTGTATATATTTCAAAGTCACTCCATTACTAAATTAATTCTTACTCGGTTTTAATATGGTGGATTTGATCTATGTTTGTTTTAAAATGTCAAAATCATTTAATAGAGTGAATTATCAGATTTTCGCAACAAGCTTATTGTTAGGCTTTAATATTGTCATATGTGCGATCTTTCCATTTGACTTTTCTTGTTTCTGTTCTTTCATTGTCAGCCGATCGCGCATCCTTTTTGAGTTTCCAAAAAGGCGATCTGATCATTCTGGATCAAGACAATGGTGAGATGTTGAAGAACTCCAGCTGGTGCTTTGGCGAGTGCACGCGCACTGGAAAGAGCGGAGACTTTCCGGCAGAGTGCGTCTACGTCCTTCCAACAATTACAAAACCACCTCATGATATTCTGGTAATTGCTTCGTCTAAACTATTATACTGGCTAAGGAACATTGATAATATGTCTTCCCTGGAACACGGACTATATTACATTACATTGTCCTGGACAGTTCTTGTTTCTCCAAATGTATCTGCAGAGAGTTTCAGTTTTCAATTATCATTTGGGACAATTTAAGTTTGCGTAAATTAATTTTAAAGTTTTTTGATCAATTTTGATTTCAATTATTTAATTTGAAAATTGAGTAGTGTATTTATATTCGTCAATCTTTAACACTTGACGATTGAAATTATTTTTAGTTTGATAATAAATACTCATTTGTTCACTGAAAATCACCAGAAATGGCTTTTCTGTAATGCATGCAAGCGATCATGGTGACAAGAGCTACTGGCTCTATCCAGGCATTGTCATAGCCACATGGGGCCTGGTCCTGCTATTCAGGAAGTTGGAAGAGTGGTGACAACGCTGTACAATGGAGCAGAAGGTTGTGGGTTCAATTCCCACAGGAGCCCTAAGGTCAACTTAGCCTTACTTGCTAGAGGGCGGTGGTAAACTGAAGACCAGCATTAAGCTGCGAGGTAAAACATGGGTCTGGGGAAAGTAATGGCAACCTACCCCAAATTAATGGATTATACCACCTACATCACTGATTGCCCAGGCCGGAGATAAGCACCGGAACCCAACGCTCGGACTCGAGTACGGGACCTACCTTTATCTTATTAAAGACCTCAGTTACAGCAACTGCTCATTGATGGACAACATGTCACAGACAAAATGTCATGAGGACAAAATGTCATGGGGACAAAATGTCACGGAGACAAAATGTCACGGACAAAATATCAGTTTAAGGGTTAGGTTTAGGTTTAGGGTTACATTTTGTCCAATGACATTTTGTCTTAGCATTGCTTTGGTGATAGCCCTAGTGTTTCTCCATTGGCATCTGATTAAAGCAGGAGAACTCTGATTATATAATTACAGGTTTTCCCACTCACAGGAGAGAGATTCATAGATCATTTAGAGTTTCTTGAAACATGATTAAGTGTTTGAGATTTGTTGCTGATGGATGACCCCTGTTGGTCACTCTGAATTAAGTGTGCTGTTGAAGTCAGTGATTGTTGTCTCACAGCCTGGCTGAGTATTTGGGAATGTGTAAAGTTTGGTAGAATAAGCAGCAGTAGCATTGACCGTTCAAGACACTTGGTAACAGCCATATATATGGCACAGAGCCGTTTTTCAAATGGACTGTGACTCTGCATAGATGCATTTATTGACTGTTGAAATCAGAAGGTTTGAGAAATTACTTTTGTGGATGACCTACACCATATCTATCTACCATCCATCCATCCATCCATCCATCCATCCATCCATCCATCCATCCATCCATCCATCCATCTATCTATCCATCTATCTATCTATCTATCTATTTATCTATCTATCTATCTATCTATTTGAATGATAAGCATTTCTGATCAGCGGATCCAAAGTTCTAGTTAGATTTTATTGCAATGATGAAAAGCAATGCAAAGATAATGTACTGATTTTGGTGTTCTGTTTGCCAAAGGGTTTTAGGCTGTGTGACCCTTCCCCATCAACTGAGACTGGCCCCGGGCATAGGTAGGACTGTATGAATTTAGCTGTCAACCCTGCTACTGGTGCCCCAATGCTTTGACTCCACTATTTGGCGAGAGATCTGTCACACGGTAAAGGCCGATCCTGTGAAGCTCTCTGCGGGACAGTGTGACCAACGCTACTTTGCAGAGTTCAGTTCCATTGTAGAAATATGCAATATTGGCCATTATTGGCAATAGTGCCATTAATATAATCTGTTAGTATTCCAGAATATATGGGTTTTAGAGTTGAATTTGATGTCTTATATGTTCATCTACACAGCTCACAGTCATTAGAGTGCTGCTTGCTACTTACAATAATCACATTCAGAGTGTTATATAGGGACCATCCATAAATGACGTCATGCACTTAGAGGGAAGGGGTTCAAACATTCGTGATGATGTGTGACGATGGGGGGATGGGGGTTTTCAGAAATGTGATGTCGCATAATACTATATATTTTTATTAATACTGCAATGCTATGTTACCGCAAAATTGAACATATTTTGCACTTATGATTAATTATTATACTTCATTTTAAAAAAGAATTTGAACAAGTTTCTGAATATTGTTTCAACTATAATAATTATAATGAATATTCATTAATTTTGACATTGGAAAGACGACAAGATGATGGGGTGGGGTTAACACGTTGTGATGTCATATTTGAGAGGTCTAACTTTTTGTGATGACGTGTGATGAGGGGAGGGGGTCAAAAACTGCCAAAATTGTGTGACTTCATTTATGGATGGCCCATAGTCAATCTTTTTTACATTCTTTAATGACTTTTTGTGGCTGTTGTTGTTATGCTGCAGTCAGGATTACGTTCAAATGATCCAGCCGTAATTTTGATATTTTGAAGCCTAATTTAGCGTATTGTTGCATTGTTTTGTGATTATTTCTAGGGTTATTTGTGTGTGTGATGTTTACCTTATATATAAAATTGTGTTTTGTGATTATCGTCAGGATTACATTCGTGTGGTATGTCATGTGACTGTTGATCTCTCTCTCTTGTTTTTGCTTCTGTTTGCTTCCATCCTGAACGATTATTATTTTTGTCAATTTTCAGAACTGTTGCTGTAAATCTTAACAGAATGACACTTCTGGTGATTTTGAACAATTCATTTTGACATATTTTGAATTTAATGTTTGGATCAGTTTTTAGTTGTAGAGGCGTGTGGATTGCTATTTTGATCGGACTGTTGATGTCGATTTTGTTTGCATTAATTGGATTTTTTGGCTTCCTTTGAACGAGAGACTGTGGTATAATATATGGTATAATAATATACTATAATAATAATATTTTTATTATGTATGATAATAATTTGGTATAATTGCTCTTGTTTGGAAGCTTTATTTTGTGAAATTCTCAGTGCTTAAATATATTAAGAATTGCTCACACACACATACTCATACACACACTGTGTTAAAAAGCCAGCAGACTTTATTGTTTATCTAGGTAGGTATGCATTTAGGTCTACAGCAGGTAAATTTGTTGGAGCTGAATTTTTTTGTCACCTTGTGCTTTTCCTGATATTGAATTTATATGCAGTAATGTCATGACAGTTGACAATATTTCTGGACAGGAGTGCAAACTTCTGAGGTGGAGAATTGGTGTAAATTTACCCAGAATAAGTCGACAGAAATATACAGATCGGAGTATTTAAATAAGAGATGTGAATAGGAATATGTAAATAAATATAGATAGATGGATCAGAAAAATGTCAATGAAGATATGCAGACAAGAAGATAGATGAAACTATGTCGCCAAACATTTGAAATTATTGTACGTTTTCTCATAAATGCATTTCTCTAGATGTTTATGTCTTTGTAATGCTGGAAACCTGAAGACTTCTCCATTGCCGGTAGTAAGTAAGTAAGTAAAATCTCATGATTTTGTATGGCATTTTCGAAAGTGGTGCCACAGTAGCTGCTTATTCTTAGACATAGAAGGACTTCACAGTGATGGTTTAGTGTCCCATTTGGCTGCTCTGAATGTCTCTTCAGTCATTGGCTTGTTATGTTTGTGGTTTTACTGTTTGTTTAATTTCTAATTACTTATTTTGATTCTGTTCAGAAATTTACTTATTAATTTAATTATTTTTGCTATGTTGTATTTAATATATTCTGCATGCGCATTTTCCTTTTGTGTTTTCTTGTGGAAGGCTTCTCGTTCCATTTCAAATGCTATTTTTCTAGATGAATTGTTGCCATTCTAAATTCAGCACAGGTTTTAGTATACAGTAAATTCGATATAAACGTGATTTCGATATAAGCGAGTTCAATATAACGAGGTTCTACTGTATGCAGTTCTTCTTAAATTCATTCCAGTTTGTGATGCCTAACCCTTTGAGTTGGGTTCTCAGTTTTCAGGGGTGTGATAACTAGGTACCATGACATTTGAGGGCCAAAAAATACATTCAACAGAGTGCGTTCATAACCTCTGCAGCAAAATTACTCAAATTTTCACGTTTCGGTAGCAGCAATGATTTTTTTCATGGCCGCCTTTTTATTTGTCAGGCTACAGTATGTTGAACTGCAATCAACTGTAACATATTTAGCCCAATGTCTGAATAAAGATCAGACATGTTGATGAGTGAGTTTTGACTGTGGTGAGAATGATCACTCATTACATCACTCATAATCCTCTTCATTGCCCTCCACTTGCCAGCCATAATTCTTAGGTTTAAATTATAGTTATGTTGTTTAACCTATGGAATCAATGCCATAAAGTACAAGGTGTGCCAATAGATCATATGTTAATGTTTTAATTACGTCAATTTCGGGTCTACCTGTTTGTTACCGTTTTTCTTCGTCATGTGTTGGAGCAATGTTAATTATCTTAGATTTTTGAATTCTCAAGTAAATCTTCTCAACTCTCAACTTTCGTATTTTTATTTCCTTTGTACCTTAAATATTAAGAAAGTTCCATCGCTTCAAAATGGAGTGGAATTTATTGACACACCCTGTATTTGTCCCTCTACATAGCAAGAAGTTCTGCAGTCCAGAGTTTTATTCCAGTGCCATTAATTATCATGGTCACTAGTTTAATTTGGATTACATGAGCTCATGGTTGAAATGGCAGCTGTGGCTGAAAAGTTGAATAAATTTCTTATTCGTGTCTTCTTAGTTGCCATCAAAGCTTTAGTCATTGCAGGTTTTGTGATATATAATATAATAATAATGTGATTTTAAGTGGTTTAGGAGGCTAAGCAAGCCTGTGTGAAAACCACTGAAGTTCGATGTTTAATAGTAATTTATTTATTTAATCTGCAAGCAAACTTGAAGAATATTGTCTCATTAATGGGTTTAGTCAAGTGATTGATAAATGAACCTGGATCTGTTTTAAAATGTGTCCCAGTATCTTTACAAAGAGGATACACGAAGGACAAACAGTGTTTGATGATTTCATCCACTCCCTCGTTCTTTATGATGATTTGCCGTGATGTAAGTTACACTTCCGGAAGCTGTTGACCTTAGGCATGACCTTGGACATGACCTTGGACCTTGGTCATGACCTTTGACCTTGGGCATGTCCTATTGATGATTGCAGTGATATGTAATTGATTCTAATTTGAAAGTGAGAATGTTTGAGAAGCAGATCTTCACTTAATATGAAATGTTTTTTCTTGTTTGAATACAGAGCTTGTTCGAACAACAGTCAACAGTACAATCGGAGAGAATCTTCTCTTTGTCGCAGACGCCACTCGCCGAAGTTTATGAATCGCCCGACAAGCCTTATACTCTCGAACAATACTCCTATGATCATTTTCGGTAGGGCTCTGAGTTTCTTTGTTCTGTCTCCCTCTCTTAAGTTGCACAGCAGATGAATTTTCAAATTGTGCAAAGTATTTGTCTGTTTTCCTTTATTCAGCCAACTTTAATCGTTCCTGCTTTTACTTTATTTTAATGGTGGAGTATGTTGCTGTGGTTCTCTCATCTTGTCCTCCTTTTTAGTCCGGCTCCTAAACGAACTCTTTCAAAGACTCTGTCGCTGACATCAGCGAAACGTCACCGTCAGGACGAACTGTGGCGATACTCAAAGGAGCCGCTGAAACAACCGCTTCTGAAGAGACTTCTCGACAAAGAGGAGCTCTGCTCCGAAGCCTCTCTCGTCTTCCTCGATATCCTTTCTAATAACCAAGTTTATTTCCAACTCAAAACATCATAGAACTTAAATCATAAGCACAATGATCATGTAGAAAAATAAATTGAATATTATATAAATCCTTAATTACACTATATTGCTACTGGTTACCATAGCAACACAGAGTACATAAATCTTTTAAAGCAATATTTAGCACTAGTTAGAGACTATAGATACCAAAGGGAACATAATTTCTATAAGCCGGTATCCTCATCCAGGTAAGTATGTCATAATGACAATGTATAATAATAATAATAATAATAATAATAATAATAATAATAATAATAATAATAATAATAATTCATAATGTCATAATGTCAATATATCAGTATTTTTAAAAGTATATTTAATTATTGATGAATTAGTACTTTCTGCACTTCAACGTGACTCTAGTGCCACACGCTGATTTCCTTCTATGTTCTAATGGTTTTTTCTATAAATATTTTTACACAGATCTGTGCTATCAGTTGACTTCTATGCAAATTCTATCATTCTATTCAGTTGTATAATATTTGCATTGTGCAACTGTTACTTGTAAAGACAGCCAAGTTGCAACCAGCATTGGATTCCATCTTTTCAAGCCATGTGCCCATTCTCATTCAAACATGACAAATCAAGCAAATTTCTCTTGACTTTCTTACTCACCGACAACATTTTCTTTAGAGTTTTAAAATTTCTGATGATCTTAGGCATGTTGGAAATGTTTCTTATTTTTGCCAGTGTTTGAGCTTTGTAGTTAGTTATAAAAAATGAAATTCAGGTCATTTTTAACATTGAATTGTTTTCAGGACAGCCATTGGCTTTCCTCTGTCTTGTAATTTGCCTGCTTCTCTTTGAATACAAGCCTCTCACGACTTGCAGCTGAAACTTCGTAAGATCATGTATTCTGGTCGGATGCTTGTTAATTACTTGACGTTGTTTGTTCACCTGTGATGAAGTACATGGGTGATCATCCGTCAAAACGAATCCGATCCGGAAATGAACTGACGGATCAGATATTTGAGCCGGCGCTCAAACACGTAAGCTTCTTCTGTGAATTTCAGCCAATTACACCATCTTACTCCTTTTAAATAAAGAATTTCATTCCCTGTCGACTAAACTATAGCTATTTCAGGAAAGATTAAATGCCTAAGAATAAGCAGCTACTACTGTACTACTTTCCAAGGCACTATATAAATTTATGAGATTTTACTTGCTTACTTAAACATTTTCATATGCACTGAACATTTCAAGCATATTCTGAATTCTTTTATCGGACTTGTTGTCCCTCTGGGATAATACTTGCGTGGCTGTAGTCATAATCTTCAATCATTTTTGAGCCTTTATGGACGTAACTTGATATCATTAACTAAGATTTGCTTGTTCTTTTTTGTCATTGATATACTATCATGCAAATTAATTTTTTAGTTTGTCTATTTTATATATACTATTTTTATGCATAATGGTTTCTGTCTCTATAAAATGATTTTATTTAAAGCAATGTTAGCATTAAACAAAAACTATTTCTAATTTGGACCAAATGATCTTAAATTTCTCTGAGCATACTTTCTTTTTATTTTGTAGTACAGTAGTAATATAATATTAATGTGATTTAAAGTGGTTTAGGAGGATCTTCAATCATTTTTGACGCCTTGTTCTTTGTCATTGATACTATCATGCAAATTAATTACTTTCCTATTTTTATGCATTCTGCTTTTTATTTAGAAAACCACTATGGTAACTCTCTGCATTCAATAACCTAGTTTATCGAGATAGCCTTTGAATCCGTTTACTGTTTCAACTGTCATTCCCACCTCGTCCAAACTGTTCCATTTGTTCACAATCCTTGCACTAAATATCATTTATTACCAGTGATTTTGTTGTAACATTGCCATTGTAAGTTCTTGTTTAAATGTGATTGATTTGCTGTGAGAAAGTGTAGTAAAATGAACTGAACTTTTTCCTAGGAAATTTTGCGAGACGAATTGTATTGTCAGATTATCAAGCAGTTGACAGACAACAGAAACAAGTGAGAATTTCAAAAATTAAATTCATAATTCCTTTAATATTTTGACTGCAGATTCTATGATATACTTGACAATGATTTGTTCTGCTTTACGCATTCCGGCATTTGTTTGTTTTTATGTTTTGCCATTAGTAATTATAATTGGCGTTATACTTTAATGTTCTTCAGTCCTGAATATGCTGTTGCTTGAGTAATCTGATGACTGAATGGTTGATATTATTTTTATCATGTATCATATAACATTATGTGATATTATTATTATTATTATTATTATTATTATTATTATTATTATTATTATTATTATTATATCCTTATTTGTGTTCTATTTTTTAAGCTGTGCTTGTCACGAATAAAGATTATTATTATTATTATTATTATTATTATTATTATTATTATTGTTATTGTTATTATTATCATTATCATCATTTTCATTATTAGGTCTTTGCAGTTAAGCCAGGGTCCAAGGGAGTGCAATTAGAATACCAGGGTGCTTGACAATCTGTTCCATTTTCTAAGCCGCCATAAATCCTCTTTTTCTTCTTGATATTATGCACTCTGAATAAGGATAAGTTAGAAGTGTCTTTAGATTTTCTGTAAAAGAAGACCATTGCCTTAAATTTTCTGGAAATTATTGACCAGAAGATTAATATCACAGTTAAATCCAGTTTTTTCCTAAGAATGTGTTTTGAAATTTTAACTTTCTTGCTTAAGCAGGGACTTTTAAACTATTGAATGATCTGTTTTGTGAGATTGGTATGGGGCTCTGATAGAAAAGCTTGCATTCTGCGATAAGCTAATGTAATGTAGCAGAGTATTTGTAAAGCATCTCTTCTGAAGAATCACCCAGTGGTACTCCAATCAATCAATCAATCAATAAACTTCTATGGCGCCACTATCATAATGCCCAGGGCATGCGAGCAAATTGACAAATTGACAAAGAAATGAGTTCAAGTCGTTTCAAAAAGATGACCATATAATCAGCAGTTGCTAAATTATGTATTCTGGGGTCAAAAGCATTACAGAGGATGGGGTCGACTGACTCAAAACCTTATTTCAGGAATAAAGAGGTTTGTGCTTGGGGCACACTGACAGACTCAATGACGATGGATACGTTTTTGACCAGTGATGGGCAACTAGTTAACTAATTAGTCACTAACTAAAAGTTTAACTAAACTTTTTTAGTTATCTTCATAGTTTAATTAAATATAAATAGTTTAGTTAAAATGCTAGTTTAACTGAAAATTTTTAGTTAATAACTAAATAGTTTAACTAAAACTTTTTAGTTGGTGTCCCGAATTCTCAATAACAGTACCTTTTTATATATTCCTTACTTGACAAACTTGTGCTCCTGCAGTCTAGACTAAGACTTAAATATTAAATAGACAATAATTAACGATTTCAATGGTTCATTGACTGATATGTTCATGTTGCAAGCATCGTCTATATTTTCATGAACACATACCTGATACCTAGGAAATAGTTGTAAAATTAGTTGCAAAAAGGTTATATATATATTTTTAGTTTAGTTAACTATTTTAGAAAGTTAGTTTGCAACTAAAAGTTTAACTACTTATTTCTAGTTTAAATTTAGTTATAGTTAAACTAATGTTTTTTAATTAGTTGCCCATCACTGTTTTTTGACGTGAATTTTCAATTTGATTTTCGACTGTAGGCAGAGCGAGGAGCGCGGTTGGGAGTTGATGTGGCTGCTGACCGGGTGTTTTGCACCGAGTACAAACCTACTCAAGGAAGCAACGCTTTTCCTCCGATCTCGAACAAGAAACATCGTCGCCATTGACTGTCTCAATCGGCTTCAGAAAACTCTTAGGTAACGTTGGCATTTTCTCTCATAAATTTACATGTTAATTAACCCTTTTCCTGTCTACCCCAAGAATACTTGTCCATTTTACATTACATTATAAATAAATAAACAGGTAAAGGGTTAATCATTCAGAAATACTGGTAGTTAATTAATTCATTTGCAATCCTTACTTTATTCTACGGTATGATTTTGATGCCGTTTTAGAAATGGTTGTCGCAAGTATCCTCCTCACCAAGTAGAAGTTGAAGCGATCCAGCAAAAGACGACGCAGATCTTTCACAAAGTCTACTTTCCAGATGAAATGAGCGAAGCGTTTGAGGTTGATTCCAGTACACGAGCTAAAGACTTTTGCCAGAACATTGCAAACAGATTGGAATTGAAATCAGCGGAAGGCTTCAGTCTCTTCGTCAAGATTTCAGAAAAAGGTGATGAAATTGTAATCTTCAGTCAGAAGCAAACATCAAATAAAAGAGTACTTTAGTATAATGAGTTATTGATGTGGATTTGAAGAAGTGATGTGTTAATTTTTAAAAATTAGTTATTAATTTTTTTACTGAAAACTCACTATAATTTAAGTTTAATGGCAATGCTTAATTTAATAATAATTAAATATAATTAGAATAAATAAATATAATTTTCTACTTTGAGAAACTATTTGCTCAAGGGACAATTCTGTAGTTGAGCATTTTAGTCTCTGCCTTGCTGCTTTCCAGTCTTAGTGATCTTTAAAATTAGATCTCATCCTGTACAATAGTTTTGTGGTGTCAACAATTGGTACCATTGAGTACTGGAACTGGTGCTCAATCAATCAATCAAACAGTCAGTCAGTCAATCAATCAATGAAATCTATGACACCACTATCATAAAGCTCAGGGCATCAGCCAATGGCGCACCAAATCCAAATAGAATTAGAGCCAGTTCAATCCGGAAGATCAGTCAGAACAGCGGGGGAGCAATCTAAGGGGGATAAGCCAAGTCAAACAGGTATGTTTTAAGACCAAATCTGAAAGGTGATAAATTGTTAGTTTTACGAAGTGATATTGGTAATGAATTCCAAAGCTTAGGGCCACACACTGAGAAAAAACTAGTGCCAATGACAGTGCGAGAATAAGGAACAACAAATGAAAGTCCTGCCGAATACCTAGTGGACCTGGCCTGTAACGGTCTCATGCCCCGTCATCAGTCTGCCTATCGAGCGGGCCATTCCACTGAGACAGCCCTGCTCAGGATTTTCAACGACATTGTTGACGCAATTACCAATGGGGATCAGGCGCTTCTGTGTATGCTTGACCTCTCCGCAGCGCAGGCCCTCCGAGAGAAATGCAGATTTCATCATAATTTCTTGGCGAGCCAGTGTTGACAACCTTTTTTTTTTTTTTTGCTTATCGCCATTTATTTAGCACTGTGTCCCGGCCCCTTGTGCTCGCCGGGCCTCTGCTGAACTGACATTTTAACCATTCTTTAGTGTTATTATTCATTTTATTGTTAATTATACATATTCATCATCGCCCGGGCCCCTCCAGCCCGCCGGGCCCCTGTGCAGTTGCCCCTGCCCCCCCTCTCGGAGGGCCTGCCGCAGCAGCGTTCGATACCGTCGACCACTCTATCCTCATTCGCCGCCTCGAGCTATCCTTTCGGTATTAAAGACCAAACTTTGGCTGTGCGACTACCTCTCCGAGAGGACACAGTCTGTCACCTGGGAGGGTCGCACGTCAGCTAAATGTCCTGTACGTGCGGAGTACCACAAGGGTCGATCCTAGGTCCACTCCTGTTTATCTTATACGTCGCGGATGTATTGTAGACTTGCATGGGCTAGCATGGCATGCTTATGCCGATGATGGGCAGGTGTACTCCTCCTGCCCATCCCTGGAAACAGATCATCTGCAAGCTCGCCTACAAGACTGCATCTTAATGCAGTGGACAGCGACAAATCGCCTTGCATTAAACCCTGAAAAACTGAACTGTTGTGGATTAACACCGGAAGGTCCACCAGATCAGTCGAACGTCGTTTACGATCGGAGATGCTGTCGCCGCTCCGTCTCACCGAAGTGCACCTCCTCGGTGTTCTCCTTGATGACTCCTATCGCTCGTCGGCCAAGTGAACTTCGTAACCCGCGCTTGTTACTTTCAGCCCGGAAAGATTAGGAGATTCGTCGTTACATCTCAACATCAGCTGCGATACATCTAGTCCGTGCCCTGGTGTTATCCAGGCTGGATTATTGTAATAGCCTCCTCCTCGGTCTTCCCGACTATCAGCTGGGCCGACTGCAATCGGTCCTGAAACGCCGCCGGATGATTTTCGGTGCCAGGTGGCATGACCACGCTACCCGTTATTAAGGGATAAGCTCCATTGGCTCAAGATCCCGGAGCGTATCGTTTTTAAACGATGCTCGCTGACCTTCCGAGCCTTGCATGACCCTTTCTGCCCCGAATATCTTTGGCGTTGATACGCAGGCCGGTGATGACAGACTGTCGCAAACAGCCGTTCTAGCAAACGATCTCACCTCTACGTTCCCCCTCCGTCTAAGACTGTGAAGTTTGGAGAAAGATCTGTGACTCGGGGCAATCCTCTCCTTTGGAACGCACTTCCAGCTTCAGTGACCACGACAACCAACTTCGAGTCGTTCTTATCGAACCTTAAAACTCATTTATTTCGTTTATCGTATGACTGTCTTTTGTAAAACGCTCTTGCCTTTGGCCTTGGCCATGCTATAGCGCTACATAAATTATCAAGTAGAATAGAATAGAATAGAATGGATTGAGTGCTACAAAAGTGCTTACTTTTTATCGTTATTATGCCATTTTAGTCGCTTCTTATCGGGTAAGCGGTTGATATTTGCATCTGGAGTATAATATCTATTTTGTGTTGCGTTTCGTGTTTTCCTCTGCAGTGATCAGTGTTCCTGAAGGTGACTTCTTCTTTGATTTCGTGCGACATCTGACTGACTGGATCAAGAAGGCTCGTCCGGCTAAAGACGGGCAGCTCCGCAGTTCACCTATCAGGTCTTCTTCATGAAAAAGCTGTGGACAAATACAGTTCCAGGAAAGGACAGAAATGCAGACGTCATCTTTCATTATCACCAGGTATGAATAACTACTGCAGATTCAGTTCACCTGGTATGGAATCTCATTTCTGATTTGTTTGTTACATGCAAATGTACAAAGATTGATAACCAGCACCTTCGTAAAAAGACAGAGGAACTGGATTGGACACATACTAAGAGGAGAATCATTACTCAGAACAGTAATTGAGGGAAGAATATCAGAAAGAAAGACAAAAGGAAGATCAAGGAGGATGCTACTGGACTGGATGATGAAAACAGACACACAGCGTCTTAAGACCTACCGGTATGCAGAAGTCAAGGAGGAAGCAAGGTGCAGAGAGGAATGGAAACAATGGAGCCCTGAACCTGTCCCAGGACAGAGAACATGATGATGATGAAATGTACAAATGATGTCATCATCATGATCATCATCATCATGATCATCATCATCGCCATCACTTTGGCTCTCTGCCAGCTAATTGTGTGACTGGCTAGGCTGAAAGTGTTTACACTGCATTTTGTTCTTTAGCTTGTCTTTCAGATTCTGCGATGTTGATTTGTCTGAGTTCAAGATCCTCCTTGATGTTGTCAATCCACCATTTATTCGGTCTTCCTTTTCTTCTCTTTCCATGCATCTTAGTGCATAGCTTAGCATGGTCATAGAATGCACAAGTGGTGTACAAAGTGGCTGCTACTTTGTATACATCAGTTATTGCATTACTGGTTTTGAAATTCTTTGCTCCTGTTGTTTTTATTTTGCAGGAACTTCAGAAGCTCCTGAGAGGTTATCACAAATGTTCTTTGGACGAAGCGGCCCAGCTGGGTGCCTACGTCTATCGCGTCCGATACGGAGAAGATAAGACTGCCATTCAGAACAAGATGGTCGTCAAGGAGCTAATTCAGGCCGATCTAATACGTCAGCAGTCCATGGAAGAGTGGATCAAAGTTAGAATATATTCTGATCTCTTTCTATCTGAAGAGCAGTGGTCAACTATACCTTAATACAGGAGCCCTGTTATCTAGTTGCTTACTTTATGAATTTATAGATAATAGATATTATTAGAAGGCAATATATATATATATATATATATATATATATATATATATATATATATATAGTTAAAAGTGTAAAACATTTTGAAGAAGCAAAGAACTTATGAACTGAGGAATGCATATACATTTATGCAGCTCATTAAATTACAGATCATTAGTCAGATGCATTCATTATTGCATTGGCATTTAATAAAAACTTTTAACATTTTCCATAGCAAATTTCTGTCTACCACAATCGAGACTTTGGGAAAAGTGACAAGGATGCGAAGATAGATTTTCTTAAGCTGATGTACAAATGGCCGACATTTGGATCTGCTTTCTTTGAAGTCAAGGTTATTTCAACATAGCTTTTGTTTTGGTGGTTTTTCATTTAGGAACTGAATGCAGAGGCTGTGTTATTTATCCAATTTTACTGTAATACTCGGTTCTCTAACTGAATAACTGAACATGGTTTCCAAATACATTTCCTTACCCTTTTGTTTTGAAAACTTACATTTTGTACATTTTATAATGACTCGTAGGTTTAATGGCATTCCCGGGCAGCATTTCAAAGCATGCTATCAGCAGATTCAGTGGCGTAGCCAAAGGAGGTTTGAGGGGTTAAAACCCCCTTTGGGCGCCAACGAAAAAATGTTTTAAATGTGTTTCCGTCCATTTTAAATTTTTGGATGTGGTTTTGAGGGTCAAACCCCCCTTGGGGCTACTGACTAAAAATTGTTAAGCGCCATCTAGGCGTGACAGCCTTTTTTTCTTGCTTGTCAGCATCTGAAAGGAAAAATTTTGGAAGAAAAGACATAGGATAGATAGATAGGAGGACCTTTTTTGCTTGTCAAGATTTTTTGAAAGTTGGTTACGGTCAAAAGTCAAAACCAACCCCCCCTTCTGGAAATCCTGGCTATGCCACTGAGCAGATTTAACTACTGTGTTGTCTTTGACATACTATTATCTTTATGTTGTCTGCAGCAAACAACGGAGCCAAATTTCCCCGACATGCTTCTCATTGCAATAAACAAATATGGAGTTAACTTGATAAATCCTCAGAACAAAGTTAGTACTGATTTTGTCTGATTTTCATACAGTATATATTTTCTATTATAAACATTTTTAATTTATATTTTTATTATGGTTCTTCATTCTTCCAGTGGTCAGAATCTACTATTGAAAATGTTTTGCACTTCATGTTTTTGCTGCCTGTTTTTATATGGCACAGTTTCACAACTGACTGCACAAATCCTTTAGAATCACTGTTTAAATTCTTCACTGTTAAATAAATTATGTCTTACATTTACTGACTAATGACTTTTATTCAGACTTTTTTTGTTCTTCATATCTATATCCATAATAATCGATATGCATTTTCAGGACATTCTAGCTGTCTATCCATTTACTAAGATATCCAACTGGAGCAGTGGAAATACATACTTTCATATGACCATTGGAAACTTGGTCCATGGCAGTAAATTGCTCTGTGAAACTAATCTGGTGAGGAAATTCAGCCGCTCTCTTTTTGTTATCATCTGTTAGAAATTTTTTAATAAATTGCAACATTTTCATGCTTTGAATGCCCCTCACTCCCTATTCTGGAACCCTGGCTATGTCGCTGATGATGATGATGATGGTGGTGGTGGTGGTGGTGGTGGTGGTGGTGGTGGTGGTGGTGGTGGTGGTGATGAAAATGATGTCGTCAATGATGGTGGTGGTGGTGGTGATGATGATGATGATGATGATGTCGTCAATGGTGGTGGTGGTGGTGGTGGTGGTGGTGATGATGATGATGATGATGATGATGATGATGATGATGATAGCCCAAAATCAACATTTATGATTTAAGGTTGTTCATGCATGGTCCATTTCTGAATGGAATTGAGAAGTGGAGGAATAATTTAGTATGAATTCCTTTATGTGGACTGCTCTCCTGTATCAGTATCTTTATTCAAATTTGCTCTGATTGGTCAATTTCTGAGAAGTGAAACCAAGAGACTTGTACTAAATTTGACCACATGCTTTTTACACTGATGACTGTTTGCACGACTGTTTGCTTGGTCTTCCTGTCGTCTGAAATGATTATTGGGGAAATGATTGGATGCGTCTCAAACATATGTGAATGCTGCCTATTTTCATGTGGATAAGACAGGAAATTTTGAAAATTACTACTGAGGCATGCAGGATCCATAAAAAATTACAAGACAAGTCAGTGTAACTGATTAGAGGTCATTCTGAATGTGGAAGAGCAGATGCTTTTTAATGATTGATGAAGAGGAAAATGAAATTGGTGATAGATGGCATATTGGCATTTCAAACTATAACACTTATTATCAAATTTAAAATGTTGTAATCAGCTTTGTGATTTGTGATTTCGCTTAATTCATCGGGATGATGCTCTTGCATCAGATAGTGTTTTAGGTTCGATTCTATTCGCATTACTAGTTGAATTATTTTCTGAATGAAGTGTTTCATGTAATCTAATTTAGACTAATTAAATAGTCCATAATAATGATTAAATTCATCCATACTGACGAAAATATTATAATTCACTGTAGTTAAGTGTGTGAAATGATTTAGAAATATTAAATAGTTTGCTCCTGTTTCTTATCAAGTACGCACTTTCGCCTCGTGGACTTTCTCGATCACGTAGACTGATGCTTTGCCTGAATTGCAATAAATTCCTGGAATTTTCAGGGCTACAAAATGGACGACCTCTTGACCTCTTACATAAGTCTCATGCTGACGACCATGAGCAAGCAGAAGACACTGCGCCGCCACTGATCAATCTATGAAACGGAGTTGGAAGGAGACGCTTCATGTTTTTATCTGTCTGCCGGGAATTATATCACGCTTGTAGCACGCCAAGGATGTAAACTGCTGCGAGAACCGGCAACTAACTCTGTCTGCCACTGTCTTCCTGTAATCAATACCAAGGAAGTGATTGAATGCGTCTCAAACACATAAAATAATTTTGCTTATTTTCCTTGATTTTTAGTTTTTTCCTATTTATGTCTGCTAATTTATTCCTTGTAAGTTTGAACATGACCGTTTATTATGCTTTGATGCTGATTTCTGCAGTTCGTCATTGCTTATAGCAAGGCTAGTCTGCCAAAGGTTCGGATTATTTATGAATTGTAGAAAAGCATTTGATTATTTTAGCTTGATTTTTTTTTAGATTCTTTGGAAACATGTTGATGAAGTTGCTTTTCTATTTAAACTTCAAGTCATAATTTATTCTTTCTGCATGTTTGATTATTTTGAACTGATCTACAAAGGAAGTGCAAATGTACTGTGGATAAATGTGTCTGATATGATTTTTTGGTTCTAATAACTTGGATGATTCTAGTCAGATGAAAAATTGGGTGCTGAATTAAACTATTTTCAATTAAACTTAGAGTTACTCTATGCTACGAGTATTTGCAATTTGATGTTCCGAAAACTCTTAGACAGAATATGAATATTGGATTATGTAAAAATTTTGTCTGTATCAAACATTGCATTGGGGATTACTACATATGATTGTGCACTTTTTATTTTTAGTCATTATGCAAAATATTGTATCTACACGATTCTAAAGCACAATTCATCATAGTAACTAGTTGACTTAGTATGTGATTTCTTGGCCTACAAGATTTGATTTTTTTGACAGTAAATTATGTACTGTTAAGCAATACAGGTAGTAGCCTATGACTTATGTTGCTTGTTTGCATAATTATTTCTTGTGAATTTATTTATTATCTGTGAAAGCTGAAAGCATGCAAATCCGCATTTTCTTCAGTGATTTTCTTGTCAGGCTTGCTTTACCTAGCTGTCTCTTGTCTGAACCTTTCTGCATGTGTGTGTGGTATGGTATGGTATGACTGAATGGTCAGATATTTGTTATCACATTCCTTCTTGGTAGGCAACTGCATCTGTCAGTCCTATTGCTTATCACTGCTAACGTGTCGGAGCAAATCGCTAAATGTAACACTTTCAGCAGATCATATTCTATTCCCTTCCAAGTCAGCAGACGTGTCTCTGCCAAAATATGCAACATCTTTGGAAGCAAGCCATGCTAGACAACCCATCATCTCAAGCCAAGCTCACACTGTTTAGGTTTTTAATTTAATTTAATTTAATTAGCTATTTATATTGCGCCTAATCAATTAATGTTAGCAAGTGCATTACAATTAATGTAAATTATTATAAGCACAATTAATCAGATGTGTCTTCAACTGTTTACGAAAAGCGTACATGTGTACATGCAATACGACAGCTGTGGGAAGAATAACACGGCTTTGGTATTTTAATTTGTAAGTAGCTGTGTCATGTTTCTTTTAATTAATGCATTTTGTTTCTAGGATGAAGTCTGTGGTGCTAAACTAGTAGATTTTTATTAATTTTATCTAGTTAAAGTTCTCACATTTTCAGTTTGTGGCATTTTATATTCGGTATGAAAGCAGAGTTCTTTTTATTAGACTTGTGTTAGTTGTTACTTTGTTAGTTGTTACTTTTAACTAGTTGGATCAATGCTCAGATTTGCTTTACTCTTTTTAATAATAATAATATTAATAATAATATTAATAATGTGATTTTAAGTGATTTAGGAGGCTAAGTAAGCCTGTGTGAAAACCACTGATGGATGAAAACCATTGATTTGCTGCATTGTGTCACCGAGTCGTGGTCATCATCATCATAGCCATCAATCACATCTCATGGCCGTGGATATAGAGATTTCCCTGAGGCCTGATGCTTTCCTAAGCCTGTTTATGTTAACTATATAGCTATAAAGCTAATTACCGGTAATTACTGTATGTCTGTTGTTGTGGAAAATTGGTGAAATTTACTCTTTTTCTTAATTTTGTTGCCAATTTGTGCCAGTTTCTCTGACATATCATGAGTTAGTGCAGTGGTTCTCACACCCCTTTGCCTCGCGGACCACTTTTAAAAATCAAAAATTTCTCACGGACCACTTGAAAATTGAGAAAAATCATGACAAGCAAAAAAAGGTCATCACGTGTGATCTTCGTCCCTTGCCAGTGCCCCGACAAGCAAAAAAGGTCGTGACCTTACTTGATTGTGCCACTACACCACTGACATGGGAAATATATGTCTTAATTTTTATTAGTTTTTTCAGAATTTGCCACGGACCACTAGATTGCACTAGATGGATCTCGTGGACCACTTTTGGTCCGCGGACCACGGGTTGAGAACCACTGAGTTAGTGGATCATATGAGTCACTAGTTTAATTTTGAGACTTAGAGTGTGTACACTGTAATAGTATCTTGTTATTTTCAGAGTTTTCTTGATTCAGAGTAAAAACATTTTATTGACAGCTATGTAGCATTGACATTTCATGTTCCTATGATAATGACATTGTTAGTTATCATTCTGCAAATGAATAAGTTGATGAGATTTTGAAATCAATATTTTATTATGGACATGTCTTTATGCTTAGGGCTTCAGCTGTATTCAAATGAATTGTGGCTATACAAAAGCCACAATTCATTGTGGATAACTGGATATACACTTTTATGTCAGGTTTAATTGAATCTGTATTAATCTAAATTACCAAGTGAGGTTTGAGTGATGATGCAATCAAGTCGATTAAATTTAATTTTAAAATACAACTAATGATTGGTTATGATGCATGAGAGTGTAGTAAGAATTGCTTTAATAACTGCCATTTTTCACATTCTTGTGCTTTGTAGGGTCATTCAGTTGATACAGTATAGTCCTCCCAGTAGAAATACAAGAGGCACTATACAAATGCTACACTGGTTTAAAATTCTCCCATCACAAACTAGTTCCTGACAAGGAATAGTCACACATATCAAGAACTGATCAAGTTAGAATTAGTTTGAAACTATTGGAGACGTTGATCTGGTTGAGTATGGTAAAAAGGTCGCATGTAAAGAAGGATTTTTATAAACTATTAGAAACATATTTGAGTGTTCTCCTTGATGGAGAACAAATCCAGAAAAAAAAAATCCAGAAAAAAACAAATCCATGCGATCATATGTGGAACTTTAAGAAATCACTCTTGCCAATGAATAAGTATGCGTCACTCATATTACGCCAAAGATGTTTCCATGATCTAGTGATGAATGATAGCTTATATGACACTACTTCCGATTAAGGAATTTTCTAGATAATGTTTCTACAGTGTATGCCTTAATGCAGACATATCATAGCATTGGTTTTAAACATGTCATTGCAAAGCAATTTTCAGACACTTTCATTATCGACCAAGGCAAACGGAGATGATGCTTACAGTCACAGATCCTTATTGTAAATGTGTAACAGTTACACAGGTAAATATCTTTCTATGGGAGTGGAGTTGCATCTATTCTAATTCTTTCACGTGTTTCTGTATGCATGGTAGTGTATATTTTGAACCTGCATATAACTGACTTAACGGTTGACGGTGAGCTTCTGCTGTGCATGAATACTATACAGTAAGTCTATAACTGCGTACATGCGTGATGTCTATTTCATATTTTAGTCACATTCTAGTTCAAGTGGTTCTTTTGATTGGCTTTGCTGATTCACTTTAATAACAAATTTCCAATACTTTTTTATATGTAAATTCAGATGTTTTAATTTTATTAAACTGCAAGGATGGCTTTAATTGTGATTCTTGGTACTTGAGAGGCAGGATTTGAGGGAGCACAACAAAGTCTTGTTAATGATTTGCAATAATAATAATAATGTGATTTTAAGTGGTTTATAGTAACGTAATTTGATTCAGAGGAAAACCACTGATGTAACCATCTGCATTCAATAATAAGTTTATCTAGATATAATTTGAACTAATTCACTGTTTCAACTGTCAGGATCCCACCTGGACAGTCCAAACTGTTCCATTTGTCCACAACACAATGCACTTCAAAAAAAGTTTTTCTTTCTTGGACCAACCCTCTGCTTAAACAATTTGCACTCCAAAAACTCTTGTGCTGCTATAGTGTGCCAATGTAAAGAATCGATCATATGGCACATCTACTTTCCCAGTCATTATTTTGTATGTTTCTATCAAATCCCTCTCTCTCTTCTCCTTTCTAATGTTGTCAGTCCACAATATTGAAGTCATTTTTGACAGCTTAAATTTTGGCACCCATTGACCATTTTGTCGTCTTTGACTTTTTGTAAAAGTTCTTTATCTTTTTCAAGAATGGATTCCAAGCCTGAAACATTGACACCAGATGAGGCCATCTAATGATCATAAAGTTTTAATGATTATCTCTTTGTCATGATAGTCTTGCAATTGTCATTTTAATTCCCAACATTTGGTTTCCCTTTTTGCTGCCTCCATGCATTGGTGAGATGGATTCATACTTCTATGGGTGATTAGAAACAAGTCTCTTTCTTTTCTGTTAATTAGAACATTATAAAGAATATTGAATTACCATTATTAGACTTCAACATGCATTACAGAACATTTATCAATATTGAAAAGCATCTGCCAGTCCACAGACCACTGAAACAAGGTACTTAGATCTTCTTGTAAAATTTTTGCATCATCCTCCGAGTCTATATTTCTGCATAACTGGTACCATTTGTGTCATCGGCAAACTTTGAAATTTTGGACAGTAATCCTTCATCGATATCATTTATATATATTAGAAAAAGTGCAGACTGTAGCCTATTGCTCACTAATTTACGGGGAATTTATTTGTAACGTAATTTGATTCAGAGGAATGTAATTAGGGCCAGCATCCAGTTTTAACAATAATAAGTTTAACAATAATAATAATAATAATGAACTAATTATAGGGTTGCCAACTGTCCAGGATTGACCTGGACAGTCCAGGAATTGACCAACGGTGTTCAGTGTCCAGTACAATGTAGAATTTGTTCAGGATTTCTCTGAATTCAGTGAAGTATTGCAGCAGGCTTCAATTACTTGCGGTGGCAAAATTTGCTGAGCCTGTTGGCGGAATTGGCGAATTTTTTAACTAAATATTAGCGTTTGTAGGTTGTAGGTAGTCATCTAAGTCTTGCATAGCAACACCTTAGGCCTATTGCAATTTGCAATGTGCTCTACATTACCTACAGACTATAAATAGGCTGTTGGTTAAAATTTTGTGAACAAACGCCCAACTCTAAGTTTTTCATTGTACTTAAAAGTCTAACAGGCTAAATACCCAAGTTATGAAATTCAGGTAGCACACTTAACACTTTATATTTCGACTGGTCAAATTCTGCTGCCGTCGAGTCGTTGACCTCGACGGAGTTGTCTCTCAGTCTCCAGAAATCGAGTCATCGAAAGTTGGCAACCCTAACTAATTAGTGTGGCATATCGTAAAGGTATTGATAGGACACCTAGCAACCGAAAATAGTCTATAGTATCTGGCAAAAATGTAAATTATCCGATAAAGAATTGGGCTTTATTTGGGCAGGGTTTCCCAAACATTTTGGACCGCGACCCGCTTTAGCGGTTTTGTAACGTAAAAGTGCTGCGGCTCTAATCATAACATGTAATATAAAAGTGCATTATGCCATCTGGCGAACGTTAGTTGAACAGAATCTTCTGAGTTTAGAATAAAAGACAACAAAAGCTACGATTCAATTTTGATGAAAATAAGGCAAATATATTAGAATTATTTATATTTTGTCAAAAATAAGACAAGAGGAAAGAATTCGATATTGAGATTGATTGAAAATTATCTTTTCAAAAATTTGCCAGGAACATACCTTTGTTACGCGTCTTAAAATCTTATGAGTATGGCAAAATCGCTTAACCGCCAGTTTACAATTTTCAAATTTTCATCACTGCTAGAGGAACCTATTGTTAGTGGAGTTTCGAAGCAAAATGGTCGGAATACGCTTTCCTTGCGCTATAGCGCTTATCGGCTAACCGTAGTTAAAATTAGAATCGGTAATCAGGTCACTTGCATTGTGTATGCGTATATGCAAATGTGGACAGTCTTAAAGCATACCTATTTGACTTGGCTTATAGGCTGGGGTGGGGCCCGTACCGGGCCGGGCGCCTCGGTACGGGCTACGGGCCTCGAGGTACGGGCTACGGGCGCAAATGTACGGGCTACGGGCCTTGTACGGGCCGGGCGCTAACAATATTTCTTTAATAAATCCAAGTTTATATTTGTTTAGTCTTGCCTTTTTCCTCCTCTTTTCCTAACAGCAACAAAATATTAATGTTCTATTGACAATTATACAATAGCTACAACTAAGCTGTAATCAAAATTTTAATTAGGGAACAGCTAAGAAAATAATTTTTAAAATATAACTAATGAAATTTATATGATTTTGAGTTTACAAATGAATATTGTATTTAATATCATGTTAGCAGTTTATACTTTTATGGAATTACCTTGCAGCCCCGCCCGTACCTCGGGCCGGGCGGCAAGGTACGGGCTACGGGCCGGGCGGGCCTCAAAGCTCGGGCCTCGGGCTCGGGCTCGGGCCGGGCCCCACCCCAGCTTATAGGCCTACCCCTTAGATTGCTCCTCCGCTGTTCTGGCTAATCTTCCGGATTGACCTGGCTCTAATTCTATTTGGATTTGGTGCGCCATCGGTTAATGCTCTGGGCATGATAGTGGCGCCATAGGAGTTGATTGATTGATTGGTTAGTTGCAATGGTTGATTGATTGATTGATTGATTGATTGATCGATCGATCGATCGATCGATCGATTGATTGATTGATCTGCGGTTGTAACTGGCTTCAAATTTATGAACGCACTACCTTCAAGTAATGTCTGTTCGCCTACCGAGCCTTGAACAATCCTTTCTATCCTGATTGGTAACGACGTCTCGTTTAAGATCCAGTGATTGCAATTGCAAATTGCAATCAATACAAAATGCACTTGCTCGTGCTGTTACTAAGTCACCTAAATTCTCCCATATTTCACCCATACTAAAATCATTACATTGGCTTAAAATAACAGAACGTATCCAATATAAGATAATAACACTTACACATAGCTCACTTCAGTCATCAAAACCTGTCTACCTTAGATCACTATTAACCCCTCAGCCTCCTCGACCCACACGTTCATCATCTCATCTCACTCTGTCACGCCCGCTAAATCAGTCATCCCTGAAAATTTGCAACCGTGCCTTCTCATATGCTGCACCTGAACTCTGGAACTCGATCCCAGCTTCCCTTCGCACACTTGGACACTTTAAAACAATAAAATCTGATTCCTCATTTCCTATAATTCCCGCACTATCTCCTCAAGTCTTCAGGTCTAAGCTTAAATCCTTCCTGTTTCTGAAATCATTTCCGCCATAGCTGTAACAACCTAGCCTCACTGCCCTTTGGATGTTGACCATTGCCTGGCTGATCCCACACCTTTCCTATAGCTATTTTAAGAGAGGCTGAGCGCCTAAGAATAAGCAGCTACTGTTGTGCTGCTTTCCAAGGCGCTATAGAAATCCACGAGATTTTACTTTTTTTTTTTTTACTTACTTACTTAACTATCCAACTCTCGCTGCGGCTGCCATATAGTACTTTTGAGGAGCCCATGGATTCTATTATTCTTATTATTTTTAATATGTGTATTGAGACTGTCTGTGGATGTCATTGTCTTTTAATATTTTATCCGATATCCTCATTTCTAATAATATTTCTAATAATATTAATATTCTTTCTATGTTTTCCCATTCCACTCAGAGTGCAGTCTGAGTTCTTTTTTTAAAAAATACGCCGTGAGTGACCATCGCCATCTTTGAAAACATAGTTGTAACGAAGCATTTAATTGTATTGTATTTTTCTATAGATAATCCAATGCTTGACCCACATACCCAGCTACTGACCAATCACAGTTCAACTCGATCTTATGTTTGCATTATTATTTAGAATTTATTTAACCATTTATTATTTGAAATCTCTGTCGGACTTTGAATGGAAAGCTATTTTTGTACGCGTAAATGGACAGAAAAACAGTTAAACTGTGCAAATGAAATGCAACGAGCTACCAAGATGAAGATTTTCGCTGAACAGAGTCGTTGATGATGATGTCACGTACTGATTTGACTACTGCAATAACCTGTGTAACTTTACGTCGAAGTAAACAGTAATAAAAATAGGAAAAGAACTGTTTGGATTGAATCTTCAGCGGATCTTTCTGCCGTGATGCAGAGACAGGCGCAGTCGTTGTCATCCGTAGGTGAGGATAAGATCCAGGTTTTCGTGTCACCCGCGTCAATCAATTTCTGTTCAGATGACACATCGTCCCACCAAGTTGCCATCACCGTCTTCAATCCTTATGACTTTGCTCTCCGATACAAAGGTTTGGTAACACACACATATTATATATATATATATATATATATATATATATATATATATATATACACCCTCGGTATTTCATTCCCAAAGGACTTATGAAAAAGTATATATATATATATATATATATATATATATATATATTATTTTGCATTTCTGCTGCAACTCTCAAAAGCAAGGCAAGAGTAAAAAAAATTTACTCAGTGTTTTAGTAATTTCTGCCCAGGCATAATAGTTGTTGAGTGGGATTTGCTTGTATTATTTATATCTGATGGAAATATTTGCATTAAGTGCATTTATTTTTGTTAATTTAGGCCAATAAGTGTGTCATTTGAAAAATAGTTTCCATGATATATGGTAAAATTATTTGTATCATTACTGCTTATTAAATTTCAGTTTTGTGCACTGCTCCGAAGAAGTACAAAGTCGTAGCTTCAGAGGGAGTCATTAAGGCTCGTTTCTGTGCGGATGTGTGAGTCCAAATGATCTCTTGGCCTGCCTGTACAGTAAACATTTTCACTGGTTTATTAAGTGCCCATAATGTAACAAATATTCACAGATCTTAAGTTACAGTGTATGTTCAATATGTCTTGCCCATGATTTATCTCAAACAATTCGCCTCTCACCAAAGTTTGGCATTGGACGAATGGTGGTGATCTAAAGAGGTTTTACTGTACATTTCACTTTGAAAACCTTTTGTTATTGTTTTCATTATTTTTTAATTTTGCATTATTTTTCTGTGCAAAGTTTATTATATTCTTTTTAATTGGTTAAGTTACATTTGTGTTTTTATGGTACAAAAAACATGCGATTAATTGTGTAATAGTGGATAATTTATAGGGTACTGCCAAATCTGGGTAGTGCTGAATTTACATAGAACAAATACTGAAGTTTTCAGGAGAACATTTTCTGTTGTAGGCCCAGAATTCTGAAACTCTTTTCCTCTGTCTGTCAGCTGTTCTAGAGAACTGAATACTCTCAGACCTGGACTTGAATCATGTCTCCACCCACCACTTGGTTTATCCTCCATTGTCTGTACTGCTATTTATGCATTCCAGGTCGCCAGCGACCGGGAATGGACTTGGGATTTTGCAAATGAATTTGTACTACAGTCGCTGATATATTTGTGTGTTGGAACAGTTCCTACAAGATTGCAGAATTATTATTAGTTATTGTGGTTCAGAATTAACCAGTGATGCTCTTCTCAGGTCGAAAATAGCGGTTACGTTCGGCATTTAATTAAAATCAGGTCATTAGCAAGACCACTGTTGGAATTAATGTGTTGTCTTTTTTGTTCAGTATTATACGCCACAAAGATATTTGTCCAAGGTATGAGAACGTCAAGGACAAGTTCCGAATACAGGTGACAAAGCCAGGTGAAAAAACAGTCATTGGTAAGTAAATGTGTGGCCTATTGTTGTTTATATCTCGTAACAATAAATACAAGGTGTCGTGCAATGCTAAACTTCCTCTAGTGTTTTATTACTGTGGCATAGAGAGTTCACAAGTTCATTAACTACTGTCACAATGATATCAAACTTTAGCAGGCCACTGAGGCCAGTATTCTGGAGTTTTGTGTGGTTGATCAATGAGTCACTGGAGAGACACTGGGTTATTATTGCTTCCTGCTTCTACTGAATCTTTAATCAATTTAAGTGCTTACTTTGGCACAAGCTCAATAGGCAGTTGGATCTGTAACAGTACATGATAGGCTGGTTTGTGAGGCACGCAGGAGATGGCAAATGTATCAGTAATCAGTTCCAGAGGACTTGGTGACATTTGCAGAACAGATAGAAAGCTGAGTTTGACCCAAATAAGCAAGAAATTGGTATTTAAAATAGACAAACATCAGAACTGAAAGTAAAATTGGCAAAGTAACATGAAAGTTATAATGTTGGTATTCTTTTAATAGCGGCAAAGAAAGGTTAGCTATCATATTTTAGAAACTGCATCCACAGACCAGACTTGTAGAACCAGAAAATACTTTTTGAAATATCAGCCCTAGAACTTAGCAATATACCGGTGAGTCCATAGTTGGATCACTAAGATCTCCATTGAAACAGGTTGGAGCTACAAAGCATCCAGTGCTTTTTATCACTCTCGGCCAAAAGCAGTTGTTGGTTTAGAAGCACTGAGTAAGCATTAACCCAAAACTACATTCAGTGAGAGCATTATTTATAGCCAAAGCCTAATTCATTATTATCATTTGGCAGTCTTCTGGTTGTACAGTACATTTCAGTTTGAAAACCTTTTGCCACTGGAATGACTAAAGGCAAATTACCTCTGACCGGATAGTGATGATGATGGTGGTGGTGGTGGTGGTGGCGATGACAATGATGACGATGACAATGATGATGATAACAATGATGATGATGACAATGATATTGATGACGATGATAATGATAATGATGACAATGATAATGATGACGATGATGAGATAATGATGATGATCAAAAGTGTTATACATGTAGGATTACCTTTTTTGGATTGTGTGCTGGATTGTGGATCTTTAATGATTTGGATTTGGTGTGCCAGCAGTTGATGCTCCTGTGCATTATGAAGTGGCGCTATAGAAGTCTAAGATTAGATTAGAGTAGATTAGAATTAGATCAGATTAGATTAGATTAGATGGTGTCGTGTGTATTCCATCGCTAAAAATTAAAACGTATGAATGAATTTTAGGGAAGAAGGATGTTGTCGCTGTTCTTTTGCCAACAGCCGACAGAACACAGGCTGCAGAGGAAGCATTTGAATCGGTGACTCAGCAACAGGAGCGACTGCAGTCACCGGGCACCGGCTCAAACCGACCGTGTAATGCAGATTCTCTCTCTCTCTGTACTGCCTTCATTCAGTCGTTAATATTTCATTCAGTGGAAACTGCTTTGACGTTTATGACCAAATAAATGTTTGGATTGGCAATTATGCTAAGGTCGTCGATGAATTTCGGGATCTGATAAACCACACGATATCATTATTAGTACTATTAATTATATTGCTATTACATGTATTTATTATTATTATTGTTATTATTACTATTATTATTATTATTATTATTATTACAGTAGAACCCCATTATATCGAAGCTCAAGGGACCATGATAAATAATTCGATATATCCGAGTTTCAATATATCCAATTGCAGGTCATGTAAAACAAAATTTCATTTAGGGCAAATGTGCATGTCCAGGTATTATACCGTCTAAAATATCGATTTTATGTCAAAATATTTTTATCTGCATCAACAAATGTTAAAACTAATAAGGTCTATCACTAATTTTAAAAAAACAAATGAATGTGTAAACAAATACTTTAATACTATAAATTATGAAAATCCTCTTTCTCTAACATTCCAATGTTTTTGTGTATCGGTGGCAGTTTACAAGGTCAGGCTGGCCGACCAAGTGGACTGATTGACCTTATGAACATGTTAGGCTACAGTAACTAAAGCTTCCATGTCTCCAGGTCTTGAGGGGGAGAGCCAACCCCTCCCCCACCGGCTTTGACTATTTGATGGCCTGCCTATTCAGCCATACCCTATAAAAGTGGTGAGGGGGCTTGACCCTAGCGGCCTCATAGATGTATTTTCCCCTTGTGTCCAGTGGCTAGGAGAATACCCCTCGAGGGACTAATGAAGTAGTTCTCAGTGGTCCCGGCTGCAAAGTTTACAGCTGAGGAGACAATAACTGGTGGGGCCATCGACCCAAGTCAAATATTTACATTAGATTCCTGTTACGTCGAAGCTCAAGGGGCCGAGATAATACACGAACTTCGATATACTGAATGTAACTTCAATATATCCAATTGGCTTCTGATCGACAAGGACTAAGAAACGGCTTCTATATAACCGAGATTTCGAAATAAGCAAGTTCGATATCAGCATCTCTTTTGTATTTATTAACATTGTGTTTGACGGGACCGGTGCTTAAGCTTCAATATAAGCAGGGTTTCGATATAAGCAGGTTTGATATAACGGGATTCAACTGTATTATTATTATTATTATTATTATTATTATTATTATTACATGGTTGTTAATGCACATTAAGTGATTAACAAAAGAAAAGACTTAAGTGCAGAGCAAGTCACGAGTGAACAACTTGCCCAAGGTTGCTACGCAGTGTCTTGAGTCAGACTCGAACCGATTCCTCTCCGCTTGTTTGCAAGAATCCTACCGCTGTTCCACCATGCCCCCTCCAATTTCATTTCTTGCATGTCTAACATATATCATTGAAGATTTCATGTTTTCACGCAGCAATAGAATTTTTTAAAAAAGAAACAAGTATTTATTTAACCCCTTAACCGTGTATTTAACTGTAACTCAATGTAAAATGGACGGATATATCCGGGATCCCCAGTTAAGGGGTTAATAAAGTGACCATGTTAGCAAGGTCTTTGTTATTGTAGTTACTTCAATCGAGACGTCAAAGCCGAGCTGGGTCGTCATTGTTGCGACTGTGGTTTGCATTGCATTTCTGATGCTTCCGTCGAAAGTGAGCGAAGACTCTTCAATTCCAACCTATCTCTGTGTTAGCGACACTAAGAAGCTCGTGGCAGCCTACATCTTGGGTTAGTGGATTTTTTAACCTTTCTAAATGTTCTGTTCTAGTTGTGAAAAAATTAATAATTAATTTGCTGTACAAATTTCACCCTGCCATATCGCTTGTGCCTCTGGACCTCCAGATTTACTCCCTGAAAATACCACTTCTCTCAAAGCAGAATGCTGTAACTTTGGTCACAATTAAAAGATAGGTTACTGAATAGTGAGTTTAAATTGTCACAATTTACACTCAATCAATCAATCAGTCAATCAATCAATAAACTTCTATGGCGCCACTGTCATAATGCCCAGGGCATCAGCCGATGGCACACCAAATCCAAATTGAATTAGTACCAGGTCACACCGGAAAGATCGGTCAGAAACGGTGGGGAATCAATCTGATCTGTAGTTGATCTCAGCTGATAAATGTAACTGAATAGATTTGATAGTTGTGAAATAATAAGATTATTCATAACTAGACAGCATAATAATAATAAATAAAACAATGCTAAGAAATATTTTAAATTTCTAGTCGTAGAAGTTTCCATTAATGTTTTTGCTTTTGTTACAGGATTGGTCACCATGTACTTGTTCCAGAGCTAACACCGTCTCCTTGTTATTATGAGTAACAGAAGTTCCACGTTCTTTCCGTCTAATCTTACGCAATTATGTTTCAAACTGTGCTGTTGTAGTCATGTTGCATTTAACTACATGTCTGTGAAAAGTGTGTATTCCTTTTAAATCGTCTTCTGATTACACGCACTGTATTAAAGATTGCATACATCATTATATGACTCCAGACAGAAATATCACTACAATCCTGTGATGCATTTAACAAAATTTGAGTTATATATTTAAAATTATTCTAAGTTTTGCAAACAGTAAAGTATTTCTAATTATTGGCATCTCGATTTGCTGCATCAAATTGTCTCACAAATAAGTTATTATAGCTGCATGTTTGCTTTTAAAAAAATTGTATTAGTCAAATGTAAAGCAGAATTTTCAAGCAGTCAACTTTCACGTTACAAACCAGGTCAAAGAGAATTATTTTTTAACTACAGTAATATGTTAATAAGAAATTTACTGATACAGCATGAAAGGCTTCTACTTCAGTAGGTGCTGCGTATTTCAATTTTAGCGACCACAGATTTCCACTTTGTTTCATCTTGGCAGCCTCTTATTAATTCGATGTTGTTCTTTACTCCCTCAATTCCTTCTTGTAGGCAGTCTACGTAGGTGTTTTTCTGCCTTCCTCTGCCTCTTTTTCCCTCCACTTTTCCGGTTATTGTCAAATGCTCCAGGCCTTCCATTATGTGTCCAAAGAAGGAAAGCTGCCTTTTTTGATGATTACCGTCAGATTTCTTTCTATTCCAATTTCATTCAAGATCTCTTCATTGGTTTTCTTTTCCGTCCGTGCAATCTTCAGCATCCTTCGCAGAAGCCACGTTTCTGTGGCTTCCAATTTCTTCTGCATGGCCTTGGATTTACTCTCTGCTCCATACAAGTGCGCCATCGGATGATGCTCTGGACATTATGATAGTGGCGCCATAGAAGTTTATTGATTGATTGACAAGAGGACTGACCAAACCTAGCCAGGGCCATAGGGGCTGTCCATTAATTATGTCAACAATTTTGGGCAATTTTTGACCCCCTCCCTCTCCCCTTGTCAACAACTCAACTTTCACTTACCCCCATAATTACGTCAACAACTCTTTGACCCCAAGATCAATGACAGGTCCCAATAACAAAGTTATTTTGTGGTAATGACCATTTTCCCCTTTTTTCCTCATCGAGTGTCAAAATGTGATGGTGATGAACTTTTTTCTAATGCTTTTTTCCATTGTAATAAGTAGTATTCCATGAAATTTCCTGTTTTTGATTATTTGAAAAAAGTGAAATTGTTGACGTCAAATTCTCTTGACCCCCTCCCCCTGTCAACAACTGTCAAACTTTTCCAAACCCCCGAAATTGTTGACGTAATTAATGGACAGCCCCACATTAAGGCGGAGGCTGAGGGGATGTGGCCCCCCGGCCCATCATGAAAATAGGCCCACCGATTTTCGAGATAACCTTTTTTGCTTGTCAGCACGATTTGGAAGTGAGATAACCTTTTTTGCTTGTCAGAGATTTTCAGTATAGACGACGGCCATTTTTCTCAGCCCCAGGCCCACTCGGACCTTAATCCGGCCCTGAACATAGCTTATGAGCACTCCTAATCGTGTCTCGTATTATTTGCAAGTATCGCATACAGGTTTTGTAACGTGCCACGAGGCCACGACCCTAATAATATAGCATGTAATATTTTAAAAAGGCATTTCGCCATCTGGCGAACGGTGGTTGAAGGAATCTTCTGAGTTTTGAATAAAAGGCAACACAAAGGCTCTGATTCAATTCGAATTAAGATATGGCAAATATATTCGGCAGGATTATTCATATTTTGCCAAAATAAGACGAAAGAAGAGAAATATTGAAAATTATCTGTTTTAAAATATTCCCAGGAACATACCTTTATTACGTGTCTTAAAAATCCTACGAGTATGGCAAATTCGCTTAACCGCTAGGTGCATCAATAATCATAGAACAGAATGTTGGAGTTCCAGAGCAAAATGGTAGGAATTCCTGAGTTATTGCAAAACAAGATTACTGCTATTTTAAAAAAGTACCAGTACTACATGCCAGGGTTGGCCAAACTCAGTGTTGGAGTTGCCGGGGTGGTTGACCCCCCCCCGCTAACTTTGCAACCCACCCAAAAATCGCACATCGGTTAAATGCAGTTTTTGTCATTTATTGAATTTTAGTCCGCAATCCCCAGCTCAAATTTCACAACTACAAATTTCACAGTTCCAAACAGTTTGGGCAGTGTGGGGCACAGCCCAAACTGGTTGGAACTGTGTGACTCACTTCAGCGCCTTTGTAACATGCCGTGACCATTAGAAATCATCACTGAATCCCAAGTGAGCAGTCATCAACTTGGGCTGTCAAACAGTATTATTGAATTATTAACGTACAGTACTGATTAATGTGGTGACTCATTCAGCCGAACTGCGTGAACACATTACAATGTTACAGATAACTCGTGCAGAATAGCCATGTTTGAAGTCTCTTCTTAAAGGTATCTAAAGTCGGAGAGAGCTGTATAGATGGAGGTAGACAGCTCGATCCCCAACAGTGCGAAGTCTGGTCCTCGGGACGACCAATAAGGCAGATCCGGACGGCCTCAGGCATTGCATTAAAGCAAAACAAATATAGTACACGTACTGTACACCCTAAACAAAATACGTATTTTTAGTTTTACAGCATTGCTCTTCTTCCAACATACAGCATAAATTTGCAACTGAAACAAGATGAGCCCTAAAAATTTGGACAGAAAATGTGTTGTATACCTACTAACCACCTCCAAGCGGCAAATGAAATAAAGGTTCTAGATATAAACTTGATGACAAATACAAGCCGTGTACCATTTAATGTTTAATTGATCAAAACCAAAAACAACATAATGGTTCTGTATAGTCAAGACAGATATAGTAAACGTTCATGTGTGGTCTTTAAATTCTCGAAGGGTACAGCATCTACAACACAAAAATAAAAAATTTAATATGGCAATAAAAATAGACAATCCAAAATTTAATTACCGGTACATAGGAGAATTGCACAGTATATAAAACTTCAAGATGCACCAAACTCAAATTGCTGCATACAGGGATATTTTTACACCCCCCCCAACACCCCCCATTTGAGGTCGGCACCCCCCACATTTGGTAACGTGACAATGGTATGCATACAAAATGCATACTAATTAGCTCTGGACACCCCCAAAATTCACAATCCTAGAAATATCCCTGGCTGCATAACTGTGCAGAAGAGTCTCCTCCCTCTAAATGATGTCTAATAAATAACAGTGACTATAAATTACATTCTATACAAATGGTTAAAGTCTGGCATGCATGGGGAGCAAGAGCTAAGTGGAAACAAATTCTAACTACCAGAAGTGGCTATATGAAGGACACAGCCTAGTGTTTATTATACGACATCCCAATCTTGTATTCAGGCACATTGATAAGTATTGTTAAATTTAATTAAACTTTTAATAACATTAAGAAAATTCTAATAAAACAAAAACAATATTGTCTCAAATATTCAAAGTAACATACCACTCTAATTCTTCTGCCCATGGCCTTTGGAGGAAGATTCTTCCTAAACTTCGCTCTAACTGCACCACTGTTTCCGTGTGGACGCGTTATTTTCCCCCAAATTACACGAAGATGGCTTGGCTGATCATGGCCAGGACAAGCAGTCTTCCTAAAATATGCAAGTGAAATTCAAGCTGACTGTAAGATTAGTACAACTGTGCAAATAATGTCATAATTATAATCAGTAGTCATGTGGCTCATAACCAGGCTAGTGTTGGAAACGTTGAACTGGTGAACAAAAAAGCTCTAGCACTGAAGATCAATATCAAGTCTTAAAACATGCATGCAACGTATCCAAGATCGCAAAATGCAGGTATCGAAATGCAAATCACTTAACAATATTATCATTCTGATCTACAAGGTTACCGTATATACCCTGCTATATAAAATAAAAAGAAGCATAATATATATCAAAATGTGACAAAATTACCAGATATAATAAACAAAATGATTATTAATGGTGCCCTATAACGATACAATCAGTACAGTTAAGGTTACTTCTTGCAAAACAACAAAATGTCACAATTTCATTCCTTGTGTCTACATGACAAATTAAATCTAGAAGTTCTTTTAAAAATAAAGTTTAGCAATGACAACATTTTCTCCTAATCACTGCATCATCTTAAATTGAGCTACAGGCAATGACAATTGGAACTTGTCTCACTTCTTAGCACGATATACATAGCAGCACTTTTTGCCAAGGTAGAATTCTGTTTCATTCTTTTTCTGAACACCTTCAATCTTTAAGAGCGCTGTATTCTCATGTTGATTACGAAGGCCTCTTTTAAAGCCAGTAAACACTGCTTTCACATAAAGCCTGCGACAAGAGAAACAAAGCAAACTGCTCAGCATCTATAGTCCTATATACCAGCAACTACTTTGAATGATAGTTGACAATGACTCTGTATTTCAACTGTCTTGCTTAGATGTGTGCAATAAGTTATTCAAACCAAGATACAGAATTCATTCACCAATAACCAAAATTAAGGTCAACTTGACCAATGCTTGCTTGACATGTTTGACATACATGCTTGACCAATAACCAAAACCTAATTTTATGTATAAAGCAGAAGGCATTCCTCAAAACTATCCACAACATCAGTAAACACAAATGCACCCACTCAACAACACAATAACATGAATTACAACAACAGTGAAATTCCTATGTAACAAAAACAAATCTCATTAAATGAGATATGCTGAAGCCAAATATGCAAAAGTCTTATTCTTAATTTAATTTTAACAATAAGAATTTACACCAATAAAGCCACCATATTTCAGATTTGAATTGCTGCCTATTCAAAATCATTTATTCCATTTGTTATGAGCGTTAAAAAAGCTGTCATACAACAAATAACATTATAAAACAGTTTATGGAAGTCATTTTGTCTTTAACTATATAGAGAATTTTTTCTACTAAATTACTTCTTTGGGTGTAATTTTTTTTCAAAACTAATTGATTTCCACCTTTAACTTTGCCTGCATTTAGAATCAAAGACCTTAGCTATTTAATGAACTATAGAATGTTTGCTTTTTACATACATTTTATTTTAGACTAGCCTTCGTCACACCCAAGGTGCTATTAAACCGTCTTGCTTATAAAAATTTTATTGCAATAAATTGGAAACAAAGGCATTGGTAATGGTAAATGCTTGTGATCTTTGCCACCAGTAACAGCATTCATCATCATTTGTTCCTACTATTTTTTAAGAATACCTGCAATAACACAACTCTTGACCTGGACTTGTTAATTCCTTCAGTGCGATGTGTCCGCAATGGCAATCAATGGGGTTTGCAAGCATCAGTGGCAATGAGGTGAAATACAGTCATTTTCTCACCTGTTTGCTCATTGTAAATAGTCTTGAGGAATGCCAAAGCCAAAATTTTAAAAAGCATCCTATCTCATAAATGTGTGGCTATGAAATTCATTAGGCAGCCTTAATTCTCATTAGAAACTGCATTGCCTTCACAATCACCATCAGATAAGTCAAACTTTTTCCTATTCTGAGTTTAGCTAAATCTCCCCGGGTAAGAAGCCATTGCATGCTTGCAGTAGCATACCTACCATGGATGAGGTGAAAACCATTGTTGCCATTTTTAGTCAGCCAATATATCTCACCAGGCACACATATTACATCACTTCAATGCTCTTCCACCAAAGAAAAGTTGTTTGCATCAATCATTTCACTTCATACACAAATTATTGAAATGTCCTTCAATAGCAGCATTATGAGGCAGCTGAAAAATTATCATATGGCACCTTCAGTTTATTATTACTTCTTGTCAGACAGACATGTTTCCAAAGCTTCGGTGGGCAAGATTTCTTGTCAGGCAAGCTCATTTTCAGAAAACTTTGGTCAGTAAGTCTTCTCTCCAGGGGCATCGTTTTCTATGTTATGGTTAGGGTTGTGGGTGTGTTGGATCTGAACATCGTCTAGTTAGTCACACACACACACACACACACACACGGAGAGAGAGAGAGAGAGAGAGAGAGAGAGAGAGAGAGAGAGAGAGAGAGAAATACACAAGCACAGGTGACTTTTTGCAAAATCAATTGAATCCTAACCTTCCCGGCTTCTTCACCTTCACAAGTTTCTCCGTTTTTGGTGTCTCTGCCATCCTTATTGGCTAAAAATACGAAAAACGCGATTAGCTATAAACCAAATTTAACAAAACAAACTTAATCATCAGCCATAAAACTCGGTAGAAAAGGCGAGTACAATCATCGTTTACTCCGGGAACAGACTGCCTTTTTAAAATATTTAACATTCCTTACGCTGGTTATCCCAATGATTATCCCAATAGTTCCAGGCCTTTAGAAATTTAGACACGTTATGCCAACGCTACCATGGGGTATGCTTCATCATTAATACCCACCAAGACACATAATGCTCCAACAATTCCTTAAAATAATTTTAAAAAACCGACTATGGTTAATATAGATTTGAATACACCCATATATAAAGTCAGATGCATTTTAAACTTCTTAGGTTTAAAAAGATTAAAATACACGAAAAATACCCACCTCTCACATACGGCCTCCTAAGCGGAAAAGGGTCAAGAAATCTTGTTACATCTTCATTGGCGTGTCTGCTTTTATAGCGCTATATTTTTTGGATAAATCGAGATTTAAAAGCATACCCTATTTTCAGTTCAAAAGCTTTAGTCATGCGAGCCATTATGCTGTAAATCATATATAGATTTAGAATTGCTATGTCATATGCTGCATTATGTAAGCTGAATTATGTCCATTAATTGTCAATTGGTAGTCACACTTAGAAGCAACCAGCGACAAAAATGTAGGGTATGGGCCCTATGGGGTCGTCCGTAAATTACGTAACGCGATTTTGGCACTTTTTTGACCATGCCGTCTAGCTTCTCTCAGGCAAGCTTTTCAAACCGAGCTATCCCACGGCCGCCACGGGACATATTGAAGTATAGGACTCTGGGAAGGGAGGGAGGTGCACGGACGGAGGAAAGACCCCCAGAGTAGCGAGGGCTCAAGAGAGTCAAGACAGTTCTAGTAAAAACAGGAACGTCGCACATTAACCGTGGGCTCATCGCCCGTTGGTGCGTAATGCGGTCTCTGCTGTAAGTTAATTATCACTCTTTCATGTTCATCGTTCTGGAACTCGGATCCTGCAAAGTTCCAGCGGTTCTTAACGGTCTCAACCTGTGGTCCGCGGACCACCAGCTAGGTCCGTGGCCATCTGTCTGGTGGTCCGCGAGCAAAGGCTAAATTTTAAATTGAAGATGAACTAGTTTGGTTGGGTCTTTCAAACGTTACCCTCGTTTGGACAAATTGTGCTCAAGTAGGCTATACAATTAAACTCAAGGCTCGCGTTAAAATTAAATAAATATTGTTTCCTATAACAATATAGTTAATTATTTTAAATGCGGTGAAATTGTGGCGGAAATTTATGCATTATTTTAGAATAAGTTGACATTGACAATAGGCCAACAACAGGCTTGATTTAATTAGTCGCTTTTGGTGGCGAATAGAACCACATGCGTTGGTGACTGGGGTTCCCACAGACCCCGGAGAGGGAATTTATGACGCTCACGCAGACTCCCTACTCGCGTGAACGAACGTCTTCGGCACTGCCAATGGAGGTGGGCAGTGGTAGGCCACGTAGGCTGAATATCTCCAAGTGGTCCTTCACCACAGAAAGGTTGAGAATCGCTGCTTCCACAGTCCTTCAATGCCATCGCCATTCCGCGTGTCGCCTTCCTTTATTATTAATATTTTATTATTCATATTTACATCCCCGCACTCAATCAGTGATAATAAATGAGAATCTCTCAATTCCCACTGATCTGTCTTGTGGTGTCCCTCAAGGCTCGGTTCTTGGACCTCTGTTATTTACTCTCTATACAACCCCCTTGGGTTCACTTCTTGATGAACATCAAGTGGCGTATCATCTTTATGCTGATGATACTCAAATTCTCATCTCTTTTGATCAATCTTCTTCAATCTCATCCCTTAAGACTCTATCCGCTGTCTTTACTAATATTCAGTCATGGATGGATTCAAATAAGCTTCTTTTGAATTCATCAAAAACTGAGTTCTTGCTATTAGGCACTCCAGCTCAATTGACTAAATTTGAATCTCTGAAATCTGTAGTATTAGGAGATTCCACTGTTGTCCCTAGATGTACTTCTGCTCGCAACCTTGGTGTGATATTTGACTCTTCCCTCTCTTTCACTAGTCACATAAATTCAGTCTGCAAAATTTCTCATTATCATATTCGGGACATCTATCGCATCAGACATCTCCTCCCTAAGCCTGTTCTTATTCAGTTAGCCAATGCATTGGTATCTAGTCGTCTAGATTATTGTAATTCCTTGCTTTTTGGCATCACAAATTCAAATATGCAGAAACTCCAGAGAGTACAAAATTCCTTAGTTAGAGTCATATCCAAAACTCCAAGATTCGAACATATAACTCCAACAAGACAGTCCCTACATTGGCTTCCCATCAAATTCCGAATTAATTATAAAATTTGTCTTTTGGTATTTAAAACCATATTATATAATGAACCCTATTACCTTAAGATGCAACTAATCCCTCGACCTACTACTCAATCCACTAGGTATTCGGCAGGACTTTCGGATCATTTGTTGTTCCTTATTCTCGTACCGTCATTGGCACTAGTTGTTTCTCAGTGTGTGGCCCTAAGCTTTGGAATTCATTACCAATATCACTGCGTAAAACTAAAAATTTATCATCTTTTAGATCTGGTCTTAAAACTTACCTGTTTGACTTAGCTTATCCCCCTTAGATTGCTCCCCCGCTGTTCTGACTGATCTTCTGGATTGACCTGGCTCTAATTCTATTTGGATTTGGTGCGCCATCGGCTGATGCCCTGGGCATTATGATAGTGGCGCCATAGAAGTTTATTGATTGATTGATTGATTGATTAAATTACACCTTCCGTTATTCCAAACAGTTCCAAGAAATTCCTCCTATTTCAATTTGCATATCGAATATCATCGACAAAAACTAGAATCTTAAAGAAATTTCACTGGAAGAAATTTAATTTTGTCAAGATTCATACCGATTATTGAAAGCAGATGTCCATCTCCTCGATTTTGGCAGCGCCGTCTACTTGTCCACTTAAAAACGCCTAGCGACAACCGTAATTAATTTAGTTTGTTATTTAGACAAGATGGATATAGCTGCTGGTGCGGTTGCAACTGAATATCACTGAATTTTGCGCACTTTTTACGCCAGATCACAGTGCTTGGCCGTTCAACAGTTCGGATCGCGTGTTTCCGCCGCCGAAGGATGTGCAGCTCCAGTGAGAGGTAACCTGCGGGCAGAATTCTGCGAAATTAGCCGTCGATTGCCTCAAATTCCTGGCGCCCGTCAATGTAGACTGTCGAGACTAGGAATTTTTGTAGCGCCGATCTTGGAATCTGCAGCATCAGACGCACGATATCATCGAATATTGCAGATACCGCAAATCCTCTTATCATCCTCCATAAAAATATTTTGCTGCGACTGCCTACATGGATCTACAACCTTGACCACCACGGACTACGGATTACGGACTATGGATTTCACCCGGATTGAGCGCTCGTGAATAAGCTGGTGCACTGCACCAAGCTTTCGGGCAGCGCTATAGAAATTTCGTCTTACTTACTTTCTTACTTCCTTACTTAAGAGACAATGATGCATTTTAACTGATTATTATTTGCAATAAGATTACTGAGATTAGGCAGTGATTTTGGAGGTCTTTTGCAGTAATCCAAGGTATGCTATTAAACACATTTAGACTATTTTGCAGATACAGTTCATGCAGAACTTGTATATTGTCCAATGTTGGCAAGAAGGCATTTTCTGTTCCGGGCCCAAAAATCTGGAAGTCTCTTCCTCTGTCAGATCTAACAGTGGACTGGATGTTTTCATGTTTAGACTTAAAATGCATCCTTTCCAGTCAGATTTTCCTCCATAGTCTGCCTTGCTGTTTTCCACTCTGACTGATCTCTCAGCTGACCTGGTTGTTTACAGGTGGATTTGTAGTGCTTTAGATTGGCATATTAGCACAGGTGTTTTAAGCATGTAGTAATAATAATAGTAATAATAATTATTGGTAGTAATATTACCTGGGCTATAGAGTCATCTCATGAATACACTTGGGTAATTTTCTCTCAGATTCTCTGTTTCGATCTACAGAATCATTTGTGCGCGTCACACGGCATATGAACTTAGACCATGAGCCGGTCTTTATGAGATTTTGCAGTTGATCAGGATGCAGTTGTGATGGTTGCTTGTATAGATTGGAATGGGTGGAGATAATTGAGCCTCAGAGCCACGAACGCATATACGCAAATCTTCAGACTGGAGAATGTCTGTGGGAACCGCCGCAAGGTGTCACCATGTGAGTCGACTTGTTTGCTCTCATAAATTATTATTATTATTATTATTATTAAATGACAATTTATATAGCGCTATCTGCCTGGCGAAGGCCATAGTCAAGAGCGCTTTACAAAGACATCTGATATGAGATTTTAAATAGCACCGGTGCGTCTTAAGTTTCTGTGCAAACCTATCTTGTGTCGTCTCCCTGGTAATTTCTTCAGGGAGGGCGTTCCAAAGTATGGGATTTCCCCTCGAGACGGATCTGTCCCCAAATTTATCTGTCTTGGATGGAGGGGGGACAACTAGCTGTATGGCGGTTTCATTTTTACAGTATTTTAAAATTTCATTGATACATGACAGTCTTTTCATTTACTGGAGGCAACTACAGGCTGCTGACCCACAGCAAGTCATGCAGATTGCACTACTTCAGACATGTGATGAGATTGCAATGAGATGATGTAGATAGATGACAGACCTGTTTGAAGGAATAAATAGCGCTAACACAGGTCGATTTTTTTCATGGTTCAACAATATAATTATTAAAGTGAACTAGACTGCCTGGAGTCAAGCTGATCGATGTTACAAGAGACGGACAGCACTGGAAAACTGTTACTCATCCGTTCAGACTACAGTCATGTATTGATGACAGTGACACGACTTGAAATTACATTATTCCTATTGCGACCATAATTTTAAATTATATTTCTCTGTGAGGCATGCATGGAATATTAATGAGCTTGTGTCTTTCTGCATTCAAGATTTCTCTTAAAAATGCTATCACTATGGCAGCAACTATAACTTTTCATTTTGCATGTGTGTGTGTGTGTGTGTGTGTGTGTGTGTGTGTGTGTGTGTGTGTGTGACTGTGTGTGACTGTGTGTGACTGTGTGTGACTGTGTGTGTGTGTTATAAATGTTATACAGATTTTTAACAGCTTTTAAAATATTTTTTGATTTGGTTTGATTGAGGTCATTTGTTGCTATTATTGAAAAACTAAGACATGCAAACAGTTTTTAGGTATGATATTTAGTTGCTTAATGCTTAACAGAATATGGAGAACCTTCATTTTCTTGTGGATTCTTTCTTTGTTCCTTTAAGTATTGGTAGCAGCGATCTTTTGAATTGCTTTGCAACTGCTTGGTTATCTGTCGCTTATGAAATGATCATTAGGACTATTAAGAGCATTGAGGATTCATTTAAATTATCTTCCAGCTTTCTTGAATGTTTTTTGTCATACTTTGCAAATTGATTCCAGGAATCAGTTCAGCCAGTTGAAAAGATTGGTGATATGTTATATTTATTTATTTATGTTATATTTATTTTATTTATACATATGTTATAAATGTTATATTTTCCTTCTCAGTCATTGGTCCGCTCCTTTTTAAGTTTATTGATGAAATCGAGAGATTCATTCAAGTTTTCAGGAACTTTGTGGCCACTTGTATTTCATGTTCTTTCTGCAAACCATGTGACCAACCAGGTTTGAAGCTCAGTAAAATGTGTCAATGGTGGACCTTCATTTCTGGTGCTGGTAAAAGACTGATCAAAGAAAGACCGAGTTTCCCAGTTGGTGTGAAATGTTTTATGGTGGAAATGTATTGTACTTGCCAAAGGGAAACCAGCAATCAATGTTAAAAATCCATATACATGTTAATATAGATGTTAATATGTGTGGACACGGTAAATGTTCCACAATAAGAAGAGGAACATCTCTTCTTTTATCAAACACTTCAGCACATATTAACATGCTCATCTGATACTGTTTATAGGTCGAGGTGAAGTAAATCTATCCATGCACATGTATCCGCTTCACCTGCAATCTAGTCAATAGCTTCATTACATCTGCCGTTGACTGCTGTGACAACAGCTTACTCATCAGATTTCCTCGTCTTGAACCTAACCACCTTTAGTTAATGCTCAGTGCTACCTGTTTTATTTGTACTTGTGCTCAAGGCACGCAGTGCCTAGTTTCTTACTGAGTTTTGCGACTGCCCAGAAAAACTATAGCATAAGAGGTCATAGACGATCATAAATCTTGAGTCACTGAGGCCTGCTACAATGTTTGGAGAACATTTTCTTGATATTTATTACAGGCTCAAAAGCATGGAATTGGCTGTGAGGAGAAGTTGTCATCTCTGAATAAGATAATTTGAGACATTTATTTACAGCCATTCTTTTGTTAATTTTTTTCACTACCCTCTTCGGTGACATTAGTTTAGTTTACGAAAGAGAAAATACAAATTGTGTTATTAATGTTAATAGTTTCTATTATCTTGCTTCATTCTGTCTGTTTGTTTGTTTGTAGTTATCCCGAACATTCATCGTTGTAAGATATACTGTATTTTTAATTGTAAGGTGTCCTATTAGTACTTGTACAATATGCCACCATCATCAGTTTATTATTATTATTATTATTATTATTGTTGTTGTTGTTGTTGTTATTATTATATTGCAGTGTCTTAGAAAGATCAAATGATGGCTTTTCTGTCTGGTTACAGAAATCACTTGCACGGTGTTTTTAATTTCAGTCGACAGAGTCATAACAATCAGTGGTGGGAGCTGTTTGATGCCAGAACTTCTCGTTTCTATTACTACAACGTTTCTAGTCAACAGACTGTTTGGCATCGTCCGCCTAATGCCGATATCATTCCTCTTGCAAAACTGCAGGTTTTTGATCTTTGTTAGATGCGTTTCAACTGTTTTTGATCAAGTTTTGATTCCACTCGTGCAATTTTGCTATAATTTTATTTATTTATTTATGTTTTAACTTTTTGGAAATGTTGTTCGTTAGATGTGATCTGTCTGCTGCCAATGTTATTACAACTTTGCATTTGTCTGTGCAGATCTATCACAGTTTTGAGTTTGAAATATGTCAATGGAATGCCACTATGTCTCCCAAATGTTTCAACACTCTTCCACATTCAGACATTCTGGAATAAAAATTACGCTTGACTAGAAAATTGTGTCTTTGGACTGTTCTTGTTTCATGTCATTCTAAATTCTCATTACCTTCACGTTTGTTAATTTTATTGTACATAATCTTGTACCCAATTCGCTTCTATTTCACCAATGCTCTTTGTCAACTGCCGACAAGATTATTGCAACTTTCTATGCAACTGTGCAACCATAACCAATATGTCAAAGACCAGAGAAATCCCAGAATCCTTTGTAAGAGCCATCAGTAAAACGCTTAGCTGTGATTATTACATTGAACCTGTCCTTAAAAATTTGAACTGGTTGCTTTTTGAACGGAGAACCAAATTTTAAGATCAGTTGTAATATTTAAAACACTGGAGGCAGTGTTGGGCAAATCAAAAATCAAATCACATACTCCAAATCAAAATCAATGGCAGTTCTTGATTCAATCAATCAGTGAAATTTCAAATCAAAATCTTTTTTTCAAATCAAATCAAAATCACTTTTTATCAAATCACAAATCAAATCTTTCAAAATACAACATTAACACTATTATGACCTTTTGACACATTTTAATGTTATATTAGTTGCAACGCACTGTAGGACTCAGTAGTCACTATAGTCACTCAGTAATAGGCTTTATTTCAGTTTCCCTTTCACACATGGCTTGTGCACTGAGCGTGGTAATGCTAGACTTGCCACTTCCAGCAGTCTCACTTTGTCATAGTTCTAGATCGCATTGTTGCTTTCTGTGTAACAAAGATTCAACAGTTGTTGCTGATAACCGATTGCGTCTTGCTGACAAAATTGCCCCGGTGATGGAAAACAGCCTCTCCACACAACCTGAAGTAAACTGTATGCTAAGCAACCGACGTGCGATATGTCATAGACTTTTGTAAGCAGACCCTTCAGCTGCCCAGAATACCTCAGGTGCCATACTTGTGTCTGCTGGAAGACTCAGGTGTTGACTTTCTTCAGTTAATGAAATAGAAACCTGTGTAGAATCCACAAAAGTGTTTTTAAAAAAACACTTATAACTTGACATTTGAAGTGACTCCTGGCTTTGAGTGCATCCTAACACGACATATCTTGCACCTCATAGACCAGTCATTGTGGTCCTTCTTGCTGTCATCAAAGAAGCGACCTAACAATGCATTAATGCTGTTCTCTTCTGAATTACTTGACATCGTGATAATACAATTGCCCAGAATGCAGAAATTTAATGGCTGTCTTTCCTGGATTTCACAACCAAACGACATGCACCTCTCGTGAAATAATAATTAATAACTGCACAAATAACCAAACCACAATGACGGCTACTTCCGGTTTGGTTTGAAATAATAGTGTTACCACCGTCTCAAAAAAACTACTGCCTCTTACCACATTAGCATTTAACTATTGAGTCTGTTAGTAAGTTCTCAGTCGACTCTATGTTTAACTCAGAACATCAATATGTACTATAATGGTGATTTGGGTTCCAAATCGAATCAAAACTAAATCAAATCGAAGCGAATCACTGAATTTTAAAATCAAATCTTTGGCTTTCAAATCAAATCAACCCTGGTGATTTAAATCACGATTGAATCGAATCGCGATTTGATTTTGCCCAACTCTGCTGGAGGCTGACCAACTCTCATTTGTTGAAATCCATAGAAGATCATTTCAAACAATCTAACTGCTTATTCATAGGACCAAAATTAGTGAAAGAACCTTTTCTTATGCTGGTCTAAAATCCGAAACTCGCCTCCTCTTTTTGTTATGTCCACTTTTAAATCCTGACTAAAACACATTTTGCTATTGGCTTTTCTTCTGAAATCTGCCTTACCGAACATTTCTGCTGTACACCATTCAGATGGCTTTGGAGCACCATAAGTTTATGCCATTGTGTATTAATCTGATACTATGAAAGCACCTAGTGTTTTTGTTATATAAGTTTTTTTCTGAAATTGCTTGTTAGACGCTGCAGCAAAGGATGGAGGCTGCTGTCAAGGATGTAGACATGACTGCCAGACGTCAGAGCAGAGACGATACAACACAGACGTCACAATCAATACAGGTTGGAACAGACCGTAACACTTTAACTGTATTACATTACATTGTTTCAGGAGCAGATTGTAACACCTGAGCTGTTTTACATTACGTTTTGTTCATTTTGTCATCTGCATTTGCCGTAGTCAGTAATATAGTGCAGACTACAGAAATTAATGATTGATGTTTCTGATAAATGAAATTATTCAAGCGATTAGTTTTGAGCCATAATTTGCTTATTACTTAATGTAACCTGCAAATGAGTAAGTGAACAGTGCAAATGAGTAAGAGAACAGTGCAAATGAGTAAGTGAACAGTGCAAATGAGTAAGTGAACAGTGCAAATGAGTAAGAGAACAGTGCAAATGAGTAAGTGAACAGTGCAAGTGAGCAAGAGAACAGTGCAAATGAGTAAGTGAACAGTGCAAATGAATAAGAGAACAGTGCAAATGAGTAAGTGAACAGTGCAAATGAGTAGGTGAACAGTGCAAATGAGTAAGTGAACAGTGCAAATGAGTAAGTGAACAGTGCAAATGAGTAAGTGAACAGTGCAAATGAGTAAGTGAACAGTGCAAATGAGTAAATGAACGGAATCTGGTGTCATGAACGGCAGGCAATGTCACTGCTAAATACAGCAATAATATTCAGATTTCTTGAATATACCGGTACTTGTTTTAGATTACTTTTGAGTAATCTTTTATTAGATTTAGGATCTATTTGCTACAAGCCTTTTGCCTATCATGCACTAGAGGTTCTAGTGATTTAGATTCAGTTTAAATAGTTAACTTTGATTAATTATTACTGGTCTTTGTACTAATTAGCGCTTTATTATTATATGGGCTTAAATGTAATTTTCTTTTAAAAGTCATTTGAGTACTTTTTATGGTGTTCTTAGATTGTTGATTTTGCTGCTTCTTTAGCCAGCTAGTGTTACTTGAGTAATTTATTTAATTGTTACATGAGTAATATATTTAATTGTTACTTGAGTAATATATTTGATTGTTACTTGAGTAATATATTTAATTGTTACTTGAGTAATATATTTAATTGTTACTTGAGTAATATATTTAATTGTTACTTGAGTAATATATTTAATTGTTACTTGAGTAATATATTTAATTGTTACTTGAGTAATATATTTAATTGGTGCTTGAGTAATATATTTGATTGATTGTTCTGAGTTTTAATTTTCATAAAACTTGCTTGTCCATACGGTGCTGTGTGTTAATCGCAGTTGTTAATGTTGCTTATTTTTGAGAGACTGTTTGATTTGAAGAGATAGTAAAGCTATTGTGTTTGTAAGTACATAATTACTGTATACGTGTAATAGTAATATCCCTGAGACAGTGATTTAGCTCTGTTGCCCTGTAAGGCTGACATTTTGGCCTGGTGGGCCATTACAAATTGTCATGTGGCCAATATTTTAGCCTGGGAACTCCTACCAGTTCTCATAAGCAATTCTTGCTGATTTCTGTATTATTTAGGACAGACCAATGTTTAGTTGAGCCAGGTATGGTTGTAGTTACTTATAACAACAGCTTTTTAATTATTTACTGTTAATTTTTGGCAAAATAAAGCATTTTATTGACCGTTATAACTTATAAGAATGGGCAAGTGTAAGGATTGTGGTAATTGTAGTGTAGGCGCTGAGACGAAAAGTGTTATTTTCTTGCTTATGGAAGAAATACTATACTATACTATAGCGCAAATATTCGCAAGCAGCAAATGCGATGATAATGTTACTGACATTTAGACATTTTATTTATGAATGCATTAAATTCTGCTGCTATACTTAAGAGACAGAATTTCCCCCAAATTCCCAGTAAGACAGGGTAATAGAGATTTTTTCCATAGGAACTCAGGGTGGTAGGGTTAATTCCTGTTATCGTTTGTTGTCATTCTCATTTAAATAGTTTCTTTCGTTGCTCTGTTGTCTATGCGTTTGCTGTCTGTTCGTTGCTTCTGTGTCTTTAGCAGTTCAAAGATGACTTTACAAAGAGTCTTTATATTCATTCTACTACTACGAGTCCCAAAGTTTCAAGGAAACACGTAAGTCAGTTGCATTTTTGATTTAATATTGTTGGTGACACACTAAGTATTCAGTTCCTTTTTGAATCCTTTGTTGTTGGCGATGAGACAGCAGCTGATGGTATTTTGATTAATTATTGGTTGCTTGTCGTGATCTGTTAAATTGTGAAAAGACTGATTAATAATTCTGCATCTGATTCTGATGCCTTAGTTTGCACATAGCGTTCTTCCTCTCAATTGACGGCAGTTTGTTGTCTTACGTTACCCTTAATATATAGCAGCTATATTGAGGTTGCTACGGTTTGTGGTACTTTACATTAAGGCAATGTTGCGCGGTAACGAAGTAGAAGTAACGCGTTACAATACTTAAGTACAATTCTGAGTACTTCGTAATGTAACGAAGTACACAATTTGCACAGTACTTTTTACTTGTAACGAAGTAAGTTTTTATTCAAATATTAGTACTTTTACTTCGTTACATTATGTCCTTCACGTCCCGTTACAAGAAAAATTTCTCATCGTCAACTTTCGTTGCATTTACTTGTGTTGCTGTTCAAACACGGTGTTTAGTTCTTCCCAACTTCGCGTAGGCCTATTTACTTAGTTCACCGCAGCGTTGATAGAATAAACAACAAGCTCTGGGCTATTTTTGACGCTGCTAATGTAGTTAGGAAGTTAGGCTAATGGCGTATATCTGTCAAGGCTGAAAAAAACTAGGTTTTTAAAGATAAGATTTAGGTTTTTAGTTTTTAATGCTTGGCATGTCAATGCCTATTAACCATTTTCTATACTCATGTCACATGTCAAAGCCTATAAAGTATAAAACTTTCTCTATATTCTTGCCACACATGTGTTTCTCTGACTGCAGAGAGTATGAAACTTTAAATACATTAAATACGAGGTTTTTAATTTTTCTATTTATAGAACAAAAAACCTAAAAGCCTAAATTTTGACTTTTTAAGTTTTTTTAAAAAAGCTAAGAACCTAGGTTTGTAAAACCACATTTTTCAGCCCTGGTATATGTACGTGTTGACTGTTGATGTTACTGCATGTTGCTTTAAAGAGTAGGCCCTAATAAAAATGCGATTTAACAAGATAAGGTGGAGTTGCTGACGATTTCTTCCATCGCGATACTTTTTACTTTAAAAGTAACTTTTTGGGGAGTACTTTTTTACTTTTACTTGAGTAACTATTTTCATCGGTACTTTTTACTTTTACTTAAGTAAAAAAATGCCCTAATACATGTACTTTTACTTGAGTACTCAAACTCAGTACTTCATACTGAGTTTGAGTACTCAAACTGGTTGCTGCATTAAGGAAATGATTGCCCCCCCTTGGTTTTTCCCACATTTCTTTTAAACCTGACGAGATATTTTGAATTACTTCTAGGTATCTGTAGAGGGACCATTTGCACCCATTTTGACATATTTTGTAAGTTTTTTGCTATGGAGGTTACTAAGCTATGGCCATTTTACCAGATGTACCAGGGGTGGATATCACCCCTTGAATTTTCCTTATTGAGTGTTTCTCTTAATTTCAATATATTTCTATAGCTCTAATTCTAGGATAGTGGACCATTCAGTAGGAGCAGTTTAGGGGTAATGTTTTAATTTTAAGATGTAATTTCTGGTTGAAAACTTATGACGGGCCAGCTGGAAGGCCAAGTACAATGCCCAGTGTCAAACGAGATGTGATTGACACGATTATGTATTTCATGACATTTAGTGACATATTTTATGCAGTATATTGCTTGAAATATGAGTATAATAGTAGGGAAATTTATATTTACTGTGATTTATATACATTTTGTAGCAAAATAACTGCACATAGAAGAGCATCTGAAAAATAAATGGATTTCTATAGGGTGGTTATGTTTGATGACTAATAACTTGTGCTACATGAACAAAATAAACTTAAAATCACAGTTTTGGTAAAAGGCTTTGAATGCAGAATCCAATTATGTATATGGCCAGTTAAAATTCACGAAGTCACGGAAGCTGAATTGCGTGATTTTTGTTGTTTGCCGTGAATTTTTAAAAAGGCACGAATTGCTGTGATTTTCGTCAATTTTTGCAAAGTGAATGCAACATTTTGTCCAGAACTTATAAATACTTAGTTATAAATCAAACTTCCACCATCATAGCAACTGTATGGTGATGTTTAAAGTAAGTAAAGTAAAGTAAAATCTTGTGGATTTCTATAGTGCCTTGGAAAGCAGCACAACAGTAGCTAGTATAGAATGTAGTAGTATAGAACGTTGACTGAACTTTTCTTGGCCCTCCACAGTTAGTTCTTTTGGGAACCCCACTATCCACTGCAAACCCTAGACTGTAATCGTTAATCACAGACTAACAGTCTATAGAGCCAGCACCCATCTAAGGCAATCAAAGAGAAACTCTAGAATATCAAGGATGTCGCCCCAGAACCCCCACCCTCCACAGAATACAGGTGGTTGCAGATTCTGGCATCCAGATGCCCTCACTCATTGATTGGCCAGACTCAGAAGTGTTTAATCTAGACTCTGGACTCTGGGGGGGGAATTGATAAAGCCAGGGGAATTTAGCTAGGGGGCTGCTGTCAGTTGATGTAGTATGTCAAAATTTCCGGGGGGGAATTTGAAATTTTCGGGGGGAAGGGCAATTTTCCCCAGGGAAACGGTCTAGATTAAACCCTGGGCCAGAGATGCAAAGTCCACTGAGGCTGCTATCATTCTGTTTATGCTAGACACCTCAGTTGATTCAGAGATAAGTCAATGCACTTTGACAAATGTAGCCCAGTGCCAAGGTTTTGCTGACCATAACTTGGCACACCATGTCATGATGGGACTGAGTTCAAGAAATTAATAAACATTTGCACTAAAAACTAAGCATAAGATAAAATGTGCCACATAAAATGTGCCATATGATTGTTTAGTGTTGTAAAATGGATTTTTAACTGGTAAAGATTCCGGTTATTTACCGGTAAGAAATCCATTTTTATTTTTTACCAAACGGATTTTTTACCTGTTACTGTATCTACACTGCTTAAAAAAACAGTATTATTAAACACTGTAAACCAAACTGACAAGCCTGCAAATTTTGTCAACATTGACATACTTCTCTATACATGTTATTGTTATATTAATCAGTGGCGGCTCTAGGATTTGGCAAGTGGGGGGCCGTTGGGGTGGCCGTTGGGGTGGCAACTTCTAATCATGGGGGCCAACCATTTGTTGTTTAATGTATGTAGCATTAAGTATAGGGTCCAAACTGGGGGGCCACTGGGGAGGACCAGGCACTCAATAGGGGGGGCACGGGCCCCTCTGGCCCTCCCGGTGGAGCCGCCACTGATATTAATGTGTATTGTTTTGTCATTAAATGCTCAAGCTCACAACAAACAGACTGTTGTTAACATATACCATAGAATCTCAATCCTAGTTTAACCATATATGATATTTCAGGTTTTTATTTCAGATCATAAACTAATTATCTCATAACATATTTTACCGGTTTTTTTAACCACAAAAATTTTTTACCGGTAAATTTACAACATTTTGATTGTTCCAGTTCTGCAAGCTTTACTTTACGAGATAAGTGGAATGACATTACATTACCTTGATGAATAAAACCACGTTGTACAATACCATGAATTTGCTATGAATCAAATGCAATTTTTTTTTAAAACAATGCCGTGAATTTTGAGGTTTTTTGCCTTGAATTTTAACTGGCCCTAAGACCAGATAGCACTTTAATTTTCATTGATTGGGGCAATATAGAGGGAGGATGAGGGTTAAAGTGCTACTTGAGATCATAGAAGAATTGAATATATTTTGAATGATTGTCAAATTGGTTGACTTGTGAAGCTGCTTGTATTGATTGCTAATTGTATGACGTTTGGTGTGTCAAGCTGTTCATTTCTGTTATGTTATCTGTGTCTTTTGAAAGGGACACTGCCATCATCACACGCACGTGTCAGATGGAGAAATGCCGTTAGTGTCTTCGGGTGCCATCGGTCATCGCTTTACACCGCCGACTTCATCTCGCAGTTCTCAGTCGTCGCAGTCGAACGTCGGGGTCTACGGTTACATGTATCGAGCGCCTGTTTTCTCCGCCCCGCAGCGGTCCCTTGAGTCGCCAAGAGCCTGTGATGTTCTTCTGGATTTCGACAGATTGAAGACCTGTGATGCTAAGGCAACTGAGGCGCAGAAGGGCCTCGACCTGATGTCTCGGTCGTACCACAGTCATTACCAGTCGGCGTGCCTCTTTCAGCCGGATCTGTCGCCCTCAGACGCAGAGAAGCTGTTGGACGCCAGTCGTCGATGTGGCTCGTCATCTTATGGAAACATGTCTGAAGTTGTGGCTGGCCAGGTGGTACGCTCAATGATCTGATCTGACTGTTACAGTATTTTCCATGGATCTGTTGCCGATTTTAACTTGTGTCTTTTCCCTCTTTTTCTGTCTACTTTAGTTGCTGAGACCAATTTTTGCTTTCAGTTAAGCTGATTTAATCCTTATGTGGTCCTATGGTTTTGGGAGTAGGTGAAGGGGGAGAAGGAGGAGAAGGGAAATGTGAAAGAAGGAAGTTTAAACAGGGTTTGAACTATTACTGATTCCATTAAAATTTGTGTAACTGCAATTCAATCTCGATTATTTTCTATTTGTAGTGAACTAAATGAGAGAAATGTGGGATTAATGTGATATACAGATTTTTATAGCACCTCTTTTATTTCTTCTCAGAGGCGCTCCAGGTTGTGATGTTGCTTAGTAAAGAAGCGAGGCTTCAGTTTTCTCTGTGAGCTTTTTAAGGCGGTCGGAGGTGAGGAGCAGATGGATGGAATCAAGATCATGCGCAAGAGAGAGGGTTAACAGTGACTCCAAGTCTTGATGATGAGTAAAGGTGGTGCATGATCCGGGCACATGTATAGCCCTGTGATCAGAAAAAACAAAACAGGTGATGTGAGGTGGTGGATAAGGGTGCTGGGAAAGTTCCAGGAAATAAATACTGGTAAAAAATGTTGAAAACTGACCGTCATCCAAGGATTTAGAAGTCGGCTCAAGTATACGCAAAGTGATGTTCGGTAGCGGAAGTCATCGAGTGAAGCGAGAGCGAGACCGTCTTGTGGTGTATGCGGTAAAGGTTTCACGCGGAACTCCCCTTTTGCACGCTATGTTTTTAGTGAAGGCACGGTGGAGTTGTCGTAGGATTCGTGCCGTGCAGTCGGAGGATAGTGGGTTCGAAGCTGTTCCCAGCCACTGCACAGCGACCTTGAACGGGTGAGGAAGGCAATGGGAAATCCCATTTCACTCATCTCATCACTGAGTGGCATTAAAGCCACAACTGGAGCTGCATTGTGGACCGAAGACATGGCCAACCAGGGATAAAGCTAAGAGGATGGAGTAGCTCTGAAAGGTAATATGGAGTGGCACCGTAAAGAGAGAGTGCAACCGCTCTCAACACACGAAACTCAACTCGAGCAGGAGTTGTTTTTCACATTGCAAGAAAATTAGTAAGAATAAACACTGTTTTTATTTTGTAAAGATTTGTTATTGTGGTGTTTTAGATTGAGCTAATTGCTGCTCTGTTTTTTAGGCAACTCCAAAGCAGAAGCCCCGTGCTTTTCCGCGCACAAATCCAACGTTTGTTGGCGCCCAGCGTTTCGATGGCTACACAACGTACCAGAGAGTCAATAAGCGTACTTCATCGTCCATGTCGTCCGGTTCTTCTCCTAGATTTTGTGAAACTTCGGCTGCAGTGCATGACCCACTGCAGTGCTACCGAACTAGCATCCAGATGCCTTCCCTTCAGTATTATCCGGGATATCCGACACTGAGACAGAAGCGCGTCATGAATCACAGTTTTGACGTGACCGATCAATGTCATCATCCTTACGAGCCAGAAAGTGGTCTGAGCCAACCCGTTGGTCGATTAGCATCTGCACAGTTGTCAGACTCTCAGGCAAGCTAGATCATGTAGTAATCATGTGACATGTAATGAGCATTGCATTGATGTAATGTGATGTAAAATTCGTATAGCACCGCTTATATTGAATTGCCTTTAATCAGTTCTTAACGTTTCTGCGCAGCTAATATTCGGAGTCATGTGGAACGAACACGTTACACCGCTGTTACGAGACCACCTTCACTGGCTCCGGATACCTGAACGGATAGCATTCAAACGATGTTGGTTGACGTTCAGAGCTTTGCACGACCCGTGCTGCCCGGAGTATTTATCGAGACTGGTGCACCGACCCTCCCCAGCTGACAGACGCTCACAGCTACGATCAAGTCGCCGGGTCCAGCTTGTTGTCCCTCCCCCATCTAAAACGGCCAAATTCGGGGATAGATCTGTCTCGAGGGGGAACCCTAGACTTTGGAACTCCCTCCCCGAGGAAATAACTAACGAGACCACTCCCGACAAATTTGCAACGAAACTCAAGACGCATCTTTTTAGCATTTCGTATCAGAGGCTTCTGTAAAGCGCTCTTGACTATGGCCTTCGCCAGGCACACAGCGCTATACAAATTCTCAAGTTGAGGTTATACAAATTGACATTTATAATAATAATAATGATAATAATAATAATAATAATTCTACTCAGAGGCTTTGGAGTTGCAAGATAGAATGTTGAGACTTTGGCACTTGCATTGAAGAGAGTGAGGGCCCTGGGGGAGTAAGAAGCGAGGCCCGAATGGATGGGGTCATGCATTCCAGTAATAATTTATACTTAAGGTATCCATATTTTTATCTATATATACTTTATGTATACACCCTGTGCACCCTGTGTGTATATGTATGTGTGTATATATATATATATATATATATATATATATATATATATATATATCTTAAGGTCATGTAGCTATATACTTTGAATGCGTGATGCTTCATGGTTTGGTTGTGACCATGTATGAAGGTGTGCTTGAGTCATAATTATCATTTGAATATCAGTTTGACTTAGCAGAATGTTATTTATAGTTGGTAGATGAATACTAGAATATTTTGTTCAGATAAGCCGTTGTAGAGTGATTTGGTGTTGAAGATACTTTTTCTTGTATCATACATTTTTCATATCGAACCTACCGGTATTCTCAAAGCAGACATTATCTTAAGGCAGCCCTGAAAGTAGCATATAAGACCAAAGATCATTATATTTTGCAACAAAGATTACAAATTCCTTTTGGTATATTCATGGGTTTTACAGTTTTGCTGTTTCAAAGATTTTGTGTCTCCAGCTTTGATGATTTCTCCTGAGAAACAACAGCCTGTCCCAATGCATTGTTGTTTTTGTGTAATTGATTATTTTTATCATGTATAAGCAGTTTATTGAAATCTTACATTTTTCGATTTGTGATTCAGATGTGAATTAGATGTGATGTGAATTAGGTGTGAATTTAGCTTTTAGACTTAGATGTGAATTTTGATATGAAACTTAGATATGAATTAAAAGCAGACAGTTTAACTGATGCTGTAGAAGTTTAAATACATGTATAAATTTTTCGATTTTTGCAGGGTGAAGGTACGCTTGTTGCCCCCAGCCGTGTGAAATCTCGGGTAGCAGCGGGAATTTATAACGAGGAAGCTCAGTCGCGGCGCAATTCAGAGCCGTACTACGTTAACTTGCCCGTGAGAGATGCTGCCGTTTCAGTCAACTGTAACAACGAGACGACTGACAACAATACGGACACTCTCCGCGTCAACAACAAGAACTTTCAGAGTTCAGCGGAACAGCAGAACTCAAAGGCTTCTGAGGCGTGTGACAACGGTATGTATCTCTTGACAGTAGCATGCTCGTTCACTCTCTGCTCATTCATGCTCACTTGCTCAAACTCCACACACTCATTTGCACACACACACACACACACACACACACGCAGGCACGCTCACTCTCACCTATCCACCCACGTGCAATAGATGCACTGTTTATCTATTTTGCTCTATTTCTATAGAATTGATGCTGAATTATGTCATTGCTATTTTTAATTTACGACCCATTCCAAACTGACTTACTTAACACTGTTCTTTTCATATTATTATTATTATTATTATTATTATTATTATTATTATTATTATTAAATTCACACTACCATTTCATGGTTGGTTGGTGTGGTGTGCTGCTGTACGGTAATATATGTGAGATCTTAGTTTGCGGTTTTATTATAATATTATATTTGGCTGTTTTCAGCATACATGTTAATTATTTTTGCAATGCCAAAATGCTTGCAATGCCAAGATTAGTTCCACATCATTATGTCATTGATCTTGTATAAATACATTATTGAATATTATATGTCATTTGGTAGTTAGAGTAAGTGAATGCCGTTTGAGTGAGACTTTTGTAATTGAATGGTTATTATTATTATTCCAGGACAATTTATATAGCGCTGTACGCATGGTTTAAAATCCAAAATCAAAAGCGCTTTGACAACGCTGACATGTCAATTAAGGTCAGAAGGTGGCGATCTTAAAATCCACTGTGATGATGGAAAGAACTTTGCTGCCGTGAAGAAGTCCGGGTGGGTGGAATAAGGAGTTAAATGCAGTTACCACCTTAATGGTGAGGTTGTCACTTGAAGGGCCCAGAGGAATAAAGAAGCAAATGCAGTTACCCCTCTTATTGTTATTGATACTCGAACCATTGGGGGGCCGGATACAGTTACCTCCTTATTCCACCCAGCCATTAAATTGTTTGAAGTTCAATTTTGCTTTGAATGATGAAAAGCTAAAGTATTTCTCTTCTTTTGCAGAGGAGACGGCCGACAGTCTGGGTGGAGGGGTGGTTGGTGGGGCAGAAGATGGCTTTTCCGACCGCAGCAGTGTGTTTTCTTCGACCCCTCCTCTGAAGCCGTTTGCGGTGCAGGGCTCTGCGTGGATCCATCCTGATTTTCTCGCTCGACCTTCAGACTTTCAACAGAAAAACTCAATAGCAGATTGGTTGCAGCAAGACCCCGAAGAGGGAACGCAGACGACGTTTGACGAACAGGCAACTCTTCTTGTTTTTCTATGCACATCCTCATATTCAGTCTGGCACACACCGTACGTGCCCACGTATCCGTCCAAATTTTCTCCGGGTACCCATAATTATCATAATCTCCATTGTGGCCTCTTATCTTTACACCCAACTGCACCTACTGATAGACCACCTCGACCACAATAGTGTCTCACTCCCCGCTTCAGTCCACGCACCTAATGACGATCATTAGTTGCAGGGATCGGAGGGGGAGTTTGTCTTAACGGTCATGTTTCCTCAGGTACCCATACCCAATTTTACCGCCCGGGTAATAGGACTCCAACTGGCACCCGGGTTCCCGTTGACACCCCTAATTACAAGTCTCGAAATTGCTGTGATGTAAAACAGCTTGATATCTATATAAATTTAGTTTATGATCAGACTAGAAGTTCTAGTTATACATGGAAACGCTCCTGAATCCAGACTCATGATTGTGCTGTAAAATTTTCCTTATTCTTTATTTTAACTGTCTTGGCACTCAATACCAAGTAAAAACGTAAGGGACAAACAATCCGACTAAAGATTAACAGTGGAGTTAACGCACAATGACCAGTGACCATCGAAATGTTTCATTAATTATACCACCATGATGTTTTTTATGATATACACAAGGAAAGGGTAAGTGATGATGATGATGATGACGATGATGATGATGACGATGATGTGGTTGTTTTGCAGTTTATTCACGGTCAGAAATTGTTGCGTCAACTCCAACCGCTGAAGTTCTATTCGGAAAGCGACAGTGTCGGCCATCACTCTCTGACACAAGGCGAAGCTTCACCCGTCAGCCGAGATCACGACACGGAACTTCATTCCCTGACAGAGGTTCGCTTTTACTTGGTTCTTTCTTTCACTGCGTGATCTTCCATTTTGATTCTTCCGACATTTAATTTGTATTGCTATCCTTTATTATGGTGCGCGGTGGAGCAGTGGTTAGCGCACTGGTCTGCCAATCTTGAGGTCCGTGGTTCAAATCCCGGCCGCGACAGAAACTTTTCGGTTGTTTCTGTCTCAAGCGCCCCAGTCGACTCAGCTGTGAATGAGTACATCGGGTGTTAACTCGGTGGATGGAAAGGCGGCGAGGGAAAGGCGGCGAGGGAAAGGCTGGCAACCGCCCTCATTCAGCCGTTGTTGTGTAGAAGTGAAGGTGCTAACCCTTCGGTTCTCCATATGGACGCTGAGCCCATGGAGTGTACCTTTATCCTTTATTGAAATTGAATATATGTTAATTTTATGGATGGCTTTATGAATATTTATGTGTCTTTATGAATGTTGACGTGTCTTTGTAAGTGGGTCTGTCTGACATTGTAGACTTTATAATAAACTGATTTTGACTTTTAGTTTTTCGCCTGAAATGCGAGCGGTCTTTCATGCTGTCGTTGAGTTTGTGTGATGTCTGTTTTATCCAGTTTGATATTGAAGAGTTTGCCACAAAGCACTTGAACGACCATCGTAAGGGTTTTCTCGGCAAACTTTTACCAATTGAAAGTGTCCTTACCTGGAGCAAGGTGACAGTATAAGATCTGTTTTAACAGAGTATTTTGATGATGTCACGGCAGTTATTTTATAGATGAAAAGTATACAAACCACAGCATCAGAATATGTAATTGACTGCAAATTTCCGATAACTAGAATGCCAGAATAGAGTTGGAGTTTAACGCCAACTCTGTCGACAGTTTGTTGATTTGGGTCCGGTTATCTGTTTGGTTTACTGGCCAATTGATTGGATCAGATCCAGCACATTTCTTTTGTTAAGCAATCGGGTGATTTTGCAATATCCTTCAACACTTTTCCAGCTGAACATGGATTTTAAGCAGGTGTTATGCTTTTCTTGCACGTTTTCATAAACCTATTAGTATTCAGCTGTTTATCATTTTCGGTGACTTATCAGAAGGAGTGCTATATAAATTTTCTGTTTCATTGCATTTTATTTTACTTTTGAAGCAAGCAGTCTGCCATAAATATCTCAGATGGAATTTGCTTTTGAAGTGACGACGTGGTCTGTTGATCTAGGACGGAATTAGGAAGCCACTCATTCGGACACCGAACAAAACTGTGAAGAAGGACTCGCCAGAGATCTTCAAGAAGATCCAAGTGTACATGGGCGACCGAAATCTGAGAGGGACGACAGCCAATCAGGTGCTTTTAGATATTGTCATGAAGGGATGGTCGCTCGTGGAACTGCGAGATGAAATCTTCATTCAGCTGTGCAGACAGACAACAAAGAATCCATCAGAGTAAGTACAATCAGTGTATAACTGTATATTATATATATGTGTTTGTGTGTGTGTATTATATATATATATATATATATATATATATATATATATATATATATATATATAATTAATCCCCAAATTTTTATTTCAGCACGGATAGTTAGAACGAGCACTAAAAAAGCTAAACAATGGTGTATAACTCAGCTTCCTAGCTTTTATACGACCGGAGATATAGCAAATTTAAAATTTAGCTTTGAAATACGCTGTTCTCCAAAAATAAATGGCCGGTACGGTGATGGCATTGAAAATTTAAATGGGCGGTAGAGGGGTTGATTTGTTCTCATTTTAAATCTATATATGTATATATATTTTTCTCTTTTTTTCTAATATCGCTATTATGCACCATTGTCATTTCTTATTTGTATATTCAGGCTGTGATTGCATTGCAGTGTCTTGTTGAGGCACTTGATTTGATTTATTTTGTTCCACTGACATTCTCCTACAACTTTGTCGCTTACCCAACTAGGGTTACCGCTCAAAAATGTTTGCTGGAGAGGTTTGAAAAATTTTTAGGTAGCATTGACATTATCCAAAAATTCACGACTTCTAATATTACGTCGTGCTACATTCTGATTGAGCCCCTTTGCTCTAAATGAATTCTACCTCTGGATTTTAAATAAAAAATATGGCACTTGTCATCACAATTTCCTTCTTTACAATCTCTACTTGTACTCCACTCTTAAGTCCAGCATTTGCCTCAGCTGTCTGTAACAAAGGCAAAGGAGGCCAGTTCATGTCTTTCAATCTTTGCAGCTGAGAATTTCTTGGAAAATGTTGGTTGGTGTAAGGCAGGACTATACTAACATGTATACATGCGGGAACTGCTTCTAATTAGGCCTGGAACGTGGTTCTATTGTGAATTTGTGTTAATACACATGCAGTGATGGCCTAGGCTTTCAGAGACCTCTATTTAGCCTGGTACCTTAGTTTTAAATTTTGCTACTGATGCAACCACACATCTTCTGTTAGATGAAATACAGTAATAACCATTTGACAAAAGCAGTTATGTCTTGTAGTTGTTTGTTTTTTATTATAACATTTTCGCAATTTATTGGTTACTGAATTTGACAATAGGGATTACAATTCAAACCAAGGAGCGACCTTCGACTGATGCCAGGTGCATTACTAAAGGGGCACTATAGAAGTTCACTGATGATGATGTTGATGACGACGACGATGATGATGATGATGTTTAACTGTAAAAAGTTTCGATTTTGATGGTTCATTGCTTTTGATTTGATTATGTGACGTTGAAGAAATTACTTTAAAACTCTTTCCTGTCGACAGAGTGAGTTTGTGGCGTGGAATGGAGATGCTGTGCGTGTGTCTGTCGTTCTTTCCTCCTTCGTACATTTTCCTGCCTTACCTTCAAATGCACTTGAACAGCCCTCTGGAATCTTACACCAGCCAGTCATCGGCCAATCAAACTGTCTCGGTGTCATCAACTACTAATCAGGTAAGGTCTCCAGCTATTATTATTATTATTATTATATTATTATTATTATTATTATTATTATTATTATTATTATCTTAATTATTATTATTATCTTAATTATTATTATTATCTTAATTATTATTATTATCTTAATTATTATTATGTGAAAATTCTGTGGAAGGCGACTGCATTAATCAATAATAATAATTAATCATAATAATAGTTATAATAATTATTATAACGTTGTTTGTTTCTGTTTGAGATTGCTATGTTTTGATTAATGCAGAACTGCAGGGCTTTTGTGGTTGTTGACCTGCGTGTGCTGTGTCGTAGTTGCTGAGTAAAGTGACATTGATTTTCTCTAACGCAATTTTCAGTTTGTCCAAAGAACAGTGGAAAGGTGGGTAGAAAGGTTGTTAACGGTTAACCAATCCTAAGAGCAAGGACTGGTCCTTTTAACCTTGACCGGTTAACCATAATTTCTATTTGAAAACACCAAGACACTTTGATGTGGTAGGCCGCAGGACGTTGGCATAGTCGCCGGCAGCATCAAAGCGCTTTGATGTAGGCACAACACCAGGCTGCCACTAGCGACCGGTTAACCGGTCTTTTTTACGGTTAACCGGTCCTTTAAAACCAGCGGTTTTAACAACCTTAGTGGGCAGGAGACCATCTATGCGATCAAAATTGACTCCAAAGATAGACTATTCTACTGCCTCTAATAGTGTGGGGCCAAACCCGATTGACCTTCACAACTCTCTCATTACCCCTATACCTTTGAATAAAATTTAAAAATCCTATCCTTGGTGGCCATTTATTTTTGGGAGAAATGCATATTATACAACATTTTTAAAAACTTCAGATTTTCCAACTCCAAAGCTAAGGAAGCATAAACAATTGACGTACAAGTCAGGCGAATAGCATCCTTTTATGATTTAGTGTAGTTGCAATGGTGCCATTGTAGTCGAGTCCCGTGGGTTGATTGCGCTGCCTATCGCACTAAACGGAATTTGATCCAGCATCACAGATCACCGTTTCCATGATTTTGTTGCCATCCGAGTCTTCAAAATCACTCGGACTCCACTCTGACTCACTTTCGCTGTTGACTACCAACAATTTATTGCTGCTTTCTAAGAGAATTTGCCTAACTTCGCTTGTATTATATTGCCTCTTTGCCAACATTGTTAATGTTAGTGCTTGAATACAGAAGGTCTCGTCTGAAAACTATTAATTTCCTTGTGCTAACATCGTAAATATTTTTTTAAATAAGCGCCATCTGGCAAATAAATGGATACTAAACATATATATATATATATATATATATATATATATATATATATATATATATATATATATATATATATATATAGAGAGAGAGAGAGAGAGAGAGAGAGAGAGAGAGAGAGAGAGAGAGAGAGAGAGATTCAGACTTGCTGATTAATTGTCTGTTGGCTTCCAAAGTACAGCCTGAGCCCCACTTGAGCTATCCAGATAAGGAAAGATAGCACAACCTGAAATAGCCTGTAAAGGGGTTAAATAAAACACTGCACGTACGGTTGTGGCATGCTTTCTATCAGTTTTTTCCCTTTGAAATCACTTTAGGAATGTCTAAATGGCTTTAATCGGGGTTTGTTCACTATAAGGTTTTACACGATTAAATTTCTTTATGTTCTTTTCTTATCCTGAGTTCATCTTCTGTGCCATCTTTCAGTCGTTGAACATTCCGAATGCTGATTGTTTGTTTTGAAAAGATCTTGAGTTGCCGAAAACATTGTCAGCGGCGATTGGAAAAAGTGCTCCAGACTGGAGCCAAGAAGGGTCTTTGCAAGCCAACCATAGAGGAGGTGGAGCATGCAAAGGTATCTGGTTATGCTCTCTTGCTCCTCCTCTGACAAACTCAGTGTTCATTTTGTGTAAGGGTTTCTGAAAGGGTTTTCCTAATTTCTTGTAGGATTTCTGCTACAAGGAATGTGTGCTGAACATATGTGATGAATAATTTTTGTATCTTTAATGCAGAATATTAAGGGTCTTCTACACGTGGGGGCGATAGATGTCTAGGCATTTAGATTATGTGCTGTTTCTTAAATTAATTTAATTTTTTTTATGAATAAGTGATTGCATGAACTTTCATATGTATCTTCATGTTATATAACATGATTAAATTATATCTTGGTTAGAATGCATAGGTTTTTTTCTGTCCCATAAAGCCTTTTCTGATGAGACAGTGTTGTGTTTTTATTTTTCTTTTTGGACAAAAAGCAGTGATTCAGTTCCAGAGTATATGCAACCATTGGTGATGACTTAATTAAATTGCTATGATGATGATGACGATGGTGATGATGTGATGATGATGGTGATGACGATGGTGATGATGATGGTGGTGGTGATGATGATGATGATGATGATGATGATGATGATGATGGTGATGGCGATGGCGATGATGGTGGCAGTGGTGATGATGGTGGTGATGATGATGATGGTGGCAGTGGTGATGATGGTGGTGATGATGATGATGATGGCGATGGTGATGATGATGGTGATGGCGATGATGGTGATGGCGATGATGATGATGATGATGATGATGGTGGTGGTGGTGGTGGTGGCAGTGGTGATGATGGTGGTGATGATGATGATGATGGCGATGATGATGGCAATGATGATGGCGATGATGATGGCAGTCGTGATGATGATGGTGGTGATGTTGATGGAGATGCTGTTTTGGTTTAGAAATCCATCTATGCGATGTCGATGTTCGGAAGTACGCTGTCTGAGATTATGGTGATGCAGAGTTCTCAATTTCCAAAGCACAAGTTGCCGTGGATTCAGACAGTTTTATCAGAGCTTGTCCTTCGTCTAAATGGCGCTCGTACCGAAGGCATATTTAGGTCGGTGTACTTAGATCAGTTGTGTATTTGTCAGAATTATTAACTCAGTGACAGCTGCTAGAACTTGAAGAAGGCCTTTAATTATATGATGGTTGTATTTAAATAGCAGATTGAGACTGCACTTATTGCACCGTGCGCCCTAAACAGCGACTGATTTGTCTCTTTCATGTGAATTTTCTAATTGTTTGGCGTTCTCGCAGTCCTCAGTTTGCTATGCCACTTAAATAAGTTCATGATGATGTTATGATAATGATGGTGGGCTTGGTGGCAGTAGTGGTATTGAGGATGATGATGATATGAAGATGAAATTTTTGAATTATAAAATGCAACATTTTAAAGATGATTACGGTCAACAGCTTGTCTTGATCCAAAATGAAGATGGCGGCGGCGGCGGCGGCGGCGGTAGTAATGATGATTGCTAAGAATTCACTTGTTGCTTCATTTGCTGTACACTGCTGTCTATAGTAGAGTGTGCCATTGACTTTAACTGCCCAGTACTCTTCTGTAAATCATACAAGGTTATTTAAATTTACTTCAGACAGGAGCAATACAACGTGGATCTGCGGAAAGTAATGGCAACCTACCCCAGACTAATGGCTTATGCCACCTACATAACTGATTGCCTAGACCGGAGATGAGTGCCGGAACCCAACGCTTTGATTCGAATACGGGACCTACCTTTTTCCTGCCTCACAATGGTTCCTAACACCATTGGCGCGGTTTTTTGTTTGTTTAGAATTCCGGGCGACATAGACGAAGTGAACACGATGAAAGTGCAGATTGATTCGTGGAACGCTCCCACCAATTGTCAGGACCCTTCTGTTCCGGCTTCACTGCTGAAGCTCTGGTATCGAGAACTTTACGAGCCGCTCATACCGTACGAATACTATTCAGAATGCATTGAGAATTACACGGATCCCGACGGCGCCATCAGAATAGTGAATAGACTGCCGACTGTGAGCAGGAACGTTCTTCTTTACCTGGTCAGGTTTCTGCAGGTAAGAGAGGCTGTGATTAGTCATCAATCAGATTGTTTTATGTCAATTCGTAAGAATTTTTTATTGTTTGAATGAAAATCCAGTGAAAGCATTTAGAGAAATTGCCATTTTCAAATTCCCATTTATTAAATTTGTCAGTTGTTATATAGGCTTCAAGTCAGTAAACCCACTTCTGATATTGGACTGATTTTGGCTTGCTACCTGAGCATGTACTGAATTTTTTGGGTATTTACTGATAATTTTACAGGAGTGAATGAATGTAAAACATTCTGAAAAGGTTGATGATTAATATATTTTACTTTGCTTTTAACCGAACTCTACTGTCTGCAGTTACATTTCGACAGAATATTCCTAATTTTCCTTTTTTCGGGGGTTGAAAATTTCTGTTGGCTTTTGGCTTAGAATTATTGTTTTCACATTTGTGTTCAGTTGAATTATGTTTCTCACCGTTTTTAATCAGTCAAACGTTCAGCTGGAGACTACAGTTGTTTGCTATATATTTGTGATCATCACATTTTACGATGTTACACTTTTCAAGATCTCTCTCGTTAGTTTTGTTTCAGAAGTGTGTTTATTGTTGATTATTATGAACCTAACGTGTGGCTTAGAGATGTTTTAGGATTGTTGTCATGGCATTTGAATTATTCTTTTTGTTGAACGTTGTTTCAAGGTGTTTGCCGCACCTGAGAACGTGACCGCCACGAAAATGGACATTAACAACCTGTCGATGGTCATGGCACCGAATTTTCTCCGCTGTCGTCTGACCGACCCCAAGATCGTCTTCGAGAATGCTCGGAAGGAAATGGGTTTTGTGCGAACGCTGATACAGCATTTAGAAACGAGTGAAATGGAGGGAATTATCTGAATTTATTTTAATTCCATTTACTAAGTCAATCTCCCCCACGAGAACCGGAACCACTTTTTAACCTGTGTTTGTCATCGTTGTTCGTCTGTTGCTGCTGCTGCTGCTGCTACTGGTACAGCAAATACTTGAACCTCGTTTTGTTTACTCTGATATTTCATGATTCGCATGGTTTTTTAAAGTTCAGGATCTTGATACTTTGTATTTTAGGATCTGAGAAATATCCATTGTTGTTTTACCTGTTAGCCCGGATTTAGCAAGATAATCTGATTTGGTCATGACTTTTAGAAGGTATTGAATCCAAAGATGTTACTGTATGACAAAGAAGATGACTTCCTATGTTGATGTAGACACACATGTTCTTTGAATTGTACTGAAGCTTATAATTTGCATTTCATTATGTAACTCTTGCTCTTGAATGAGAGATGAGAAGCATCGTCAGATTTACTGCTACTCGGCAGCCACGATCCCCGATTTGTCCGTTCCACTTGCCAGAGCTTCACCGACATTTGTCGGGTATTTGGCTTATCTTGACACGACTCCGTTTGTGGTTCGTATTATGGATTAGTTTCCTCCATGACTCATGTGTTGACGCTTCAACTTTTTAAACAAAGGCCTTTGTTGACGGCACACTGCATGTAGTTCTTTGCCTTCTCACATTGCAGTATGCTTAATGCTTATATGCTGTAAAATATCTACTGCATTTTCTAACGTTTACGAGGCTGGAGAACAGTTATGACCTACGCGATTGGCAAAAACTTATTTTTAAATTGTGCGTATTTTTACATTGCTTAAGTGACGTTTCCTGAAGCTCGAGTCTTTTCTAGGACTGGGTTATTGGTATTATGGGCAGAATGAGGAAAGTGGAATAATGAACAGGTTCCAATAAGTAATTGGAATTGAGCAAAGTGCAATAGATCCAGTAATGGCTGCAGAATAGTTGCCATACAATAATATTTCTGTAGCAGATTCTTCAGTAATGCAGTTTTGCTGCTGGACCAGGTTGTTAAGCATAATTTTTTTAAATGAAGTCATCTCTTGTTTCATATAGAAATGTTTACACTGATATTTATGCATTGCAATGCCAGTAGATTGAAGGTGTCGTTCCATCGTCTGTAAATGTTTGATTTTGACGACGCGTCATTAGAGTAGAGCTGGTACAATTATATTTTCCTGAATGCTTTGAAGATAAAATTTCTAAAGCTGTGCAATTTGCTGTGTATTCCTAGTTAGCATTAATTCTAGTGAAGAGTTGGTGAAAAACTTTGTATCTTGAGATTCTTACGATCCGGAAAGCTGTTCTGAGTTTTAGCATCTCATTCGATGTATTATTATACTGTTTCTATGTAAAGACTGACTTGAAAATGTTATCATTGCAAACTGCAAACAATTTTCACACCAAACGAATTATGATGTACAGAAAAATATTAGAGATGTAACTTGAATGCACGACTATCATCTCCCCCAGTCAGTGTTCGATTTTCCCAAAGCAGTAGGGTGTCAGACCACTAACCCTGGACCAAAATTTGTGAATGCCAATGGAGTCTGACCAAAATTTTGTAGCATTGGTAGGGATAGTCGCCCTTCTTAGTCCCTCATCCCCAGGAAAAATGAGCATTGCTCTTAATTGAAGGTGAGTTACAGTATCTTGTTGTGCAGTGCCTCATCTTTTGAGAGTAGAGTTGTCAGCAGATGAAATGTGGTTTATATAGTCTTTATTGTTTATAGATTTAGATTGTAGGACATTCATTTGAAATATTTGATATCTGAGCATAAATTGTGGTAGTAAAGTGTCGGTGTCTTCTTTGATATCTCTACATTTTGTCAAAACTGAGTTAGAAATTTGAAACATTTATCGAAGATTGTGTAGTACAGAGTTGTGTGCTTGGTATTGTTAGGTTTCGTGTTTAGCTCGATATATGTAGTTGTACTGAATTCTGATATTTAGCTGTATATCGGTCATGTGCAAGTTTTTCTACTTTCTTGTCTATTGAATACCATTGTGAGTTACTTTATTTTACTTTACTTTAGATTACTTGCTTAACGTGTGTCTGTGAAAGTTTACTTCAGTGGTTATATCTAGTTGATATTATTTCCCTGGACATTTTCCAATGTTAATTTTAATGATAATGAAAAAAAGGATATGATATGAACAGATGAACTGGACAGCTGGTCAGCATTTCCGATTATGTTTTAGTATGTATTTGTGATTTTGTGTGACATTGATGTGTTTAACCCTTTGAACAAAGCAAGCCACTTTAGTGGCCTGCCTGATAGGCGTATATAGCCTAATCACTAGGGAATCTAGGGTTCAAAGGGTTAACTTCACGGATTGATTTTGTTTCCAAAGGTGAATATATGAGTTTTTCCATGTTTTTTTTTCTGAAATAAAGTGTTGCCACGGAAATGGTTCAAGTAAATGACAGAATGTCGCATGAGATTTTCGTTGTTGCTGTCTTCATGAGATTTCATAGATTATGATCAACCTGTGTATGTTGTTTGATTGTATAAATGGCTATGATTGTCTATCTTTTGTGATTTCTGTATCTTATTGTTGTGATCTTTGATTGTTGAGATTTTAAATGCCTGATGATGATGATGATGATGATGATGATGATGATGATGATGATGATGATGATGATGATGATGATATTTGTGGCCAATCCACTATCAGTATATTTGAATAACTGAAGATGATAAATGGTGTCTGTTGCTTCTAGTTACAGCTTATATTTTGTTAGTTTGATTTTGAAGTTTGAAGCCACTGACTTTAATTTGCTTATTATTATAATTCAGTATTTGATTTTGTGATGTTAGCGGCAGTTTCTGTTTGTTTCGATTACTATTTTTTGTCTACTTGAATCGCACATCTCAAAGGCCATTTGAAGCATCGCACGCAAGGCTGTTGTTGAATCGCGGTTATAAGTTATTGACTTTTGAAGTTAGAATTATTGCTGGATTCTGTTCGAGTAATTACTGAATTTCAATTTCATTTGATGAACTCATTTGTATGCAGTTTGAAATCCCACAACTGATGTTTCTAGGATGAAATTTTATTATTTTGTTTTTTAGTTTTATTATTGTCATCTTTTTATATTGAGAAGTCTCTGTTGTGGTTGCTAAAAGCTTTAAAATGCTTCAAGTTTTTGGCTCTGCCGTGTTTAAAATTGAACAATTTTAAGTGCTATATTATTTCTTTGGCAATTTTCAGCCTTGCTGATTTAAGGAAACAGACGTACATGTTAATCGCAGCAGTTTTCTTTTTTTAACTGGTGGTAATTTCATTCTGGGCGGGAAGATAGATGAGTGGTAATATCACTGGGCAGGCACGCCGACGACACGGGTTCAATCCCGTAGGAGCCCCTAAGGTCGACTCAGCCTTAATCGCTAGAGGGCGATAGTAACATCAAATTAGTAGCAATGGCAACATTGCGAAAGTAACCATAGGTTCGGCGGAAGAGACTGGCCACCGTCCGCCGATGTATGGCTCAGCCACCTATGGGCTGTTGGCTACAAAACACGGGGATCAGCACCGGACCCTACGGGCATTGAGCCTACGGGTGAAATCTTTACTTTAATTTCATTCTGACTTTGCTACCAATTATTGACATTTAGATTTAGTGCTTTGTTTGCACATTTCTTAATAATTTTGCATTCAAAATTATATCAATTGATATTTGACTGTGCATCTCCAAATCCTTGAAATTTGCCATTATTCCAGTTTTGCGTTTGCTGTAATTTTATTTGCATTTAAAAAATTAGTGTTCATACGTCTTAGATTGATTATATTTATGAAATTTTGTCAGATTAGTAATGAATTTTATCTGAAGTGGGCGTCCTCCTGCACAATGTTTGAGAGTGCATAATATGCAGCAATTTTATGAGATGTGTATAGCGCTAGAAGCTTGTAGCAGAAAACGGCATTAAATGCATTAGGGTTAGTTCATAGCATTTGAGTGTAACTGTCCACTTGAATATGACTATTCATAGACCATTTAGCAGTGAGGTATCAATAACGAATTAAAAGTTATGATTACAGAGATGAGTTTTTGTTAAAGGATCATTTTTGAATGCCAAGTAGTTGAGCAAGTGTAGCTGCTTTTGTCTTATTGTGTTTAATTGAATTGTATACATTTTGTGGACAGATCTTTGTTTTACATGTTGCTGTATTTATTATTGTTCTATAGGCATTATGTTAATTGTGCATGGTATCGTAATTATCTAGAGCTGTATTATTGTAGAAGGACAAAACAATATTAAGATATATAATCTTTTCAGTTCAGAGGAAACTTTATTTGGACTTGTGTCAAAGTGACAGCAGAGTTTAGACAGACAGACAGACAGACAGACAGACAGACAGAGACAGGTCTATTTTTACTTTCCCTTACACGATGTAAGAACTAGAATTTTGTAGCTGTGCTCTTATTGCAAAATGGTGACTAAACGGACAATGTCTGATATTGATTTATTACCAGGTTTCAGAATTCTTAGGAATACTTAATACATACAGCTGTGAGTTTATATCTCAAAATCATGTTTTTATTACTGGCTTGCATTATTGCAATATGTTGGTAGTTTTACTAGAGTTGTTTTAGAGTTGTTGATTTACCTTATTCAACAAGCTTAAGTCTTACGACCTGAAGAAATTCTTCTGATAAGTTTATAACTGATGTTTTTGCCAAAGACTTTGAAGTCAGGCATTATAAGTGCAAATGAGGATGCCATAAAATGTTATTAAATTACTTTATTTGAAAGTTTCTTTTTTCATTGGTAATTAGCATAGACTTTGTCACATACAGCTTAATGCGGTTGTACACGATTTTTTGAACTAAATTAAAATGTGCAGATGTGTGAGATAATGGCATCGGAAATTTTGAGCAAAATTGTACTCAGGTCTGTGAAATTGCTACATTTGTTGTAATTTTGTTAAAATTCAAGTCAAGGTAAACTGAAAGAGAGTTGGACATGTAGTAGCCTAAGGCATTCCGGACTTGTACATTTTGAGAACTGGTGTCGCGCTGCGTGTTTCTTGGAAGTGCAGAGATGAGATGCAGTGTTAGAGATTTAATGGTTGAATTTTAGTGCGGCAGAAATACGAGGGCAGATCTTTGATTCATTGTAAATAAGTTATGAAAGTGCGTAGATTGAATGAATTGAATGGCCTTGTAACGGCAGCATAGAACAGGAACTAATTCACTTCAAAATCCTATGCTGCCCTTACAAGGCCATTGAATGAATTGAATGGCCTTGTAAGGGCAGCATAGGATTTTGAAGTGAATTAGTTCCTGTGCTTCTTTCAAACAGTGAAGTGATTATTTAAGATTGGGGGTGATGTGATGAGTCTGATGAGATTACGGTGTTCACTTAGCTCTGGTCTTAATGAATTTTGTATCGCTCAGATATGTGATATTTGCTTTCTGCAAATGCTGAGTTTGAGCAAAGGAATAGAAGTTATCTTAGCACAGGAGTTGTTTGTATAATAATTAATTACTACTTTTATTATATGTTTTTTGCACCAGTTTAATATACCATGCATTAATAATTACCGGTATAATAACAGAGTTTTAATTGATTTAGGACGGTCTTTGCTATGTTAAAAAACCTCTGTCACTGAACCCTCTCTATTCCATCTTCTGCCATTCGAGTCTGCTACAACTGTTGCCTTTGAGTCTAGATCTACGAAAACATTTCGCAGTATAGGCCTACATCAGGCTTCCCAAACAGCTCACACACTAAATTTCTGTTCTTCATAATAATATTAAGCACTATGTATAAATGTGTAATGTACAATATAATATATATAATAATAATATGTATAAATTAGCCTAACGGGGCCCAGTGGCGTAGCCAGGATTTCTGGAAGGGGAGGTTTTGGTTTTTGGTTTTGACCATGACCAGTTTCAAAAAAATCTTGACAAGCAAAAAACCTCTACACCGTTACATTTTATAGCCGAGCAGCCAAGGGGGGATTTGACCCCCAAATCACGTCCATAAATAAAAAATGCAAAGAAACTACTAAAAAATATTTTGGCAGCCAAGGAGGGGTTTTTAGCCCCTAGCCCCCTTCCCCTTGGCTACGTCACTGACGGGGCCTATCTTTAGATGTCTAATTTAGTGTCCCTTTGATTGGCAGATTTAACCCTCACACTGCTATAGGGGTGGCATGCTACTCCATTCAGTTTCTCTCAAAAATTTTCCGACTGATAAAGTATTTTCAAACCCTTAGATCCCTGTAGGGGTCCATTTAAACACATTTCAATATATTGTATGATCCTTTTCTTTCAGGGGTTACTAAATTTTTACCATTTTACGAAAGGTACTCAGGTGGATACCACCCCCATGAATTTTCCCTTACAGATCAGGGACGTCATTTGGGGCAGGGGCATTTGTCCCCCGCCCCCTGATTTTTAGGGGAAAATTTTTTTTCGCCAATGTTTGTGTTATTTAGTTTTAACATGCCAATTGGCTGGCTAAATAGGTAAACAAAAGCAAAAAAGGTCAGTAGCCCCTAAAGGAGTGCTTGATGGCGAGTAATCTGAAGTAACTAATCGTCGTAAAACAAATGACTTACAAACAAAAAAAGGTCATCAACTTTTTGGCAAACTTGTCAGGTCGAAAGTGTCTTGCTCCCCCCTGAAAAAACAGTGAAATTACGTCTCTGTTACAGATGTCAGAATGTTTATCAAAAAACAGTTTATGCATTTAAGTGCAGTAACAGAGCTGCAGATCCCACTTGAACCAAGAACTTCAATTTCGAGATGTATTGGATTTGACAATGGGTAATTATGATCCAACTGATGCCAAGTGCATTGTAAATGGCGCTATAGAAATTCACTCATAATAATTAGTACAGTAGTCAGTAGTACACTGTACAAGGGGAACAAAACCAGAAACGCAAAATATCAGTTTAGTAGAGCTTTGAATGCAAAATACAATTATGTATAATACAATTTTCATAGGCTGGACCTATCGGTAGATAGACGAATAGTTTTTGGTAACCACTGTTCTTAGTAAAACCTGAAGAAGACGATCTTGCAAAATTGATACGATTTTATAAGAATGCCGAAACATTTTTAACATCTTGCTCTCGTGTCTTTTTGCAAAGTTTGGATGCAATTTTTATTAGAAATTTTAACAACAAAGCTCAAGAACTAATTTGAGGCTAAGGTACTCTGGATTTTGTGTTTTTCTCGCAGAAAGACCTGCAGCGGCAGGGCAGCAGCTTTATTATAGTCGACGACGACCACACTGCCGACCAGATTCACCAGACCAATGAGAGTATCATGGTTGTGTGGAAATTGTGTCGAGTGTTGGTGAGTCGTGTTTCCAATGGAAAGAAACTCATCCGCCCGATTTCTACGTCTCCAGGCAATGGAAATGACCGGAGTGCGACAAAAAGCACACACTTTGGATTCGAAACTGTTACAGAGGAAGAGAAAGACGAACGGGGTATATGGTCGTTAGACTGCTTCGAGTGGCTGCGAAACGAAATCCGTGCCCATTTGTCTTCAAATAACATTTTCCTTCATTTTCAGTCAGCATATCGTAAATTTCACTTCACCAAAATTGCTCAACTACCTCGACTTGATTATATTACTCAATTGTTAGCGGCAAGGTCACTGCGTTGCTACTTCTGGATTTGTCTGCCGCCTTCGACACTGTTGATCATTCCGGACTCAGACTGTGTGCACTTTTTCATTATCGGCAAATTTAAATTGTGGAATGCTCCCAGGGCACGGTTCTTGGACCTCTCTTGTCTACTGTATAGACAACCCCTTTGGTTCATTGCTATGGGTTCATCGCCTTGTCTACCATCTTTATGCAGACTTCTTATTTCACCTGATAACTCTTCATTGGAATCCTCAATTGAAACTCTATTCAAACGTTCTCACATATTTAGACATTAATGGAGTCTAATAAATTTCTCATAAGCCCAGCTAAAACTGAATTTGGTAGACTTAGAGACGAGTGGCGTAAGGTATCACTATGAGACCCGTAATGTATCAGTATGTATCAGTATGGATTAGGGTTAGAGTTAGAGTTAACCCTAAAAATAACCCTTTCAACGGAATTTCTTTCAGTGTTTACGGACTACTTTCGGTTACACCGCTCATCTCCACGTCTACCCTGAAATTTTTGCTTTTAAGCACAAAATTTCAACTCAGGAAATTTGAGTCTATCACCTGTTAAACTTGGGGAAATTGTTATATCCATAAGCTTTTTTTGCACAGGATCTTGGAATAATTTTTTGATTCTACTCTTTCTTTCACCAATCAGACAAATAGCATTTGCTGTTAGATTTTTTAAGAAGAAATGAATTCACAAAATAGATGTGAAATTTCTGATGATCTTCATGGAAAATCCTATCCTAATTAATATTGTGTACTTGATCAAAAACTCAGTGTGATGGCCTGAAACAACTAACCCTCTCGCTACCACATTGATGTGCACCACTCATCATGTATTTGTGCTTAATGTGTCGTGTTGATGAGTGCCGATCATCATGCATACCGTGGACACCATACAAATGTAAGACACTGCTTGTAGTGGAATGCAGTGCTGTTGCGGCACATGAGTATTGTTAGACACTATGTAGGCTATATTGGGCTGGTTTTTTAAAATGTGGATGTGTTATATACTATGTTAGTAGATAGTAACAGACATGCCCATGGGCCTTCAGCTCTGGCTTGTGGTAGCACTAGAAACAATTTCAACTGAATTTAGTTAAAATTTAGAAACAACGAGTACAGAATGATTTAGTAAAGACAAAGTGGTGTGAATGCTAGAAGACAGTGATTATAGTTAAGATGAGAGAGCTACTGGATCCACTTCCAACACATGGTGGATAAATTTACCATGTATTCACTGGCAGTGAAAGGGTTAAATATTATATATTTTTGCTTTAGTTTATTCAGTGTTTCACAACGTTGCGCAGAAGTACGATGTGATGAACGATGCCATGAGTATTGGAGTTCACAGATTATGGAAAGATTATTTTGTGTCGCGTATCGGTCCAATGCCTCGCTCAAAATATATAGATGTTGCTGGTGGAACAGGTAAAACATTGTTATCACTGATTCTTTTTATGCATATAACTGCTTCTGATGCAATCTTTTTACTGTTGATGCAGATGTTTTCACTATTGTCAAACTTAATTAACATAGAGGTTTTAAGATCACTGTTTGTTCATGCTTTTAAGTTCTCTTTTGGGTTATCACTTCTAATGGTACTAATAATATTGTTAGTACTTCTATCTAGGGTCTAATAACATCATTTAGTGGTCGGTAAAGTTTAGTTTGGCAATGACACAACATTCAGATTTTGTAAAAATAAAAAATCTTATATTTATATAGTGTCTTGATAATATTAATAAACTAGATATCAGGGCTGGCACTCTACCTACTCTACTGAGCCAGTGAGACGCTCTATTTGTGGTGGTAGCTGCATCAGTATTTTGCAATTATATATTTGAGTCTAAGCATGTTTCTGGGAGTTTTGATATTGATTTGATTATTTGTTGTATTCAAACACTGAAGTATAAAGATAATTCCTATGGTTACCTCAATCAAGCCCAAGTTTATTTGGGAAAATGGACTTCAAATTTGAAAAAAAATTCCCTCTGGTCTTTGCTTTGTCATGTTTTCCAAGGGTTTTGAGTGGCAAAATCTAAATATGAAAAACCTAGTAGTTCATAGAGAGCAAACCATTCATATTTACCTGTATTCAGGTCAGGTCTTTGCCCTCCAGCTGTGTCCAGCTATCAAGTTCTCCATGAAATCTCTCCAAAGTTCTCTCTTTGCTATTTCTTCCAAAGTCATTCGGTGTCTTCCATCAGTTTTTCCGTTGAGATTCAGCTCTGCCATGTGTAGATCCTCTTCCAATCCATACACCCATCGACTTTTCAGTCTCCCTTTAGATCTTCTTTCCTCTGATTTGTAGTGGAAAATTCGTTTTAGGTTTCATATTTCATCCATTCTAAGTATGTGTCCAGTTCATTTCATTCCTCTCTTTCTGATTACTTCAGTGATGCTTGGTTGCTAAAGTGTTGTACTTTTATAGGACTTTCATCTGCTGCAGTTAGGGTTGCCAGACGTCCGGCAAAAGGAGGACATGTCCTCCTTTTGGGCCTTGTGTCCTCCATCTGGCAGGCATTAGCCTGAAATGAGAAAAACTCCCCCATTTTGCTCTCATTAATTATCTTCTACTGACTTGAATTTCGGTCTACTTGGCCATGTAGTTGTAAATTGCACACTATCTATCGCAGATGCTTAATAGACAAAGAAGAGAAAGAGGAATTCTTCTCACCTGCAGAAAATGCTTTGCATCGTGTTGCGTGTAGTTTTAGTAGAAATGGAAACGAGAGCTACTTTGTTGCTTTATTTTCAGTGTGCAAGGACCTTTCTTACTTGTCAAGATTTTTTTACCCAATCGAAGATACGAATTGTCAAAGGCATGATGCCTGCTTTTCTGCTTTTCCCCGGACGCTGGGGCAGCCCATGCTGTGCAATTGAGATGTGTGCTTTGTGAATTTTACAGCCCATTTCTTTTGTCCACCTGCATGACCTCAGATGTCCTCCTTTGGCAAACCTAGTTGCACTGTTCTCTCTCAACTTCTTCATTTATTATGTGTTCTTTGTATCCAATCCTTAGTATCCTTCTAAGCCATTTATTTTCTGTTGCTATTAATTTTTTTCTCCAATTCTATTTTATGGTCATATTTATTGGAACACAAAAAATAAAAAAACTTTAAAGACTTAAAACTATAGATATGTTTGTCAGGTACCTACATTGTACCAGACTATTCTTGATAGAGCTGCGGCTAAAGCAGATTACAATGGATCAAATTTTTATTTGAGACTAGCATTTTCAGTGCTTCAGCCAAATAAATTTGCTGTTGAAAGTGCTTCACTTTCACTTGAGTGCATGATATTTATTGTGGATATTTCTAACTAATGGGTTTTTTCTGCTTAATAAAGTGACCATTAAAAACTATGAAAGACTTTAAACTCTGATATCTGGCATTGTAGTTGCTGCATGACTGAAATTTTGCATTAATATTTCCAATGCTTGCAAGTAAGCTATCTTTACGGTTAGCTGGATGTCAACTCTTTGCTTGCCCTTTTTGCTGTTTAGGCGATGTAGCGTTGAGGTTATTGCAGTACATGAAGAACGACTTAGAAGATAATTCGTCTTCATTCGTTGAAGAACCTCAGAGCCATATTACTGTCTGTGACATAAACCAGGCCATGTTGGACGTGGGAAAGGCCAAGGCAGAAGGGCTTGGCTATACATCCGGTTAGTGTTAAATTGATTAATTATTATTGGTAAGAGTCTGGAATGCCTACCTAAAGTGTTGTACTTCCATAGGACTTTCATCTGCTGTTAAGTCAGTCTTTGAAGTTTTGGCTTTATGCTGCATTATTCAATGCACAGCCATCTACAGTAGCTTTTACTTGATATCATTATGTTCTTTATAAATGTTTATTTGGGACAAAGATAAGGTATTTTTAAGTAAGTAAGTAAAGTTTATTGCTTCCAACTTACAAATGAATAAGCATACAGACATCATTAAAACATATACCGGTAGTAAAGTAATCAAAAAACAGTTTGCAGTTAATATCATCAGTTCTTCAAAGCCAAAGTGTCATGGTTACCGTATTATTAAACAGTCTATTTGAAGAACATAATATACACTCAAATTTTATGGCCTAAATCTAAGATCAAAGAAAATAAAATAAAATAATTCTTGTTTAGAAATTAATATCTTGCATCTTGCTGAATATGATATTTGATTTTGATAAGATATTTGATTTATGTATTGAAATTTAAGTTCTAAGTTAAAGGTTGCTTATGTTATTATAAATTATGCTAAGTTTATATCAACAACTATATCGACTCATTACAAGTTTAGGGTGAGTAGAGGAAAATATTGAACTTATATTGCCTATTACTACCAACTCAGGGGCAGTTACCATGGATTTTAGGTGCAATTTATTTATCTATAAATATGATTTGCAAAATGTATGTCAATTGAAAAATTTCAATGAGCCGATATGGTTCACCAAAGTATACCATACAATTTTTCAGTTTGTTGAAGAGTACATACAGTGTCTTCTGAAACAGCATTTTTTACGGAGTAAATCTTATAGAAAGTAAAAACATATCCATATATTTCTAAGGTCATGGAGATGGATATTGTAGAGTCTTAGAAAGTTGAATTGCTTGTACTGGTAATTAATTATTGTCTCGTGTATATTTACTCATTGGTGTGGTTATTTGCATTTTATGCAAATCCTTAATTTAAGAAATTCATTATTCTAGATAATTTTATGAGTTTCTGTGGATGACTTTTGGGACAGAGTTTTGGCTTCTCAGGTTTTGGATTTTTCCAAATTGGGACATTAATTTTATGACTTTGGCTTCTGGTTACTGGTATTCTGCAGTTAGATAGGTATTACCTTGTCATGGGTTATTATGATACTTTTGTAATTAGGTAATTTTTAAATGACTTGTGATTTTTTTAATGTTAAGGCTTAACGTGGGTTAAAGGCAATGCGGAGGCATTGCCATTTGAAGACGATTCATTCGACGTTTACACCATTGCCTTTGGTCTCCGCAATGTTACTCACATCGATAAAGTAAGAGCAGAATGCATTCAGAATGTCACATCAGGTCAGGTCTTCGTCCTCCAGCTGTGTCCAGCTATCGACTTCTCCGTGACATCTGTCCAAAGTTCTCTGTCCTTTGCTATTTCTTCCAAAGTCATTCGGTGTCTTCCGTCAGTTTTTCCATTGAGATTCAGTCATGTCATGTGCAGATCCTCTTCCAATCCGTCCACCTATCATCTTTTCGGTCTTCCTTTAGATCTTCTTCCCTCTGGTCTGTAGTTGAAAATTCGTTTTGGGTTTCTTATTTCTTCCATTCTGAGTATGTGTTCAGTCCATTTCATTCTTCTCTTTCTGATTACTTTCATGATGCTCGGTTGCAGTGTTCTCTCTCTAACTTCTTCATTTGTTATATGTTCTTTGTATCCAATCTTTAGTATTCTTCTAAGCTATTTATTTTCTGTTGCTATTATTTTTTTCTCCAATTCTTTTTTTATGGTCCAAGATTCACATCCATATATCAGTATTGGTATTACACAAGTGTATTAAACACAGCAGCTGCCTAATTAAAGCTCTTACATTTGAATATTTAATAACACTCTGTTCTTTGCTGAGATGAAACCATTCGCTGTAGCTTTGTGTATATTGTCTTAGTTTTCATATCTGCAGTAATGCATTGGCACATCATTTGATGGTACCTATCAGAGATATTTTTATACTCCTTTAACACCCTCCCCAAAATCCCCACCCTCAATTATGATGCAGCTAAGATGGTAGCTCTCGCCATAAGGGGAGGGACTAACAATAACAAGAAAAAATATAGTCCAACAGTAAAGTTGATATTAGAATTTCAAACTTGCCAATGCTAAGAAATTAATAATTATTAATGGATGCTGGTATTATTTCTAAGCTATGCCAGTTCAGTATATTACTTTTGCAGTCCAAAGAATGCATTGCAACCCAGCAGCATTAGAACATGACTTGCTGGAAGATTCTTTCTGAAATATGATTACTGCATTTGAGTATAAATTTATAAATGCTTTAATATCTTACAGTTTTCAGTTACTGTGAACATTTGACTGGTTTGTTTCTAGAAAGTATTCTCCTAAACATAGAACCTGATGAAGTTGACTGCCTTGAGCTCAGTAACTGTTTTATTGTGATTTTGTCAATGCTTGTAGGCCTTATCAGAGGCATATCGAATCTTGAGGCCAGGTGGAAGATTTGCTTGTCTTGAATTTAGTGAAGTTACAAATACAATTCTCAAAAGGTGGGTTTTAAGTGACTATCTCTGGTTTTTAAAGCTCAGGAAATATTTTAATTTTGCGACCTTCTGGAGATAATTCTAATCGATCGTGATCATTTTAATTTTGCCAACGAAGTTTTGGATTTTTTAAAATAGATCTCAGTATTCAGTTTACTGAAATACAGAAACTAAATTTCTGGTTGGGTTTATCACTGAATGGACACCATTTCAAGTATTGGAAATGCATTTACCATACTCATACTTGCAAATGAGCTTAATCCAAATGACCAAGGCAGCAAGAGGTAGACAAAAAGTGGAAGGAACTCATGCAGGCCCATCGTCCAACCGGATAGGGAATGATGGAAGGAAAGAAAGAAGATAAGATACTTGTACTGCTTGATCCTATAATTATTCTATAGTGGTGCTATCATTAACCATTATTGCTATTGCAGTGTTTGATGTATCTTGAACTCGGATTTCTTTTGTAGTTTGTATGATCAATATTCATTTCAAGTGATTCCAGTTATGGGGAAACTTATTGCTGGTGACTGGAAATCTTATCAGTACTTGGTGGAGAGCATAAGAAAATTTCCAAATCAGGTCTTCTGTTTGTTTTAATCTCCATTCTTGGCATGCAAGTCTTTTCTGTGAATGTTTCAACTTGTGAATGTCAAGAAAATGTGATGTTTTATTAATATCCAATGTCAATAAATCACAACTTTTTTGTGAAATTGATTTGTTTTTCCAAGTAATTAATTTAAGCCATCTTATGTGAAATAGTTCTTACTGCAAACTATAATCCGTGTTTTATTGAAACTACAGTGTACAGTAATACCCGTTATCCCGCCCATATCCGTCCGGCGTTCTATTTTGGTGAGGGTGGGGGTGGCAACTTAAGAAGGGCAAGTCAATGAGTAATCCATTACAAAGTATTGTTAAACTGTATGCTATATATCCTTAAGTCATAACACTGTAGTCTACAGTACAGTAGGCAACAGGCATAAGCACATGCCCAGTTCAGATGAGCATTGTTACAATAATTATTCATAATCATAAGCTGTGTATGCAGTAGGCCTATGAAAGTACTCCTGAATAGTAGTAGCCTGTCGTTGAGAAGTTAAACGCATGGATTCCACCCTTCATTTAACAACTGGCAGCGGCTGCATGTTGTCTGGGATGGCCAGGTGTCTGATTGTTCAAAGTAACGCCATTAGAGTATCAATGGGGTAGAAGTCACTTTGGCCGGGGGGGGGGGGCTGAGGGGGGCTCATCGTACCTCTCACCATTTGTTATCCATCTCCTTATTGTTGTCATCAGCTGTTGAAAAGTTCGGTAATGTTTGGAAATGTCGGTAACGTTTGGAAATGTTGCGGTTCTGAGGCAACACAATGGCCCTCTGCTGGCTACATGATGAGGTGGAGAGTAGAAATAGGCTGATGTTCATTATAGCATCCTCCATTTATTTGTTCCCATTGGTGAGTGAACGAGGGGTGGGGGTGGAGTATATTGTATGGGGACGACTTTAAAAGGTAATTAACATGATAGGAAATCTGTTCTGGGCCTTTCCTTGGTGAGAGGCGAGATAATTGGCCGTAATAGTTTTGAAGTTTGCTTTCTTTTGTGGTCATTATATTTTGTGGCTTGAGATTCAGTTTTTTATGTTGCTATTTTTGTCCGTGATGTACTATTTTAATTGTATTTGTTTCAGGAGGATTTTTGCAAAATGATTGAAGAAGCTGGATTCAGTTGCATCTCATATGAAAATTTGACTTTTGGAGTTGCTGCCATGCATTCAGGCTTTAAGTTGGAATGTTGAGATGTCTGTGTTTCTGTTTTCGCAAGGCTCTCCATCTTTAAAAATATTTTCAAAACGGTTGCTGATTATTGTTGTTAAAAGCCTACTTTTTACTTTAGCAGTTTGCACAAAATAATTTTGATCTTCGACTGTACAATGAACAGAGTCTTTGTGTGTTAAATACAATATCGATGTAGGTCGACCGTGAGGTTCGCTTTGTGTCGTTCATTGCTACCTGTAATCATATAACATTACAGTCACCATAAGGAAAAACTACAACACATTAAATTTTATTTATAGTTAATATAGTATAGAGTCTATACTGTACAGGGATATTTCTAGGATTTTGAATTTGGGGTGTCGACCTCAATTTGGGGGGTGTCCGGAGCTAATTAGTATGCATTTTGTATGCATACAATTGTAACATTACCATTTTTTTTGGGGGGGGGGGGGGTGTAAAAATATCCCTGATACTGTATTGACTATAGAATATCACAATGGCTCTTTAAATACAGTTGAACACTGTTATAGTTGCATTCCTTCATCGGACAGCCTATCTCTCTGTATTGTCTGCATTTGGCCAACTTAGATCATCCGTTGAGGAAGTTTAATTTCATAATTGAATGTGAAATCTACTACATATGTATAATGATAGGCCTAGTATAATAACCTGTCCGGATAAAACGGGACCCCTTGCGATGATGATGGAAAACACGAGTATGTATTCATCAATTTTTAAAAGGGGCCGTCCATATAGTACGTACGCACCGATGGGTGTTTGAGATTTAGGCGATTCTGCGTACGGAAGCTTACGGGGAGGGGTCACGACTGAAATTTTACGTAGGCCTACGCACAAATTTCAAATGTATAAATAGGTATATTCACACAAACATTTGGTTTGAGCACAATAACTTTCTCACCGTCAAACAAAGGGTCCCGTGAATTGTTCCCACGGTTATTTAAATAATTGGTCGGCAAACTTCGCGGAGGGAGAGCGTTTGTCGGGAAGAGGAGGGGGTTAACCAGAATGCTCGAGCGCAGTGGCCTATTAAAATAGAACTATCCTATTACTTTAATATTAAACAAATGCTTTTTGACTATGGCTAAAAATTAATTTTCACCGTGCGGGGGTTGCTAATTTGTACGTAGGCATGGGGGTAAAAATGTACGGTGTGCAACAGGGGGAGGGGTGAGGATATGCCTTTTTGCGTACGTACTAGACCTATATGGATGGCCCCCAAATTTCAAATTCATTTTAGTCCTAACAGAATGTTAATTGTGATTTAACTAAAATTTGTGTTCGAAGTGTTCCCATTGGCTCCAACACAAGCATCAATTAAGACGTGTTCTCCATTGACCAATAGCTACATCAATAACCAGCTGATCAAGTTCACCCCATACATTGACATTTTAAATCACACTAAGTAGGGTCAGCGTAGGTAGGGTAGGTAGGTAGACCTGACCCTACACTAAGTAGGATCAGGTCTAGACTCCTGGACTCCGCGGGGGGGATTTGAAATTTCCGAGAGGGAAGTCAGCTAGGGAGTCTGGGGGAGCGCTGTAAGTATGCCAACATTTCCGGGAGGATTTGAAATTTCCGGGAGGGGAAGGGCAATTTTCCCCCGGAAACGGCCTAGATTAAACCCTGAGTAGGGTTAGTTGAACTGGTGAGTTACCTGTCTGATGAAAGCTTTGGAGAGACGAGTAAATTGGAGCCTTCGCATTTTACGCTGAGTTCGCTTTTTGAGGGATTATAGCTGTCTTCTAAGCTGCTGTCGTTTGTGCTTCGGTTGTTTTCTAGTTTTGCCTTTTCTTCGGTTTCATGGAAAATGTGTGCGTTGGCTTTCATGAATGACTCGATGTCTGCTGACCGGATTGGATTCGTTTCCAAGAAACTGCAGATGGTTTTAAGTTGATCCTCCTTATCCTTAAAAAACAGTCAACAAAACTTGTATTCTCTTTCGATTTGTTTGCAGTATGTGAATTTTAGAGCGACGTGTGTCATTAAAATATCAGTGACCGCTGACATGCAAAGAGTTCTTTTGGTGATTCGCTTGTAAACTTTCCTGACAAAAGAAGGTCTACAATAGGTGGGAAATTCTCAGAATAGGCCTATATGGACCCGATTCTAGCAAAACAGTTTTTCTTCAACTGATTATTCAACCTCTCCTTTCACGAGTTACGACAGTTTGACTTTTGTTGTCTCCAGGGGCTTCATTGGGGGGTGAAGGCCGTGGTCCCCAAGGAAATTAAGAAATAATGTAGACCCCCTATAGGCCTAATGTATTAGGCCTAAATAAGTATGAAGTGTGCAAAATATCGCAAAAATTGCCAAAAATTTGCCAAAAATATCAAAAATTTGCAAATTGGCCCCAAAATTGTAAGAAATGCCAAAAAATTGCAAAAAATTGCCAAAATTTGCCAAAAATTATCCTCCCTCAAGACAAGTGTGAAATGACTCTACTGGCTGTCTCGTAAAATCATCGAGACTTGCCAAAACTTAATTGCGGGAATATCATCCACATGCAGACTGTAATCCATACGCAGAGCTGGAATCAGGCCCGGGTTAACCCGAGGGAGGCTCTGGGTACTGTGTACCCCCCGGCCCTGACTCAACACCGACCCCAACGAAAAGATGACGCATTTTACGAGTGGTCACTCATTATTATTAATGGTCACTCATTATGTAGTATTATTCTATATTTGTAGACCTTATTTGTGTAATCTTATCTTGCACTGTACAACACATTAGGGTGGGGCAGATAGGCCGTACTGCAGTGTGTCTCATGTTGAGCAGTGTGGGGGGCAAAGACCTTGAGCGTGACACTAAATCTGATCAGGGGTGTAGCGACGGGAGGTATATCGGTATATATACCCCCCCCCAAATCAGTCTACCTTAAAGTTTTTATGTGATTTACATGTGGTTACATGTGGCTTATAAGGCTTGTGTGGTTTATAGTTAAGATTTATACCCGCCCAAAATATTTATACCCTCCCAAATCAAATTCCCGGCTACGCCCCTGAATCTGATGTATAAGTCTGTGCCTATTGGACTGACGTAGTTCGTAGGCCTACGAATTCCGTGTCTAGGGGCCTACCTGGAGTGTTCGACGGAGTGCCAGGAGTCGCGGGTAGACCCTCTGTTCGTCTTGCGTTCGACCGACGGTCGTGAAAAATGCGGTCGACCTTTTCTCTTTGATATTCGACCCGTCGGGTGCCATATTGGCGTCGTGCAGTTTGTTATAGAAATCGACAATATCTGCAGGACACAATAGACTAAATACTACTACTACTACTACTACTACTACTACTACTACTACTACTACTACTACTACTACTACTACTACTACTACTACTACTACTACTACTACTACTACTACTACTACTACTACTACTACTACTACTACTACTACTACTACTACTACTACTACTACTACTACTACTACTACTACTACTACTACTACTACTAATAATAATAATAATAATAATAATAAAAATAATAATAATGTTTAAAGTATTATTAATTAGAACAGTTAAAGGCAAAATCCACGATAAGCACATTTTCAGGGAGACAAGCACTTGGTGGCTATTAAGTAGTAAAACTACAATCATAATAGTGGATTTTCACGTTCATAGCAAGAAAATATAGTAAATTAAGTCGTGGAATGGGTCATCAATATGTTCATAATTTTTGGCCTTTTCGACCCCTCCCCTTGCAGCGGCGGCTCCAGGATTTGGCAAGTGGGGGGGATGGGCGTTGGGGTGGCAACTTCTAATCATGGGGGCTAACCATTTGTTGTTATATATGTAGCATTAAGTATAGGGTCCCAACAGGGGGGCCACTGGGGGAGGCAGTCACTCAATAGGGGGCACGGGCCCCCTGGGCCACCTGTGGAGCCGCCTCTGTCCTCTTGTCATCGAAAGCCATGAGGCATCAAATCCTTCCCTTATAGATGAGTCATCACCACAGCGTTATGCCTACCGCTATTATGGTATCACTTAACGGGATCAGATTTTCGGCCTTACTTCTGTCATTGATGCATTTAAGTGGCCATTACAAGATCCAATTCATAAAACAGTTGGACAGCGAACCTTAGAACAGTGAATATTGAACTGGTCATTTTAATGGCCACTCCGTGCCGGCGGACACGTGACTGCCTGAGAAATGTCATCTCTGACCGCCCGGGGTCAGAGATGAGTTTGAGATGAGGGGTTTGAGCCGGGGCAGTGGCGGCTCCACCTGGGGACCAGGGGGCCCGTGCCCCCTATTGAGTGCCTGCCCCCCCCAGTGGCCCCCTGTTGGGACCCTAAACTTAATGCTACATACATTAAACAACAAATGGTTGGCCCCCCATGATTAGAAGTTGCCACCCCAACGCCCCCACCCCACTTGCCAAATCCTAGAGCCGCCACTGAGCCGGGGCCGATATAGAACAGTTCCCGGTTCCGGAGGTAACGCTCTACCGAGTGCCTGAACGGCAGTGGCGGTTCCACCATGTTGATGACTGGGGATGCATCCCCACCCACCCACCCACCCACCCACCCACCCATCGGGGTTCCGGATAACCTTTCTTTTGCTTGTCAACCTATTTTCCGGCGAGTTTTTAAAAATTTAGCGAAAAATACTGCGAATGGCCTTCTTTTTTGTTTGTCAGCCTTTTTGGTAAGGTTGATTAACGTTTAGTGGGCAAAACACTAACAGTGGCCCCTTTTCTCTTTTTGTCTTCTTCACTTTGCATCCCCCACAAACTTCCTATAAATTTTTTTATATTTCCCAAACAGAATTCCTGGAACCGCCGCTGCTGAACGGGGCGCAACTGAGCATTGGAAAGTTCGATTGTGGCGATTGTTATGGTCAATAACTATAACGACCTTTGTCTTTGTGTTTACCTTCTCTGCTTCCTGCATAACTTGATCGTCCGCTGTTTGGTCGTGACGAGCGACAACTTCCAAGACTGTCAACGCTGTCATTATCACTGTCACTTCTGCTGTTGTTGCTGTCTGTCGTCATCATGCACACAAATATAATGAAATATTTGCAGCTAAGTAAATATGTCTTCAGATAAAAGACCCCTAATTCTTGCAAATTATAACCAAACAATTATTTTATCAATTAGTTTTAGGCGAAACTGAAGTTAGTCGTGAATTAGATTCGAAAACATGAATTGATTTTAACCCCTTATCCGTGTATTTAACTGTAACTCAATGTAAAAGGGACGGATATATCCTGGATCCACAGTTAAGGGGTTAATGTAGGTCACTGATAAAGGTCTTCTACGACAGCGCTCGGCAATTCTTTTGGACAGCGAGGGCCAAAAAGCAATGGCAGTGTGTGGCTGAGGCCTGAGGGCCTTGCAATTAAATAATTTTTCACTGACACCTAAACAGATTTAAAATTTCTATTTCTTAGAAAGTTTATGCTGGAAAAAGCTCTAGAGTTCTTAAAAAATAAACAAAGTGCGAAACATGGGTGACGATCTTTTTTTATTTGTTTGTCAGACTTTTCTGGATAGGCCTATTAATGCCGTTGAGCGACTAATAATTAATTCACTGATCAGAAGGTTTGTTAAACAAAGCAGTAAAAATTAATTTTGGGGCTGTGGGGACCGGAGGACCGGATTACCGTAAACTCACTGGCGGGCCGGATATGGCCCGCGGGTCGGAGGTTGCCGACCCCTGTTTTACGAGGTCTGCGATAGATCTTTGTCCAGTGCTATTGGTTCGGACATGCAAAACAAAGCTTCTGACCACCAGCGATATGGTCCCTAGCCAATGTTCCCTCTTGGCTGTGCGCGTGTACGCACGCACAGAGGTCGCAAGCAGTGGCGTAGCCAGGATTTCCGGAAGTGGAGGTTTGGATTTTGGTTTTTGGTCGTGGTCAACATCAACTTTTTGAAAAATCTTGACGAACAAAAAAAACGTTATCTCCAGATTTTTCCTGACAAGCAAATAAAAGAAGGTCCTCGCCTCTTAAACACCGCTACATTCTATATTCTATGCCCAAGGGGATGGTTTCACCCCCAAAGTCGTGTCAAAAAATTAAAAATGCATGTAAACTAATAAAAATATTTTGTTTTCGACAGCCAAAGGGGTTTTAACCCCCAACCCCCTTGGTTACGCCATTGGTCGCAAGGCAAGCGCACAAAGGACAAAATGGATCGCACAAATTTCTGACTTTTTTCAATTGCTTTCATACCATACACGTACTTACTTATTTGACTACTTGACGCTTTCTTGTGAACTTGTAACTACTAACTTCTGGTCAAGACAAGTGTTTTCCAAACTGTGGGTTGCAGGGCTCAGTTCAATGGGTCGCAGGGTAGCGCGAAATTAGAATAAAGAGCGTCATTATCTAACCAATACCACAATGTCACAAGCCATGAAAGTTGCAAGCAAGCTTAGGTTTTAAGAAATGTATATGAATACAATCCTCCATACCCGGCTTAGGCCTACATTAAAGTGATTAGCGTTTAATCTAATTTTAGTTGGCAATAACTTTGCAGGGTCGCGGCATGCCACAAGTACAAAGTCTCTGAAGTGGTAGTAGTCCCAAAACGTTTAGGAAACTCTGTCCTGTAGTACTTGTTTAATCAGTTTAATCTTATTTCGCAATAACGCAAGGAAAGCGTATTCCGACCATTTTGCTCTGAAACTCCATTGACAATACGGAATCTCCCTTGTGCAAATGGTGGAACCTAGCGGTTAAGCGATTTTGCCATACTCATAAGATTTGTAGGACGCGTAACAAAGGTATGTTCATGGAAACATTTATAAATAGGTGATTTTCAAGAAATTTCAATATCTATTTCTCTCATTTGTCTTATTTTGACAAAAATATAATACATATGCCTGATATTGTTGCCATATTTTCATTCGAATTGAATCAGGGCTTTTGTTTTGCAATTTATTCAAAACTCAGAAGATTCCTTTCAAACAACGTTCGCCAGATGGCGTAATGCATTATTTTGATGTTACACGCTATGATTAGGGTCGCGGCACGTTACAAAACCGCTGAAGTGAGCCGCGGTTCCAAAATGTTTGGAAAACCCTGGTCTAGAGTCTAGACAATGCTCAAAATGTCTTTTAATTAATGATTTCTTTAAAGCACGCGTTTCCAACTATCGATAAAATTAAAAGAACAGAAACTCAGAGATAGACATATATTAAAATAGAGATTTGAAATCATGGACGTAAAAGTGGAAAAAGTGGGGTGTCGAGTCCTGTACCTTCCCCATTCTCTATGGTAGCCTCTAAAAATTGAGGACTTGAGTCTAGAGGTCTAATAGAAGTGAAAACGAACAGCAACTTCATTTAAGAGTTCATGGTTGCGCTTGATTGTGAACACTTTCAAGATCTAGCAAACCGAATGAATATAGGAGGAACATGTCTGACATTCAGCGCAAACTGTGAACCGCAAATTGGCTTAATGAATATTTAGACGAACAAGAGAAGAAATCAATTAGATCAGAGTTTCCCAAACATTTTGGAACCGCGGCCCACTTAAGCGGTTTTTAACAATCAATCAATCAATAAACTTCCATGGCGCCACTATCTTAATGCCCCAGGGCGTGTCGCGGTCCTAAACATATCATCATCATCATCATCATCATCATCATCATCATCATCATCATCATCATCATCATCATCATCATCATCATCATCATCATCATCATCATCATCATCATCATCATCATCATCATCATCATCATCATCATCATCATCATCATTTCCTCTTTCCTTCAGTAGTTGAAGATAAGGTGACGTCATGAATCAGGCATTTCCAGGTAGTTCTTTCTTTTGATGCTTTTGTTGCTGTTGTTATAGCCATTCCAGTCCATTCCATTAATCTTCCTTTGTCTTTCATGCTGATTTTGTTGCTTTTCCATACAGTTTTTAATCTCCTCATTACTTCTCTGCATTTTCCTAATCGTGAATTTATTTCTTCTTCACGATTTCCGTCACTGCTGATTATTGCTCCTAGATATGTGAATGTGTCGACCTGTTCAAGATTCTTTTCATTAACAGTAATCTTGATTTTCTTTCCATTTGTTGTCATTACTTTTGTTTTAGTTTCATTAAGGTGTATGCCATATTTTTGGCTGTCCAAACTTATTCTGTCAACCAATTGCTGTAATTCTTTTTCTGATGTTGCTATTAAGATTGTTATTAAGATTGTATCATCGGCATATCTCAACTTGTTGATTGTACATAGCACGCAATATTTAAAAAATGCATTACGCCATCTGGCGAACGTTGGTTGAAATAAATCTTCTGCGTTTTGAATAAATGACGAAACAAAAGCTCTGATTCAATTCGAATGAAAATATGGCAAATATATTAGGCAGAATTATTAATATCTTGCTAAATAAAACAGGGGAGAAAAATAGATGTTGAAATTTTATGAAACTCGTCTGTTAAAATCTTGCCAAGAACACACCTTTGTTACGCGTGTTGAAAAGTCTATGAGAATGGCAAAATCGCTTAACCTCTAGGTGATTGCAGCAAAACCTAGAGATGCTCTATTGTTAGCGGAATTTCACAGCAAAATGGTAAGAATACGCTTTCTTGCGTTATTGCGAAGTGAAATTAATTTTGAAAAGTACTATAGGCCAGATTTTCACAAACTTTTCGGAACTGTGCGACTCACTTCAGCGGCTTTGTAACATGCCGTGACCCTGCTAACTTATTGTCGACTAAAATTGAATAACAGTTTCAGTGGCGTAGCCACGGGGGGTTGGGGTTAACCCCCCCTTGGACGGCGAAAAAAAATTTTTAATGTATTCCCAAGCAATTTTTATTTTTTGAGGCGATTTTTGGCAATTTTTTGGGTGAAAATTCCCCCTTGGCGGCTATTAACGATTTTTTTTCAAACCCCCTTGCGGAAATCCTGGCTACGTCACTGAACAGTTTCATCAAACACTAATCATTTTAGTATAAGCCGTGCATGGATGATTGCATTCATATAAAATTCTTAAAACCTAAGCCTACTTGCAACTTTCAAGGCTTGTGGCATTGTGGTATTGGTTAGAAAATGACGCTTTTGAATCTAATTTCGCGCTACCCCGCGACCCATTTAGTCTGAGCCCTTCGACCCACTTTTGGGTCGCGACCCACAGTTAGGGAAACACTGAATTAGACTAACAGGCTACCATCTAGACATGATGGCGCGCATTAAGAGTCGTCTTCTTAGAGGAAGCGTAACTGACCTGGATCGAATGGGCACAGTAAGAATCGAAGAGACGCTAAAGGCATGGCTATCATAATCTCTTTGCAAATTTGTAATGCTTGATCTCTGTGATGCTTGAATTTTTAAGCTAATCAGCATCTTATATGGTTAAACCGCACGTGTAGTCATAGTCGTTAACTGCTATTAGGGGCTTTAGACCAGCGGTCATTTGGTAAAATGGTAACAATGGAGACGGTCCCTCCCCGTTCCTCCCCTCCCCATTCCCAATCGTTCCTCTGCCGTAGTAACGCCGTTCCCAGCAGTGTATAGTGACCTTACCTTCCCCTCACCACCTAGCATACTTTAAATCGAATTCATTTAGCAAGTATCGTGTTGAAAATATCTGCAAATCTCTGCATATAATTTTTGAAACCGTTTGAGATTGAGAAAGCATTGCAACATATAAATAATATATAAATATATGTTGGATTTAAGTGAATTTTGTATGTTCATCAAAATGAACGAGTAGTCAATAACTGCTTGACTGTACAACTGTAAGGGAACAGGCGTTCCCACTCGTTCCGCTCTCGTTGTAACAATGGAAACGCCGTTCCCAACCGTTTCCACATCAAATTAACCCTGCTCTAAACTGGAGCCCATCTTTTTGAGAGACTACCAGAGGAAGGTATACGACTTGGGTCCCCACTTTTTCATCCAAGTTTACGTCACTGCATGTGTTTATATTCTAAACTGGTGGAAAAATTGTAAAAAGTGGATCATTGACCAATAACAGTGTTCTGAAACGTATTAGCGTATTAGCAAATAAGTAATATTGATTCTGGACAAATTCTGGGTGCGCACAAAAGTTGACTGTCCATGTACAATTTTGCGTAAAAGAAATTTCATGCGCACGCGGATTACAAAAAAAATTAGAGGGGCATTGCCCCTAGCCGCATAAAATCCTATCCAAAGGCAGATCCTACTGAACCAATCTGAACAAATTGGTCACAAGTGGAAATTGCTCAACCTGAGGGCGGGATCAAGAAAAGAAATTTTTCAGTGCAAGAGTTGTGGAAAAGTGGAACAGTCATGATAAAACACGAACACATTCATCACAGGCAATAATAGTTGAAGCAGTAAACGGATTCCATAGTTATATGGGACCAATAGGCAGGGCCGCCGAGAGGGGAGGGGCAACTGCACAGAGGCCCGGCGGTCTGGGGGGCGGGCACATGATGAATACGTATAATTAACAATAACACGAATAATAACACAGTAAAGTAGAGGGGGCCCGGTGAGCAAAAGGGGGACCCGGCGTGAAAAAGCCGACAAGCAAAAAAAATGTCGTCACGAAATTTTATTCTGCACAGGGGACCGGAATTTCTCTCGGCGGGCCTGCCAATAGGTAATTAGAATGCAGAATTATTACAGTGGTTTTTACACAGGCCAACTTAGAAACCCGTACTTTCGGAAGTTTTAAATGACCCTCGTCAACCTCCACTGACAGACAGCTACTGTCTTGTTCGCAGTGGCGGCTCCACCGGGGGGGGAGGGGGCCCGTGTGGCGGCTCCACCGGGGGGAGGTAGGGGGCCCGTGCCCCCTATTGAGTGCCTGGCCTCCCAATAGCCCCCAGTTGGGACCCTATACTTAATGCTGCATACATTAAACAACAAATGGTTGGCCCCCATGATTAGAAGTTGCCACCCCAACGGCCCCCCACTTGCCAAATCCTAGAGCCGCCACTGCTTGTTCGTAAAGAGCTGCGTGTACCTGAGATGTCGGCGTCGAGAAAGAAAGGCGATTCGACCTGCAGAAATCCTGCTGTCGTGCAGCTTCGGTTGAGATCCAGGGCTTCGAGCGACGCCAAACCCATCTTATTCATCCACCTGGTCGGCAGAAACAAAGGCACCAGGTAACGATCGAGGTCATGTCTAATAGGAGACAACTGGACATCCGCAAGCCAGGGCAGGAATATGTGATTTTGAAAAGCTCACAGTTTTTTAGGCTTTTAAAAACCCAGATGTTCAAAAATGTCATATTTTAGGTTTTTGGGATTTTTGTTTTGTTTTTTTAAGTCGAAAAATGAATAGCATTAATGCTTTAAAAGTTTGTTACTTTCTGCAGACAGCAGATGTTTGACAACGATATAGAGAAGGGTCTATGGATGTCGACACGCCATACGTTAAAACCTAAAAAAACTTTAAAAATAACCTTAATTGTGAAATCATCCTGTTCTCAGACATCCTTCAAGAAAAATCCAAAGACTTAGGCCTATTTGTTTAAAAAATCTTATTCTCTTCTGCCTTAGATTGTTTACCATTCATTTTTTTTGTTTTTTGATGACTGTTATTTTATTTATCTTTATTGGACTCTGTAGTGTGCCATTGCTCCTGACATTTTGGTAATATGGCGCACAAGAAATTGTCAGTATAATAATAATAATAATTGTGTTCGACTGTTCGTTCAGAAAGTCGAGGGTTAAGAGAAGCCAAGACCGAGCTTTTGACCACCGGCGGGATCGCTCTTGACCTCGTGAACCTACCAGATCGAGGGCTGGTACCAAGTAGACGCTTATTTCTATGCGTGAACAGTTGTCCTGGGTTACATTTGGGTCACTGCGTCAACCAAACGTAAGAGCTCTTAGTTTTATGAATGCGTATTACTCCTAGCCATGGGTTTAGTCTCCAACGCGTTTTATACATGCGCGAGGTATTATCCCTGTAGACGACATTACTTCATGTCGGTGAAGCCGACTATTTGGGAAATTCCCAGACGGCAGCCACAGTTTGAGTCTAACAAGATGGCCGCTAACCATGGCTAACAGCCTACGCGCTAACTGGCTTCACGCAGCTTTGGCTGCAAATGACGTAATGCCGTCTCCTGGGATAACACCTCCATGGTTTTATATTTGCAGAAAACTGAGAATCTGCTGCCGGAATTTGATACTGATACACTTTGTGCCGCTACGCTACGCTATTTGAAAGAAACACTTTGATGGCGACATTCACGACGTAATACAGCAGAAGTACACCAACTTCCATGCATCGTGACCTTTAAAGGCCTACTGCCAGGCTTGTCCATGGAACGGGACGTCCCGTGGGAATCCCATGGGATTCGTCCGATGGGATGAGATGAGACAGGCATAAATTGCCATGGGATGGGATGGGAATGGGACAGAAAAAATCTGTTCAATGGACAAGCCTGCCTACTGCTGATACGGTAAGCCATTGAAGAGAAGTAGATATGCAAGCCATTTGCCCACAGACTCTCTTCTTAGCCACTGCAGTAGGCTAACGCTGTTTTAAGGCCAGTCTAAATCGCGACCTAAGAGCCGCCGCCGCCGCCGCAGTGCATAAAAGTAAGCCTACTTGACCATGTCTTCTCTGCTTTCAGCTGCAAAGAGAAACGTCGTTCCCGAATGATGGGCCTTGAAAGCGCTGTTCCAACGAACAACGAGAAAATCACCCACGAAAAACACAAACACTCAATGCATTAGTAGTAGTAGTAGTAGTAGTAGTAGTAGTAGTAGTAGTAGTAGTAGTAATAATAATAATAATAATAATATTATTATTATTATTATTAGTAGTAGTAGTAGTAGTAGTAGTAGTAGTAGTAGTAGTAGTAGTAGCAGTAGTAGTAGTAGTAGTAGTAGTAGCAGTAGTAGTAGTAGTAGTAGTAGTAGTAGTAGTAGTAGTAGTAGCCTAATAGTGGTAGTATCAGTGTTTAATTTAGGCGTTTCCGGGGGGAAGAAATTGCCCTTTTCCCCCGGAAATTACAAATTCTCCCGGAAATTTTGGAATACTACATGGACTAACAGCGGCCCCTAGCAGAATTCCCCCGGCTTTGTCAGTTCCCCCCGGAGTCCAGGAGTCTAGATTAAACACTGAGTAGTGCTATGATGATAATGATGATGATGATTACGACGACGACAATGATGATGTTGATGATTACGACGACGACAATGATGATGATGTTGATGGAGATCAATGTTAGTAATGTTAGTAAGTTAGTAATCTATTGTTAGTAATGTTAGTAATCTATTATGTTAGTAATGTTAATAAGTTAGTAATCTATTATGTTAGTAATAGTTCTTACTATTTCTTGCTTTTCACTTCAGGAGCTGGCGAGATTTTCAATCCCGGTAGATGGATGACACCAATTGGCTCTTTATCCTGCAATTATAATCATAATCATAAGAAATCTTAACAAATACGATATCATGGATCTTTGCTTTTACATGAACAACAATAAAACCCAGCCAGTGCATCTTCTGTCTTAGCTGCCTGCTGTGTTACTCGGAGGAACGTCATCTCTGCGCTGCAATGACCTTATCAGCCCAGTTTCAATGTCCGGGTGCTGTACAGCCATACTCTCGTGCAGTCGTGTCACTCGTGTGTACTTTGGCACAGAATGGAGGGCAAAGATATCCGGTGTCATTGGCGTAAGTCAGGGTTCCAGAAAAGGGGATAGGGTGATTGCGGATATGCTGTCTTATACAGTAGTCTGAAAATATGTTGCTCCAAAACAGGGGCGGTTCCACGTTGGGGACAGACCGCCTTGGTAACTTTTTTTTTTTTTTTTTTTTTTGGGGAGGTCGTGGGTTATTTGAACGAGACCTGGAGCCGAGCCTCAGCGGGAAAATCTAGAGTAATATTAGATTAAAATCTTAAGATTTGGAGCAGTGGCGGTTCCAAGAATTCTCGCTGGAGATGCAATGAATTTCTGGGAAGTCTGTGGTGGTTGGTGGGGGAATTAAATGAAATCCCGAAAAAGGTTGACAAGCAAAAAGGTCATTAACAGTGTTTTGCCCTGCAAATGTATAAATAAAACTTGCCAAAAAAGGCTGACAAGCAAAAAAGGTCATCAGCTCTGTTTTGCGCACAAAATTTAATACTCGGACCGGTGACCACCTTGAAATGCTGACAGGCAAAAAAGCTCGGTGGGGGGATGCATCTCCGGTCATCCCCAACGTGGAACCGCCCCTGTTTTGGAGCATCATATTTTCAGACTACTGTATATGACAGCATATTCGCAATCACCCTATCTCCAACTGATAAAATTTTCTTATCGTTTTTGCGTGAATCTTCGTTGTCACTCCCTTGTCACCTTGTGCCATCATAATTGTTGTCGCCCGGCGCTGTCCGTACCCGCGCACTCCCTAGCGACGTCACTGGCTATCAGCGTTATTTCTAGGACTATCAATTTGGGGGTGTCGGTACATTCTGGGGTCCCCTACCGAAAAAGTCTGACAAGCAAAAAAGGTAATCCCAGGCTCATATTGGGGGTGGTGTTGGGGTTGTCGGTCTCAGATTGGGGGTGTTGGAGAGTGTTAGGGGGTGTAAAATTATTCCTGCTGGCTATACTTGTGATCGGGCAATCGCCAGTTTGAAAATGTTTAAAGCGCGAATGTGCTAGTTTTGACACGCTATGCTAACGTATGCATGTGCTGACAGTGGTTCTCACACAGGGCAGTCCCTACTGAACCACTTTAAACCTTATTATATTATATTATATTATATTATATTATATTATATTATATTATATTATATTATATTATATTATATTATATTATATTATATTATATTATATTATATTATATTATATTATATTATATTATATTATATTATATTATATTATATTATATTATATTATATTATATTATATTATATTATATTATATTATATTATATTATATTATATTATATTATATTATATTATATTATATTATATTATATTATATTATATTATATTATATATTATATTATATTATATTATATTATATTATATTATATTATATTATATTATATTATATTATATTATATTAATGTATGCGTGATCTTACGTCTTCGTGCTTATAATAGCACAGCTTCTTTCGATCGAGTTTGAACCAGCGAATGCTCCACTTCGACTTATGTCCGGTTCCCTCGTGTTTCTTCCACAGCCACCCTTCACAGTCCGATCCTCCGAGGTCCTTGCACATGATTTGTCTTCTCTGACCTTAGAAGATGAAAACAAACGCACAATTTTCAACGAGCGGCCCATCAGAACCTTTCCGAAGAGATATTTCCCCAGGAGTGATTTCTAGGCAACACCAGGGACGAGGTAAATGATAAATCTAGGACTTGCCCAGGGTCGGATTAAGGTCCGAGTGGGCCTGGGGCTGAGAGAAAAAAGGCCGTCGCCTATACTGAAAATCTCTGACAAGCAAAAAAAGGTTATCTCGAAAATTGGTGGGCCTATTTTCATGATGGGCCGGGGGGCTATAGCTCCCTCAGCCCCCGCCTTAATATGGCCCTAGACTTGCCTCGTACAGAAAAGAAAACCCAAGATACCAAGAAATCTGCGAAAAAAATTTGCCAAAGCAGTAAAATCTTGAAGAATCGATTAATTTAGCACAACCCACATTTTGAATCCAGTTCCCTGCAGAGTTAACTGGATTGGATACCAGAAATAGACGAACGTCTGGTGGAAAGCAGTTCTTCAGCAAAAGCTAAGCATTTTGCGCAGAGGATTTCTCAGGCTTCTCAGAAGAGTTCCCACTGCTCTTCAGTCTATGGGACCGTTCATAAATTACGTCACGCTAGTTTTGGCAGTTTTTACTCCCCTCCCCCTTGTCACAACCTGTCACAAATCTCGGGCCATCCCTTTAAGTACGTCACAAATCTTGGGCTTCCCTTTTTTTCGGCAGCTCCGAAGCAGTGGCGGCTCTAGGATTTGGCAAGTTGGGGGCCGTTAAGGTGGCAACTTCTAATAATGGGGGGCCAACCATTTGTTGTTTAATGTATGTAGCATCAAGTATAGGGTCCCAACTGGGGGGCAGGCATTCAATAGGGGGCACGGCCCCCTGCCCCCCGGTGGAGCCGCCACTGCTTCGAAGCGCAGAAATATTCAACTTCCGGCAATGATGATGCCTGTAATTGAGATTCAACATTCCATGTACCTAGCATAATATAATTACCATAAACCATTGACATCTTCTGTTAGAATACATCCATAAGAAGAGATAGTAAAATAGCAACGCAATATTCCAGGCTTTATATGTACAGAGTGTGACGTCACAGTGATCTTTACGCCCCCTATCCCTGTTACAAACTGTCACACTTTCTTAGAGACCCACCCACCTCGTATAGCGTGACGTACTTTATGGACGGCCCCTTTGGCGTTGCTAGGGCGCTTGCTCAGGTAGACTGCGGATAATTTTGCGGATGCTTCGATGGTCGTTACTAAATTGCTAATCAGAACCCGAGAATTCTGCAAGTCGTTCTTATTTTTCAGCCAATAATAGTAACATAAATTATCGACGGCCATTTTGGCGGTTGCAGCGGTCGCGCTGCTCTATATAATCCATGACGCTTCAATGGTAATGGCGCAAATCTATTCTAATGCACTTCTCAAAAAAGCACTCTCCATACACATACTGTACAAGGAAGGTAAATAAGGAAGAGGCAGGCCCAGAAAAAACGGATAGACTACATAAAAGATTTCAAAGAAAGACAACTGACAATTGCAGAAGGAGGAAAAATGTTAGAAGGAAGAAAACTAACATTTGACAAAAAAGCCTGGAAATGTTTTCTGACTAGCTATTGCCACTAATGAGTTGGCAGAGAGCAATTCTGATGATGATGATGATGATGATGATGATGATGATGATGATGATGATGATGATGATGACTTGATAAAGAAGTTTATTCTAAAGGAAATTTGTCTCAAACTGCGCTTCTGAGACTGTTTTACTGTAACGAATAGATCAATCGCCCATTTGAACGCAGTCGTGACTCGTTACTCGATTTACCATTGATGATAATTAAGAATGTGTTACTGATCGGTTTGGAGCTGACCTGATGCATTGCGGATGGATTTTGATTAGGTCCTACCATCGATTGATACGTCTGAGCGTTGGAGCTGATGCTACTTCATACGAGAGCACAATCATTATTGTCATCCGGTTAATAACACAATTAGATCAATTGACGCTTGTCGCTGGGCACAACTAGGTCGTTAATACGCCAAACACAAGAAAGAAAGAAAGAAAGAAAGAAAGAAAGAAAGAAAGAAAGAAAGAAGAAAGAAAGAACAACAACAAGAGCACTTACACACATCCATCATATCCAAGTCTAAATAAATAAGTTTATTGATCAAATTGAGTCAAAGAAGTTAAGTTGACAATCTGCGGCGTTACGTCTTTCTTTCTTTCTTGCTACTGTGCTATATAAATTGTCTAATAATAATAATAATGATAATAATAATAATAATAATAATAATAATAATAATAATGAGTTAACGGTTGCTGCTGATCAAAGTAACGCCAGAGAGAGACAGAGACAGACAGACAGACAAACAGCCAGACATACAGAGACAGGCAGATAGATAGACAGATAGACAGGCAGAGGCAGAGACGGTGATAGAAACAGAGACAGAGACGGAGAGTGAAGCAGAGACAGAGAGAGACAAAGAGACAGACACAGAGAGGCAGACAGTGAGACAGCTGGACAGTGTACCTAGAATATAAGCAATCTGAGTGTTCTTACTGTCCTGTCTTTCGACGAATTTCTTTCGTAACCAGATCGGAGACTGAAAGAGACAGCAAACAGTCGTTAGAAAGAAAGCAGAGAAACTTCTTCTTCTTCTGGAGTATGCCAAAAGAGCTGTCTTTGAAAGAGTATACGGACATTCTCTCCTCTGGACATAATCCCCCCGGACATTATCTCCCCCGAACATTATCCCCCCGGACATATTCCTCCCGGCAAAGAAGTAATAGATCTTAATTTTAAAAGGTACTTATCGGTTATCTGATGCCTTGGCTGCCGTCAGTATCGTTTAGGGTTAGTGTTAGTGTCTGGTTTATGGTGTGGGTAATGATTATAGTCAAAGGTCATAGAGAAAACAAAGGGGGATTATGTCCGGCTGTGTCATTTCAAAGGTTGTACCGGGGGGATAATGTCCGGGGGGATTATGTCCAGGGAGAGAATGTCCTACAATCCTTTCAAAGTGACTGGGATCCATATGGATTCAGTCGGCGATGGAGGATCGTTAGCTTCCCCAATAGTTGGGTACTCACGGGCAGTGGCGTAAACCTGGCGTCAACATTGGGGGGATAGAATCGTCGATAAAGTCAGGTCAGACCCCCTTTTCGTCTCCCCAAAAGTCTTGACGATCAAAAAAACACGTCATTCTTATGTTTATTTTTCCACCCTGATAAGCAAAAAAAGGTCATCCGAAATGAGTCATTTTACCATAAGGCACAAAACATTGGAGGGATAATTGATACTCTGTCCCCTCTTACTATTTTTTACTATTTATTGAGGGGACCGTCTCCCCCGCCTTCCCCCGTGTTTTTACACCCTTGCTCACGGGGTGCACCACAAGAAGGTCGATCCAATGCACAAGAGTAGTCTCATGCATCAAGTCCATTCATTGAGAGCTCTTAATTTCTCATGCAACCACTTAGATCACTTCTCCAAATATTTAAAAATTTATAATAATAATAATAATAATAATAATAATAATAATAATAATAATAATAATAATAATAATAGAATAAATACATTTTAATAGATGCGTCGTTATCAACGTGGCTTCTGTTTACAACGAGAAACTTAACTGGATTACCAAGACAATCGCAAAGCCTAAGACAAGCAAATAGACTTAGATTCAAATTAGAATTAACTTAAATTGGCTTCAATAATAATAATAATAATAATAATAATAATAATAATAATAGGCTAATAATAATAACGTGATTTCAAGTGGTTTAGGATTTAGCTTCTTTTAGCTAAGTTACATGTAATGCTTTTCACACAGGCCTCCTAAACCACTTACATGTAGAATCACGTTATTATTATTATTATTTATTATTATTACTATTATTATTATCATTTATTATTATCATTTATTATTATTATTGTTATTATTATTATTATTATTATTATTATTATCGTTGTTAATATCGTTCTTATTATTACTGAGCGAAGTTTCGAATGAAGACTGTCGAATCGGTTAACGTCGAAGACGACTTTTCGTGATTGATTCTCAGATCTTGACCCAATCGAAACACATAATTATAGGATTCTTAAGGGATTCTTTCAACATAACGGAATTCGACCGAAAGATTACCTCAAAGGAAAAACTTTGTGTTCTGAAAACGAAACCCGTTAGATTTAACTGAAAGTTGCTCTGGAGAAAGTAGACAGCAGGCAAGAAAGTCTCTTGGAAATTTTGTATAACCGAAATATCAAAGACTTCCGAGATATCGAAATTCTTCTCAGAAAATGGCTAAAGGGATTGTCTTCAGCTGATGACCAATCAAGGTACAACGTCATATAAATACCAGAAATTGACAGACAGATATTTAGACTTATATATATATATATATATATATATATATACACAGTACATATTATAAGTTTAGAGGCAGAGACAGATATACAGACAGAGACAGACAGACACATGAACACATCATCTCATACAATTTAATTGCATTTAATGTGTAATTTGTCGACTGATATGGTTCCTATATGCATAGGCATGCAATCATTTATGGCATGCATGTGAACGTCGCCGTCTGTTCTGCTCTTTAATAATCATTGCTCTCAGCGCACTGTTTGATGACGGAGGAGGAGCGCCCATAGCAGCGCAGCTGAGTCGATTGGACGAATGAGAGGGTTCGTCGGAATCATTAAGGGGCTGTCTATTAATTATGTCAACAATTTTTGGGCAAATTTTGGCTCCCTCCCCCTTGTCAACAACTGTCAACTTTCAGTTACCCCCTATAATGACGTCAAAAACGTTTGACCCCCCCCCAAGATCAATGACAGGTCCCAATAACAAGGTTATTATTTTTTGCGGTGATGACAATTTTTCCCTATTTGCTTGTCGAGTGTCAAAATGTGATGGTTATGACCTTTTTGCCCTGCTTTTTTCCATTGTAATAAGTAGTATTCCATGAAATTTCCTAGTTTTTGATTATTTGTAAATAGTGAAATTGTTGACGTCAACTTCTCTTGACCCCCCTGTCAACAACTGTCAAACTTTTTCAAACCCCTCCCCCCTAAATTGTTGACGTAATTAATGGAGAGCTCCTAAGTCCTTCGGTTGCACTATATATATAGGAGCGTCAGACGTCGGCGCTGTTACTGTATTAGTGCGCATTCAGTGTTGTGCCTGTATTGAACTTGTATCCGTTAGCATCACTTGTAGCATTGTTCATTTATCTCATGACAATGCGAGCGACTGCGGTAACGGCGCTGCTATATATGCTGCTACCGTTTCTTACATTCTAATCCATTTTATGTGGAGAGTTGCTACAGTGGTTCTCACACAGGCTTACTTAACCTCCTAAACCACTTCAGATCACATTACTACTACTACTACTACTACTACTACTACTACTACTACTACTACTACTACTACTACTACTACTACTACTACTACTACTACTACTACTACTACTACTACTACTACTACTACTAGTACTACTGCTACTACTACTACTACTACTACTACTACTACTACTACTACTACTACTACTACTACTACTACTACTACTACTACTACTACTACTACTACTACTACTACTAAGAATAATAATAATAATAAGTCACCATAAAGTGAATATCTCTTTGGGTTGCATTTAACGGTAAAATATAAACGACTCTAGGTCTCGTAAATCGATTTCATTATTTTTTTTAAATTGACCGTTTGCCATCTCGACGGTGTAATATCAGGTTCCCCAGACATCTGTTGGGTTAAGATTAGGGCAGAGGTTCCCAAACCGTGGCCCGCGGGCAGATTGTGGCCCGTCAGCCAGTGGCGAATCAAATATTTGGCAAGTGGGGAGGGGTCCGTTGGGGTGGAAACTTCTAAACATGGGGCCAACCATTTGCTGATGGGTATACGTAGTAGTACAAATATACAGAGATGTAGCAAGTACACAATGCCTCAAGTACAAGTACAAGTACAAGTACCTGGCCTCCGAGTACAAGTACAAGTACAAGTACTTGCATTCCAAAAACTCCGAGTACAAGTACAAGTACAAGTACCTGGCCTCCGAGTACAAGTACAAGTACAAGTACCTGGCCTCCGAGTACAAGTACAAGTACAAGTACCTGGCCTCCGAGTACAAGTACAAGTACAAGTACCTGGCCTCCGAGTACAAGTACAAGTACCTGGCCTCCAAGTACTAGTACAAGCACAAGTACAAGTACTGAAGCCTCAAGTACAAGTACCGAAGCCTCGAGTACAAGTACAAGTACCGATCCTCATAGCCAATACAAACAGCAAGTAGGCCTACACTTTATTAACGGGTAGCTGTTTGTCACGGTTATTCAATAAAATGGTGCTAGAACAAAATGTCCGAGAACAAAATGTCACGAAAAAATGTCACGGACAAAATGTCATGGGGATAAAATGTCAGCGGAAAAAATGTCAGCGGACAAAATGTCATCCTAACTCTAACCCTAACACTAACCCTAACCCTAAACCATGACATTTTGTCCCCTGACATTTTTTCCGCTGACATTTTGTTCTCATGACATTTTCTACATGACATTTTGTCCGTGACATTTTGTCCTCGGACATTTTGTCCGGCCAGGCGGCCACGAATAAAATTGACACTATTAGCATCTAAATATCATCACAGTTGCACTAAAAAATTAGAGAAATAAAGATTATTATTATACACAGTCTTGCACCGGTCATATTAGCCCTAGGCGGTCTCGCGATCAAGCCAGCTTGGCTAAATACGCGTTTAATTGGTGCGCCAGAAGCAGGCACACTAAGGTCTCTAATGGCTGCATTATACAGCCTGTTGAACTCCTTTCTATTAACTTCACTGTTACAAAATACGATGGTATCAGTTGCTTCATCATAAATATCGTTGAGTTCCAGGTTCTTGGCCATCTGTGAGGATGTGCTTGTCATTAGCCTAAAGGAACAGCATTACTGGTACCTTTGAAGTACATGTAGCCAGAGATGTAGCAAGTACACAATGCTTCAAGTACAAGTACAAGTACAAGTACCTGGCCTCCGAGTACAAGTACAAGTACAAGTACTTGCATTTCAAAAACTCCGAGTACAAGTACAAGTACAAGTACCTGGCCTCCGAGTACAAGTACAAGTACAAGTACTAAAAATTTGTACTCGAGTACAACTCGAGTACAAGTACAAGTACCAAGTACTACATCTCTGCAAATATAGGTCCCAACAGTGGGCCGCTGGGGTCAGGCATTGAATGGGGGCACGGACCCCCCCCCATCTCTCCATATGTAGCCGCCACTGCCGTCAGTTCTCAGAAAAGTGGCCCGCGAGGCTCCAATATTCGAAATAATAGAGGCAGTCATTTTATAATTTTAGAATTTGATTTATGAAAGTTGAGAATGACATTACACATAACTTTTATAATATTTTTATGAACATCTAAATTTCCTATGTATCGAACCGATTTTTCATAATAAGAACCCGGATTAGAATCATCTATGACAGGGGTGGCTAACCGGCGGCTCGCGGGCCGCATGCAGCCCACCGACTGCTAATTGGCGGCCAGCGCAGCGCGTTTCAAAATGAAGTTTATTGGTCCTATTTCTGCATACAACGTTGAGTTATAAGTAGGCCTAAGCCTTTGAGTTCCGGTGCATCTTAATTTAGTAAAATAGTACATTTACTTTCAAACTGCTGTTTAGGCCTATGTGTAAAATTTATCGTTACATGACTGCATCATTGTCTCAACTGTTGAAACTAATGAAAAACAGGCAACAAAAGACATGCGGTCAGAGACGTCATTTCGCTGTTTCTCAGGGAGGGGGGCAAGACACTTTGGACCGGTCAAGTTTGCAAAAAAAGAGTTGGCGACCTTTTTTGCTTGTCAGCTATTTTTTGTACCTATTTAGCCAGCCAATTTACATTACATGTAAAAACTGAATAACACTAAATAACACAAACATTGGTGAAAAAGAATTGTTCCCCTAAAAATCGGTGAGGGGGGCAACTCCCCCTCTGCCCCCCCCAAATTACGTCCCTGCATGCGGTCCTCCGCTTGTTGATCGAAATCTATAAAGACTCTTGAAACAGAAGGTTGGCCGCTCCTGATCTATAGTAGTCTATAGTCTAAATTTTAGAATTTCATAGGGTTGTGGTCGGTGTCATTACCGAAAATAGTAGATATTATGGTTCTTGAAACTTGAAAAACTTGAGAACCACTGGCTTAGATTTACTTCGCTGCAACATTTCATCGCTAATGGGTGCTGCTGGAGATGCTGATGCTGATGCTGATGATGATGATGATGATGACCGAGCAGCTAAGAAGTTGGTCTTACCATGTTGACGAATGGTGAGAGAGCTCCTTCTTTGAACGATTTCAGAGACATTGTGTCTTCCGATCGTTGGCTGAAAAAGGGTTCAATAGACGCTTTGTTAGAGGAAATGCAAGCAACACCATCATGGGCGCCCACAGAAATTTTTCCAGAAGGGGGAAAACACGATGGTCACGGCTACGCTACACAAACTTTTTCCAGGAGGGGCAAACATATCTTAACACAATGATCACGGTTAACATTTTGGCAAGGTTTTCACTTTTCAATGTGAATTGTTGGTATTTGTATTTTCCAGAGGAGCAAGTGCCCCCTCTTGCCCTAATGTGCGGGCACCCATGAACACCATCAGCACAGCCCATAAAGCCGAGAAATTCTTAAATCGAAGCGAATGTTATTTAAAGTTTAGAGGATACACCAAGAGCCGACTCAAAACACCCAAGTTTCACGTCGGTACTTTTATAGATATTAAAGAATTTACAATAATTAGGCCTATTATGTTACGTGTTTCTGTTAACCTCAATAATCATAGTTTTATGCAGAACATATTATCGGAATTGTTTCATTATCGTAAATAAAATATGCCTAATACGCGTACAGTCGTGTTTTGCTATTGGCGCAATGTAAAAGTCTGTAACAATTATTCTTTACTAGGTGTTTACCCGTCAAAAATGACGGAGGAGATTGGCTGTTCTACCACCCGATTTTGCGCAAATGCAATAGCATTTTATGACGGGGGAGATTGGCTGTTCTACCACCCGATTTTGCGCAAATGCAATAGCATTTTATGACGGGGGAGATTGGCTGTTCTACCACCCGATTTTGCGCAAATGCAATAGCATTTTATGACGGGGGAGATTGGCTGTTTTACCACCCGATTTTGCGCAAATGCAATAGCATTTTGCGCAATTGATTGTCCTTAACTCGCCGCCTTTTCCTTCAACCGAGTTAACGCCCATTCGCGTGAATTTTCTGAAACTTGATAGTCAACGTTAGTGTACTGATTTGGCAGTGTCGAACGACATGCAGTGCTTGATTCTCTTGTTTGCTGTGCTGATTTTGCACGCCAAGCAACAGCCTGCTCCTCATTCTCACTTGGTTGTCGGAAAGCTCGTGAACGCTCGACTTTTTTGTTTTGCACGGACGGTTAGAAAGAGGAATAAAAAAGCTAAACAATGGTGCAAACCTCGTCTTCTTATCTCTTATATAGCCTGAGATGTAGCAAATTCAAACAATTTTGGAAACTTTCTCAGAATTCAAAACTTTCGCGAAATTCACCGATAATACTTACTCGTATGTTCAAACATTGGGGTCATCGGGTTAGAATTGATAGATCTTTGCCAAATGTCGACCGATTTTCAAACTTTTTGGTTTATTTTGTTCCTCTGACATCCCTTTACAACTTTGCCGCTGACCAAAGTGGGGCTACCGCTTAAAATATTTGCTAGGAGGCTTTAAACATTTTTCGGGGGAAGAGGGTGATATTTTAGGCCATAAAGTGGCCTCTACCCCATTTTTTTTGTTTTGCACGGACGGTTAGAAAGAGGAATAAACAATCTAAACAATGGTGCAAACCTCATCTTTTTACCTCCTATATAGCCTGAGATATAGCAAATTTAAAACGTTACAGCAATCATTTCTGAGAACGCTTTTCCAAAAATTAAATCCCCAGTACGGTGACGACGTCTCAAAATTTAATCCCCACTTGAGGGGTTAAATATAAAAAAGGTATTGAGGCTAGGAATTAATAAATATATATATAATAATGGGGGCAGGGCATTGGGAGAGGGAAGGGAGGTTTGGGAGGAGGAAGGTGGGTTGTACGGGTTTTCGGAGCAGCGTTGTGTAGGTTTGGAAACGGGGTTTGGGGCCGGTGGGGTAGGGCGGAGCGCTGATTGGTTGGGGCCTGGGCGATTGGGAGAGGAATGGGTAGTTGGAAGGGGATAGGGAGAGGGAAGGGGAACGGGGGTTTAGGGCCGGGGCGGGAATGGGTTGGGGCTGGAATGGGTTGGGCCCGGGGCGATTGGGGAGGGATGGGAGAGGGAAAAGAAATGGGGAGAGGGAAAAGGAACGGGGTTTGGGGCCGGGCCGGAATGTGTTGGGGCCGGGGTGATTGAGAGAGGGATGAGGAGAGGGAAAAGAGATGGGGAGATGGAAGGGGAACGGGGGTTTGGGGCCTGGGCCGGAATGGGTTGGGGCCGGGGCGAATGGGGGAGGGATGGGGAGAGGGAAAAGGGTTGGGGAGACGGGAGGGGAACGGGGGTTTGGGGGGCGATTAGGAGAGGGATGGGGAGAGGGAAAAGGGGTTGGGAGACGGAAGGGGAACGGGGGTTTGGGGGATTGGGAGAGGGATGGGGAGAGGGAAGGAGATGGGGATAGGGAAGGGAAAAGGGGGTTTGGGGCCGGGGCGGGAATGGGTTGGGGCCTGGGCGATTGGGAGAGGGATTGGGTGAGGGAAGGGGGACGGGGGTTTAAGCTGCAATTAAGACGCTTCGTTAAACGCTTCGTTTTGATTAAACAATATTTGGTTGTCAATGACAACAGCGTCTTGCAATACCCGCCGTGTTGCGGACGGACAGACGGACAGACATTGAGAATTATATATATAGATGACACGAAACAACGCACAATACAACCTATTCGTTAATGTATTCAATACTAACATTCATTAATTCTATGAAAGGCTAGCACGTAATCAGGACATATATTTCCACCGCTACCAAGTATAAGGGCAAAAGCAACTATAGGCTACAAGGAGATAGATGGTGATTTCTGATCGGTCAAATGCTTAAAATGAAACGTACGGAAGAGATTCCGACGATCGCCTCATGTCCAGTCGAATGTTGTCCTGTTGCAGAGAAAACACACATAAGAAGACATTTATTCCACAACTCAAAGCCCTCGAGTTTCACTTCTTATAGAGGAGTATTGCGTCAAACAACAACGGTCAAACAGATTGACGTGAAATTTATCAAAATTTTAATGTATTCTGATCAGGGGCGTAGCCACGAATTTGATTTGGGGAGGGGGTATAAACTGGGAGTTATACATTGTTATATATAATATATATTATATAGGTTATATATATATGCATATATATGTTATATATACTGATTTTGGGGTGGGGTAGGGTGGGTGGGTATATATACCGATGTACCCCCCGTCGCTACGCTTCTGGTTCTGATGCTGATGTGGTTCATGATAACGATTCTCATAAGTATGATAATTATCATTATACTATTATAGTAATATCATCACCATCGAAACTATTATAGGCCTAATAGTTTCGATGGTGATGACCTTGTTGTCGTTGTTGACATCGATGATGACGACGGAAATGTGCTATTAATTATTGACAATAACGATGGTCTGCAGGAAGCGAGCGTTATATATATATATATATATATATATGCTATTGAATTGGTTAATTCTATTATTGTATTGTTCTTAACCAGTGTTGGGTGGTAACAAATTACAAGTAACAAAATTACTGTAACAATTACTTTTTTGAATAACAAGTAACGGGAATTGTTACATATTAAATCTTGTAACAAAGTAACAGTAATAGTTACTTTTTTGAAGTAACAGTAACAGATTTTGTACTAATTACTTTAATGTTACTTTCTGAAGTATATGGTTTATATTTTTTCTGTCTATATGGTCGTAAATTCTAATGGACTGCAATTCAATTTGCTAACTTCAATGCATTGCGTACTTACTGTAATTGGTTTGATCCAATGCATGTGAAAAACGCGCCCACGCACTGTGATGTTTGCATAAACTAGCTATTTACAGAGAGAACGCAACCGACTTCTACTTTGAGTGACAGGCATTACTAAGAGCAAATAGGCAATTTCTGACTATAATTAAAATTGACATCATTTCTGCAGCATGCTTACTTTGTTCAGGTGTCTGTTACATGAGAAATAGTATTTTAACGACCTGGCAATTGACGAATTAATGATTGATTGATATGAGACATGAGTCGTGAGACATGAGTCATATGACATTGACATGTTATGTTAACTATGTGCTGCACCAATTCTTATGCATATTGAATTCAATGTAAAAGACAAGGGTCGTCCCTGTTATCGAATGAGTTTAGAGTCTGGCGCTATCGTGAACTAGGCAAGCAGCGACATAGGTGACTTAGCTTGCCATTGCTTTATCTACATGTAAACCCGCGTTTTACCTTCGCAGCATAGCGCTGATACCAATTTATCGACGCCTAAGCGATGAGCCGCTTGTTGGCTGCCGGCACCACGACTAGATCCCAGGACGGTCATTGGTCACCAATCCAAGTACTAACCGCGCTCGACGTTGCTTTACATCGGTGTTCTGACGGGAACCAGTCGCACAACGCCAAGTAGGCCGATTCAATATAAGATACGTGAAAACTGCCACCAAATTAGTTTTCTCCCGGTCGACTAGTGGCTTTCACTTCGGCAGCAATGCCTCCTAAGCCACTTTAAATCATGTAACATGTAACATAGGCGTCGATCCCGTGAGGGTCCTGGGGTCCGAACCCTCACAAAAATTTGGTTGTGAGGGTCCATAAGGCATGGGACCCTCACAAAAATCTGAATAAATCTATATTGTACCGTTGTACGATTATATAATAAATTGATGAGCTGGATAGATAATACACGTAGATACAGTGTATTATCAGGAAATGGTATTTTGGAACATTAATACATGTAAGTAACACATGTGAGAATTACACTAAGAGGGTTAGGGTTAGGATTAAGGCTAGGGTTAAGGTTAGGCACAACAGCGGGTGGACTCTCGCAACTTTTACTGTATACAGATTGACGCCACTGCTAAGTAACTTTATTATTACGGTTTCCGTTCCTATCGACTGCGTCTCCTACCCTTGACAGTCTCTTCCCGAGTCTTCCCATGAACGACTTTTGACCGGCTCCAGTCGGCGGGCGCCGGGTAGTCAGGTCCGACGAAGAGCCGATCTCGTCGGGACGCAGCGTCGGCGTCACCGGTCGCTTGTCCTTGCGAACCGACACGACGGGAATGCGCAGTTCCGACTTGAAGGACGGTTCCCGGATGATTGGGATCGTCACGGCGGAGACGTGAACCTCCCTCGAAGGCGATTTACCTGCTGCATGCACACCCAACAGACGATTGATTCAACATCAATGTACAGTACAGGCTTGACGGCCGAGAGTGGGGGCAAATGCCCAGGGGCCCGGCGATTTGTAGGGGACCCGGGACCAACGCCCGCAATACAATATTTATTACTGAATGGACTTGCAACGGAATATGTAAACAGGGATGCATCATGACGTCGAAAAGTCTTGGCAAGCTAAAAAAAGGTCGTCAGATTATTTGGGGGGCCCGTGACTGTTCTGCCCAGTGGACACGGTTTTTCTTTCGAAGGGTCTGTAAATGTAGTATATCTGGACATTTTTACATGAATTCTCCAACTGCCGTGAAGTAGAACTTTTACTTTATTTCGTTTGAATAATAGACTGAATTATTGAACGAGGCGGTAAAGCGGTGCGATTTAGCTTTTTACTTGTCAAGAATTTTTGGCTCATTCGTTGCCAACGAATCAAACAATTTGGCACAAATCTGGAAATTTTGGCGGAAAATGTCTAAATGGCCGGCCAAGGAGTGTGAAATGGCCCGTGAAGGTACTGAAGCAATAGATAAATTTTTTCTATTACACATGAGATATTGCTTATTTTCACCTATTTGTTTTTTTATTACCTATTAACTATATTTTTAAAAGAGGCCTAAACAGTGGCGGCTCCACCAGGGGGCCCAGGGGGCCCGTGCCCCTCATATTGAGTGCCTGCCCTCCAGTGGCTTCCCTGTACTTAATACTACATACTTAACAACAAATGGTTGGCCCCCATGATTAGAAGTTGCCACCCCAACGGCTCTCCCACTTGCCGAATCCTGGAGCCGCCACTGGGCCTAAACAATGTTTGCTGCTGGCCCTCGGGCAAAAGCGTGAAGTCAAAGTTCTCCTCGAACCTCACGGCAGGGCCTTTTTTAAACCATGCAGTGATACACAAAATGTGCAGTGATAAATTGAAAAGTGCAGCGTTAAATGACAATTCTCTGTGCTTTGTGCAGTGATAAATTTTCCGGACGACCTTTTGTTTTGCTTGTTTTTAACGCGGATGTCCACACATTTTCTGAGTTTAGTACAGTGATAAATCTTCATTAGAAAAGGCTCTGCTCCCGGGTTCATAGGTTGGTGCTGATCTCCGTTGCTATAGCCCTCAGCAAGCGCAATGCCATGGATGTCCACAAATTTTTTGAGTTTAGTACAGTGATAAATCTTCATTAGAAAAGGTTCTGCTCTCGCTCTAGAGCATCGCGTAGCGTGCCTGTTTGACTGCTCGACAACTGTTACTCATTTTGCTACTGCCCTGTAGCGAGTGAAGACTAAGTCAGCCTTAGGACTCCCGTGGGTATCGAACCCGCGACCTTCAACTCTCTTGTCCAGCGCTGTTACCACTCTGCTAATTCCCAGCCTTCGGGCACCTGTCCTAAAAATGCGGTCCTTTAAGAAATTAATTGAATACAACTCAGGTCTTATGTATCGGAAGTGGAGTTAAAGTGGCTCACTAACCATCTCGTCGATTGCTGTTGGAAAGATTCATTTAAGTAGATAATCCAACGAAATTATCGATTTAAAACACAGCAAACGTTTCTCAACCGTCGTCGTCTTTAGAATTGAATCGACTGTTCTGTTCTAAGCATCCAGAATTCTCAGACGAACCCTTTGCTATTCATTCTGAGAACTGTTCTAATACAGCAGACCGTTATTAGGATTCCTGAGTCGTGGGAAATCGAAATGCTCAGCAGTCGTAACGAAAGATAAGTATTTCAAAAGCGTCAAAGTCCTCCTATAGTTGCGAAAATCCTCCAATAGTCGCGAATTCCTTCGTAGACGGATGTTAAGCTGAGGCTAAGAGGCCAAAGCGATCGCATCCCTAATGAACCGTCGCCTGCCCAGACGGCGGCCCACGGCAGGCCGAAGAAGCGTACGATACAGGACCTAAGTCGACAGCATGAACTATGACGCAGCATAAACGGCGATGCGCTGATGTTGACACGATACCAAGAAATTATGACACGAGAAACACCGAAAATCACAGATAATTAACACAGGAGAAATTCCATCTCGGCAGCCAGTGGACGAGGTACATTCGGGGAACTGCCGAGAACTGGACACAATCTGCAGGCCTGAGGAGAGGGGGGGGGGTGCAGCCGGTACATTGTACCGCGGCCCATGGAGTTTTCTGGGGCCCAGATCCGGTGACGATAATGGTTTTATTGTTTTTTGCTTGTCAGGGTGTTTTTTTTAAAGAATTGACAACGTTTTTTGCTTGTCAGGCTGTTTTTGGAGAGTTGATAACGTATTTTTTCTTGTCAGGTGTTTCGGAGACTTGATAAATTTTTCTTAAGGGCCCGCAAAATTTTTTGTTCCGGAACCCGGAATTTCTCTCGGCGGCCCTGACAATCTGTAGTAAAAGTTGTGAGGGTCCACCCGTTGTTGTGCCTAACCCTAACCCTAACCCTATTAGCATAGTTCTTACAGTGCATTACTTATTAATGTTCCAAAATGCCATTTGCTGATAATATCTACGTGTATTATCTATCCAGCTCATCAATTTATTAAATAATCGTACTACGGTGCAATATAGATTTCTTCGGATTTTCGCGAGGGTTCAATGCATTGTGGGCCTTCACAACCAAATCTTTGTGAGGGTCCGGACCCCAGGACCCTCACGGGATCGACGCCTATGCTTCCAGAGCACTCAATGCTAATCTCAAGGCTCATAGGGCGGCGCTGGTCTCCGTTTCCAAGGCCTCCAGCCAGACGACTGGTGCAAGTTACATGATACAGGACCAGTTTTTTCGCGCAACGCGCCTGTTTACTCCGCGGATTAATCCGCTACTCATTTGCCATTGCCATCTGGCGAAAGAAGGCTGAGTCGACCCTAGCGCTCCTGCGGGAGTTGAACCCGCGACCTTCTGCTCCATCGTCTAACGTTGTTACCGCTCATCTAACTTCCCACCCCTATCCATTAGGGTGGCCCAAAAAGACAAAGTATGAGATAGAGACCAGGGCACCATTTTATTTTGTACCTTTTACCAACTGTAGTACTAAGTAAAAATTTCAGGATCTTATCTTATCTGGAAGGGAGTGCTCAATGGCCCACAAGTTTGACCATTGTATAGATTTCATAAAAATATTCGGTTACATTTGTCTGCTTACTGATTTAGACATTATGCAGTAAATGGACGAAGGTGTGTAATATTCCATGTTCAGGAAACATGTTTGACTGTTGTCAGCAATAAATTTACAAAGTGCAATCATTATATCGGCGTGCTATAATAATAAAATTGTTGCAGTTTTACAGAAACAGTATCTAATATTACATAACGTGCCTACAATCAATAGCTTCAACCCACTGTTGTGAAATGATATTTCTTATTGGTACCAGGAACTTGGGTCCACTAGTGAAACTACATCAGCTTCTAACCCTGAGACAAGTGCTGTAGTGTTCCATTACCGTCTAAAAGAAGTCAAGTCTGTGTGTGCTTAATGCTAGTCACTTTACAGTTGATGAGCCTCTAGCAGTTTAGTCCAAAGCCACTGTTTCAGTTGATGGCAAGGAAAAGCTGGTGTGCGATATGTATGAGCAAGGAGCCCGGAGCCCGGAGAGCGGAAAGTATGAAGTGATCCAGCCATTCTGAATGAAAGAGTTGTCCTTGGAGACTTCACTACAACTCGGACATGATACCAGATATCAGCAGAGGACTTAACAGCTGTGGAATAAGCATTTATCATAGTTGCAAGTAAAATGTGATTAGTTCAATGCGTCTTCCATTCTCCAGCTGTATAACAATGAATGCACTCTATTTTGTGATGCCATTCATTTGCAGATACCACCTGTTCCACGTGACCATTTTCACACTCAAAGTCAAGTCATTATAGGCCATTGGACACATTTTGGACCCAGTAAAAATTGAGGGAATGATAATATGGGAAATCTGTTTGCATAAAAAGAAAATATAGCTACTGGACAGTTTTCAGAATAAAAGTTACAACCCTGAAATAAAGAGAAAGGTTCCCTTTGGAGAGCTAAACATTGAATATCAGGAAAGGTGCAAAGCGTTTCGTCAATTTTTGTGACACTGCAGGAAGTACAGTTTTGTCAATAGACTAAGTTCTGCTCTTGTTTTGTAAAATACTACTAGTAGTTAATAGGTTCAGAAAGTTTCAGCCTCCTAGCTATGATATTTCTGAAGTTATAGAGCTCTGAAGTTGTTAGAAATTTAAGTGGCTGTCACGAAACGCCAAAAAACGGCCGACCCTAGGTACTATGAACGTGAATATCTTAAAAACTACTCAAGATAGTAGGCTAAAATTTAGCAGATTTTCATATGTATGTCTGAGGAATATTTGTGTTAAATTTCATAATTTTTTTGAGATGGTCAATCTGTTGAATTGTCACAGAATGACTCAAAACGGAACATATTTGAATCTTTGTGGTCATTGAGCACTGCCTTCCAGTTGGAATAAACAGCTGAAATTGCATCAGAATACTACAATTACCTAATGGGACAAAAGTAGAGGGTGCCCAGATCTTTAGCTTTAACTTTGTTTTTCCCCATGCAACTGTGAACCACCCTACTATCCATATCCATATACCATCAGTAAAACAGCTCATCTCAGCTGAGTTAAGCTAGGCATCTGGGTTGAACGCATCCATGCTCTACTTATGAAGCAATATGAAAAGTTTTCGGATAGACAGGATAGCATTGCAAATTCGATTGTTTTCTTTCTAACGACGCGGGAATTAGGTTCCATTAATGATAAAAACTATCTTCTAATCTCTGTAGTTTAGTTCCAGATAAGCCTTCTTCAGGGATTTTGAGGGTGAGAGAGTGTGAGAGTTAGATAGATAGATAGATAGATAGATAGATAGATAGATAGATAGATAGATAGATAGATAGATAGATAGATAGATAGATAGATAGATAGATAGATAAAGAGGGATGGAGGGAGTGAGGGAAACCGAAAATTCCTCCTCCTCCTCCGAAAGGAAAGGCATTGTGCGCTGCTGTACTGTAGATTAAATTGATCAGATACTCGTCAGTACATTTGGCTGATCATAGGACTTGTACTCAACTGTAGACGTCACGTGAACGGAATGACACTAAGACACATGCAAACTGCGATAAGTCAAATCAAAAGAAGTCACGTACTGTAGGCCTAGACATAAAATTAGAAGCATAAAATTAATTCCAACTATGGGCAGTAGGATGTACTTATCAATGTGCCGCATACCAGTATAGGTCCTATCTTTATGGCGCCGTTGGCTGAAGTGGCTAAGAACGTTCTATCACATCGCATGCGGAGGAGGTACATGCACGTGGTTAAGAGGAGGCTGATATTCAAATTAGGTCACGTGGGTCTAACTCTATGATAGCAGCAGGAAGTTGTCGCGCTTCGAAGCTACCTACACTCTTATAAACGCCGCGATTGATGCCACAGGGTAAACAGCACCGGGTGAGGTGAAAAGCGAGAGTTCAGTAGTAGTAGTAGTAGTAGTAGTAGTAGTAGTAGTAATAATAATAATAATAATAATAATAGTAGTAGTAGTAGTAGTAGTAGTAGTAGTAGTAGTAGTAGTAGTAGCAGCAGTAGTAGTAGTAGTATCAGCAGCAGCAGCAGCAGTAGTAGTAGTAAACTTTTTAGCGCCATTGTAGTAGCAGTGCAGTGTTAAGTACGAGTTAACTCAAGTGAGTTTCAGTTAATTCACGAATTAACTGAAATATAGTTACTTGTGAGTTTGAGTTAACTATTTTCAACTGACATGAATTATGAGTTTGAATTAATTCAATTTTCTGTGATATTGAGTTATAAATGTATGTTTAAAGCTCACAAATTGAACTCATTTGCAAAATGATAAACCATCTCACTGAAATCGCACACAGTCAGTCATATCTGAAAAACAGAAGATATACAGTATGGTCAGTGAGTAATTAATCAGAAATAAATGGGTATGACTAGTCACTGGATCAACAATAGCCTACTCTTGTTCGACATTCAGTAGCACTGTCGTGTAGAGTAGACTTTTGATAGGTAGCCACCCGTTTTACAAAATAATTGCTGAAGCAATACCACCGCAGCCTCTCAGATGAGTTCACGCAAATTTTTGATTGAAATTTCAATGCTGACACACACCATGACAGACGGTGATAGCAATTTTCGGAAAGCATTTGAGGTTTTTCAGGAACATGAAGAAGATAATGTAGGGTTTAATAGCATTGACTCTATTATTACTTTTGTACAGCGTTATACTTTTAGAATCCCCCTATGCGTACGTACAGATTATTTTCTCTACCCCACCCTGCTTGAAAAATTAAGTTTTAGCCATAGTCACAAGACGCATGGTGGAAGAAAGTTGTCAGAGCCAAGAAAAGCAAGAAACGTGTTTTAACGAGTGCAAGTTTCAGAACAATTATCGCGACTCATTGCGCTGTCCGTGAGAAAGTAACTGTATTTAAATCTAATGTGCGCGATTTCAACGAATCTTCTGCATGAGCGGTTGTTTGTTTAAAAGTGTTACGTAGGCGGCTAAATATACAGGCTGGTGCAAAAAACCGGACTAGTCGCATTTAGGTTTGCATTTAATATAGTCCGGTTTTTTGCGCCACCCTGTAAATTTGGGCATAGCCTACATACGCATTCAGTCGAGATCCTCCCCCTCTCCGTACGCAAAATCTTCTAAATCCAATCACCCTCCTTTCGATGCGTACGTAATATATGAATGGCCCCTTGTCACCATAACAAGGGCCTGATATTTTGAAGTTCTGAAGAAGTCTTTCAAATTTTCCTAAATCTCTAAATGAAAATGGGAAGGAAATATTTAATAGGAGTATAGAAGTCAAAAGAAGAGGAACTTTTCTACGAGGTTTTTCATGTTAAAATGCATCTCCATAAAATTGCAAAAACAATTTAACACGAAGAACTTAGGCAGAAATTCAAGAAGAAGCTGGAATTTTAAAAGCAGTGGAAGACAGTAGATTTTTGTATTTAAACATCAAAACAAAACTCACGGAACTTACTAAAGAATATAAATTGGTCATTAAAGTAGTTCAATAATACAAAATATTTCCTGTATTATTAAAATTGTTAGATCACATAAGATTACAACTAACTATATACCACAGTGCTAAACACAAGCAGATATCAATTATTTTATTTAAATAATATTTAAATTAAAATCAAGATATTTAATTAAAATTAAATTATTACTTATTAGGCGGCGAAAGACTGATACAATAAAATGCTATGTCGAGTCGCTAATGAACTTTTAAATTCAACAGACTATTATTTCAAAGGCAAGTGCATCTTTTTCATTGTCTACTTACTCAATTGTCAGGGACGAGTTAAAAAAGATCCGAGACTTGATGCAGTTGAACGGATTCATAATGTTTCTATTTGAAGGCCATAAAAACACTATTACGAAGTCCAGTCACAATAAACCGTTTCTTAACGCTGTTAATACCGTCATTAAATAGAACTGAACGTGGCTGGTTAATTTATCTACTCTGGTCCGAGACGAAATTGAAACCGGCAAAAATCGCGCAGGTATTTCGTCATCACAATGAATGAAAGGTAATAAAATAATTAATAATTTCTTCACGAGACGAAAGACTTGATATGCGTTGGTTTTGCAGTGGAAATTCAGGAAGGACAGGTTGCACAGCAGTCGTCCAAATACTGAGTACACAACTCAGCTCTGTTTTCGACCAAAGCCACTGCTTCGCATACGGTAGGATATCTGTTCCCGAATTCACAGCCTGAAAATTACAGCAAGCACAAATAGACTTACTCGGCGGTTAAATTGCTTTTTCATACAGCAAAAAAACATACCGGATCTTAAAAAGTACGTTCCGGATCTGATGCCAGACGTCGCGGATCTTTTGCCAGACGTCCCGGATCGTAGATCCGACAAGATCCGGCTCAATTTAACCCCTGGACTTACTGCTCGCTTAGCGTTTTATAATTTTGCGAGACCGTCAACGGAACTAAAAACGCTGCATGGGAAAAATCGAGAAATATTTCTCTGAATTCGGTCGTTCCGGACTCTGCGATGGTGTAGGAAGGAGCGGACGACCCACCCGGGGCGGTCTGCCCCGGGTGGGTCGTTCAGGGACATTTTTACACCACCCTAACACCCCACCCAACACCCCCAATTTGAGACCGACACCCCCAACACCCTAATCTCAACTATGGAATGACCCTTTTTGCTTGTCAGACTTTTTTGGCAGGGGACCCCAGAATTTACCGACACCCACAAATTGATAATCCTCGAAATAACCCTGGGGTCGTTCCCAAGGACGGCATTTTGAGGGATAAAATTTTTGTTTAAGAGGTGGAAAAATTGTAAGCGGAAGATAAAGAGAAATAACCTCCCACGGCGTTTGACAAATATAAAAATGAATGTAAAAATGTAAGGGGCACGCTAGCCGACAACCCTTTTTTGTTCGTCAGAATTTTTCAGGCGATGAACAGAGTTCTCACTTTTTTCCAAACTTCCGCCCCCGGCGGCACCAACCCACGCTACGCCACTGAGACAATGCACTAAGTTGCATGCTAGCGTTCGCATGAACTCTTTTATTTGAAAATAATTAGCCAAGTTTTCAAATTTAGAGAATCTACTGGAATTTAGATACAGCAAGCGTATTCTAATACGAATCTGTATGATTTTCAAAAGGAACAAGAAAAAAGAGCACGTTAAAATTATTATGTAAAATTTCAAATTAGGGTGCATTGGGAAACTCTTTACGGCATCTTACATGATGTAATTAATCAGTACAATGAAAGTTTCTCATGAGAACGAATAGCAGCTTCATTTAGCGTATTTGTATGCTTAGGTGAAATGCTGTATTGGTCTTAAACGTTAACGGTAAGGTAAAAATCGAACCATACTCTGCTTTTGTTGCATAAAAATCAAATAAAAATTATTATGGGTTATCTAAGATTGTCTAATAACGTCCTTATATTGTTTAATAACGTCTCAGTAGCGTCAATCCGTGAGGGTCCTTAGGTCCGGACCCTCACAAAAATGTGGTTGTGAAGGTCCATAAGGCATTGGACCATGGACACCCACAGAAATTTTTCCAAGAGGGGCAGAACACATTTTAACAAAATGGTCACAGTTAATATTTTAGCAAGGTTTTCAAATTTCAATGTGAAATATTGGTATTTGCATTTTCCGGGGGGGGGGGGGGCAAGTGTCCCCTCTTGCCATAATGTGCAGGCGCCCATGCATTGGACCCTCACAAAAATCTGAATAAATCTATATTGAACCGTTGTACGATTATTTAATAAATTGTTGCGTTGGGTAGATAATAGATATAATCAGCAAATGGTATTATGGAACATTTTTAAGTAATAAGAAATATGTTAAAAGAGTTCATGGCGCATGTGCAATAGCACCAGTTATCGCCGTCATTGCTTGGATTCTTTACTTATTCAGCATAGCACGAGCTGGCACAACAACAGGTGGACCCTCTCAGCTTTACTACAGATTGACGCCATTGGATATTAGGCATTATCCTGGCTTTGAGTGAAATTTGTCAAATACAATGCAGACGCACTGGCCTAGGACTACATTATGCTACGAAATATTCCTATTATCTTTAAAGCAGTAAATCTTTTAATCATAAACTTTACGAAGTCGACAAGGCAGATAGACTCTCATCGCCGAAATAGTATAACTAATATTATAATTCGAGTGAGGAAGAATAAAACAAATAAACACATTACAACAACGCGGCTCAGAATTCTTCAAAGTTATGAGTGGGCAGTTCTGATGTACGGGTCAGAAACATGGACATTGACAACAACAACAGAAAGGAAACTGGAAGCTGCAGAGATGAGACGTATGCAAACAATTTCATGGGCAGAAAAATAACAAACGAGGAAGTACTAAAAGTATTTGGTGTAAAAAGAAAACTGCTACAAAAAATAAGAAAGCAACAGTTGGAATTTTTGGACATCTAATTAGAAAGGATGGATTGGAAAATCTAGTCATAACAGGGAAATGGAGGGTAAAAGAGCAAGAGGAAGACAACGAATAAAGTATACAGACAGCCTAAGGGAAGCAAGAAGAGCTAAAGACAACATTGAACTGATAAGGAAAACCAGAAACAGAGAAGAGTGGAAATCCATGATCGCCGACGTAGCAATACATGGCATTTGAAGAAGAAAAAGAATGAAGAATATTAAATTGTACACGACTTGGGGCGGGAAGTTAGCAGAGTGGCAATAACGCTGGACGATGGATCAGAAGGTCGAGGGTTCAATTCTCGCAGGAGCCCTAAGGTCGACTCAGCCTTACTCGCTAGAGGGCGGTGGTAAACTGAGGAGCAGCGTTAAGCTGCGAGGTAAAACGTGGGTGTGGAGAAAGTAATGGCAACCTACTCCAGATTAATGGATTATACCACCTACGTCGCTGATTGTCCAGGCCGGAGATAAGCACCGGAACCCAAATCTCGGACTCGAGTACGGGACCTACCTTTTACACGACTTATTTCTCTTACCTATCCGCGATGTTCTTTGCTGGTTGCAGGCGTTGCAGCACCTTGTTCGCCACTGGAAATCGTAGCAGTATGACCCGTCAACAACAGCACATATAGGATCATCCGGTCCATTGCAGTTATCTGCAATCAGTCAAGTGATCATGTTAATGTACAGTTTGGACTAAAAGCTATGTAACAGGAAAAAAACTTAGCATGATTTAAAGTGGCTTAGAAGGCATTACTGCCTGTGTGAAAGCCACTGGGGGCACTGACGTGGCTTGAACCCGCTCCGTCAGCCTGACGCTCCAGCACGTAACCCACTCTGCCATCTTCCGCCCTCTGAAGAGGAACAAATCAGCACCAATGGCAAATACACGACTATTGCAGATAATAGGTTAGCTAAACAAATCAAACAGAACAGTATAAGAGTTTTTATGGATATGTAAGAAGTAAGATGAAACGAAAAGAAAAAGTAGGACCATTAATAGAAGATTCTGGAGAATTAGCGATGGAAGACATGGAGTTAAATCAAATCGTCTCCAGAAGCACTTCAGAGATCAAGTTTTTGGCTGTTAAACTTCTGACCGCCTGTTGTTATGACGATGCTGTTTCTATCTTAGTTAATTCAGACATACAGTCTGAAATACTAAATGATTAGGAAGACAGAAGGAGAATTAGGGAACAACCCCACCAGAGGATAAGAGAGCAGAGAATGAGACGACAGACGGATAGCAGGACCATAATAGGTGAAACATAGTGTTTCTCACACAGGGCAGACCCTACTGAACCACTCCAATCCCTGCTATCAATATATAATAGTAGTGTAGGGCTTTTGATGCTATCTGCATTTCTTTCAATTCATTCGCACTTTTTTTTACAAACACTGAATGCCTTACACTGAAATATTCTGTCTCTATCATCATAATACTATAATCACAACAGACCAAACGTCACAGGCACGCTACAATACAGCTCTTTTCAACCTCTAACAACCATTGACCTGTCGTTTCCAGCGGCGTAGCCAAGGGGGTTGAACGTTAAACCTCTGGCTGCCTGACCAAAAATTTTTATTGCGTATTTGCGGATCAATATAGTTGTACGCGATCATACGCCTATAGAATTCTATAAAAAATTCTCCTAATGAAGTGAAATTAGAGTTGACGACCTTTTTTGCTTGTAATGATTTTCTTTCGGTGTTGGGAATCATGGGGAATCATAATGATAATTTTTTGGCTTGTCAGACTTTTACAAAGTTGGGAATTATACCCCCCTTCGGAAAATCTTGGCTACGCCACTGGTCGCTTCACACCCATGCACCGTACTTATATTTTCTTAGAGGATACGAGGGCATTTCAATGCAGAACTAGGTTCCTATCATTAGCGCAGTCAGAAGCGATCAGTCTGCGAAGTTCCCTATCATATATAAATGCATCGAAAACTACGTCCAAGAAATACTAGAGAGAGAGAGAGAGAGAGAGAGAGAGAGAGAGAGAGAGAGAGAGAGAGAGAGAGAGAGAGAGAGTATGGCTCAGTGATGTTTTGGGACAGAAGCCAACAAAGGATGGACGACTCATATTTGAGCGCTTGATAATTAATTAATGGGCTGTTGGAGCGCGTGCTATTTAGTTATGTCGGTTTAATGCGATTATAAGATCGCATATTTAATAATTTATGCAATGCGCCGCATTTTATTCCGTTTTCCGCACATGTCATTTCCGGCATATTTATGCGGCAATTGTATCCGAATTTTTTGCCATTTTCGTCACGTATATAGCACTTTTCGCTATTTTACTTTTCGCTATTTTACTTTTCGCTATTTTCTTTATATAATAATAGACATATATATATATATATATATATATATGCAGTGACCCTTTTGCTCGTCAACCTTTTTTACAGAAAAACGCTGCGATTTTCGCATATATGGTCGCACTAAATTGCCATTTCCGCATATATGCGAGGCAAAGTAGGAGCATAAATGGGATATTTCCGCACTTTTCTGAGCACTTTAAGACCTCTGAGGCCCCCATTTTTCCCGAAAAATTCCCGCATCAAACCGGCATGACTAGCTGCTTCGCTAGCGCTGACGGCAATGCCTTTTTTAAACCATACCAAACCATGCAGTGATTCACAAAATGTGCAGCGATAAATTGGAAATGTGCAGTGTTAAAGTGACAGTTTTCTGCGCCCTGTACACTGATAAATTCCCGGAGGACCTTTTTGCTTGTTTTTTACGCGGATGTCCACAGATTTTCTGAGTTTAGTACAGTGATCAATTTTCCTTTAAAAAGGCTCTGGCTGAAGGCATTTAAGGTGATACATACCGAAACTTTTCAGAGAAGTGAAGAACGATTTTGTTAAAAGTTTGAACAATAATATATGCTCTTCAAAATATCAACTTGATGATTACTACGATAGTAAAGACAACAACAATTATGATGATTTGTTTTACCATAACCTGAGAATACTAACAGTTTATTGTAGTGCGTGGAGTTGTAGTCCGAGTTGTCGTTGTCGTTGTCGTTGATGATCGTGTCGTAGTTGATGAACTGGTTGCCTGTGTAGTTGTCGAACTCGTCGATTGCGACGACGTCACTGAAGTTGTAGACCCAGTGGAGGACGAGGAAACAACTGCAGAACTACTCGACGCCGATGACAGAGTAGAGGCTGTTGATGACACCACTGCTGAAGTTGACCCACTGGTCGAGGACACTACGGTACTAGCTGACCCACTGGTCGACGACACTACGGTACTAGCTGACCCACTGGTCGATGACACCATTGTTGGTGAAGTTGACCCACTGGTCGACGACAGCACCGTACTTGTTGACCCACTGGTCGATGACCCAATTGTTGCTGACCCACTGGTCGACGACACTATGGTACTAGCTGACCCACTGGTCGATGACATCACCGTACTTGTTGACCCACTGGTCGATGGCCCAATTGTTGCTGACCCACTGGTCGACGACACTACGGTACTAGCTGACCCACTGGTCGATGACATCACCGTACTTGTTGACCCACTGGTCGATGACCCAATTGTTGCTGAACTGCTTGACATTGATGACAGAGGGGAGACTGTTGGCCCACTTGATGTTATTGCAGAACTGATAGAAGACGATGATGGGGTCGAACCTGTCGACCCACTTGCTGATGATGTCAATGTATTCGTTGAAATGCTCGACAAAGTACTAGACGACGATGATGAACTGCCTGAATATGCAAATGCTTAGTTTAGTGTAATCATAAAACTGACCACATTTAGTTGAGCCTGCAAACTTGATTCAACGGGAACTCACAGTAATACCCAAAGATATCAACTCTCAAGACTTAATTATTCATCTTTCGATTTAACCTCGATACTACTGATAGCTTATCTCCAAACAGAGGCGTAGCGACGGTGGGGGTATATCGGTACAGATACCCCCAAAATCAATATTATTATATTATATATATATAGCAATATATACACCCCCAAATTTATACCCCAATCAAATTCCTGGCTATGCTCCTGTCTCCAAAAAGGCAGTTTCTAGGTATTTTACCTTTAAAGTCCCGCAATAACGACCAAATTAGCCAATAAATTTATATTCAAATATTGGTCTAGTTGCAATGTAGGCTAATCATTATGATTGGAGTTCTGCGTTGTCGCCAGAGTGCTGTACCTGTAATAGAACCGCAGCTGTAGCTCACGACGACATAGTTCGTTGCTTGTTGCTGATCGGGGCAGAATGCGCTGCTGAGAGAGGAATTTCTGTAAGGATCTGCCAAGAAGGAACAGGACGATTTTCCTTCGCATTGCATGATCAGGTTGTAATAGGTCTGGTTGAGACTGCCTATGCTGAAGTTCATGAACTGCTGGTTGTCTGGCGGAATGGCCTTCGCTCCCACAAAATAGCAGCACAAAGAGTGAATCTTGTACACAGCGTCTACGATGTGAATTGTGTCTCCTGGATTGTCGCACCAGTTAGTATCCGGAAACAATTGACCAACACACCTTCCGATATCTCGGACCGGACCTACGCAGATTTAATGTGCAAGGCATACCATTTCATAGTTAGCTTACGAGGTGAACATATTTTTTTTCCTTTTTTTCAATCATGGTATAACAACTGATGCAAATTATATATATATATATGTGTGTGTGTGTGTGTGTGCGCGCGTGTGTGTGACGAACCGGGCCCGTTATTAATCCCAGGTACTATTTTGACTTCTCAGGTACTACTCACTATCTTCTACTTCAGGTACTACCTCACTATCTTGGCCGACTCACGTACTACTTCACGTTGGGCAACACTCTAGGTAATACCTAGGGATCTACCGGACCTTTCTACCGGGCTCCTTCCGTCGCGCCGCGATTTATCCTTCGTGGGGCATACCCACCCCTTGGGAACCGCTTTCGCGGTGGATTGACACTTCCCTAGCGGAAATGTAGTACCTGCTCCAGTTAGGGACGGTACATCTACCTATTCGGTAATCCAAGTCAAAACTCAGTCTACGGTCCTTTTCCTGTCTATGGGACCTCTATTATTATAGGGCTCCCACACTGCCTTAAAGGAGGTGTGCTAAACTCCAACTAACTATCGGTCTATAACTCAATGACGCCTAGCGCCACCTACTGAATATCCTACGCTCAACCTCCTATAATTTTTACATACTTCTCAATGTCAAATGTCTAATGCATATTGAGAAATATGAAGGCATAATAAAGAAGGAAGGTGTTTGAAACAGATATGAATCCACGAAAGAAGGAACGATTAGGGGAGGAACAATGGATTAGCCAAACAACGCATGCACCAGGTATGATTATCACTTAAGATTAGTAATTGAGGTTCATGTGTTCCTGACCTAGCGGAGGTCCAGTTCGACAGGTGGCCTTGTTCAGCCGATACTGGACAATGCCTTGGCTTGTGACGTTATCTGTGTTGCTCGGTGTAAGATCCGAATCGTTGAGGTGCAGCCAACATGGCGGACTGGCGCTGTCGTCGTAGTCAATGCCAACGCATTCTGGAGTATAGCGGCAGAATGTGAAGCAATCGTATTGACTCCAATAGTTGTAACTGAGTCCGTTGAAAGAACTCGTGTCCTGAAGTCTATACCATTCGCCCAGATAGCATTCTGAAATTTGAACGAAAAAAACATTTCATTCGTCTCATGGACGTAGCCAAAATCAGTCCCTGGGGTGAAGCCCCTTTCCAGTGAGACATTTCTTTCGCTGTCTTGCATGCAAGGTATTAGCGACAACAAAAATTATCAAGCTCACTTATTGAAATGAAACGTGGGATAAAGATCCCAGACATTCTGGCTGCGCCCATGATATGTCAATAGAAAATGTAGGCCAAGTTATAGCAATGATTTAACTCAGGATAAACATAGATCTCATTAATAAATCTCATTAATAAAAAAAGACAAAACAGATTCTATATTGGAACCTTCGTTTTAAAAAGATCCTTTATTATAAGGAACTACAAAGACAGTTCATCGCTGTCTACGGTGCACAAACCAAACGATACTTATTTGCAGTCACCGTAAATGAGTATTTAAAGTCTAGAGCTTACATTGTGTAACACTAACTTAACAGTAAAAAGCCACAGTCAGTTATGGCTCCGACATCTTTTTTCCATATTTAAGAAATTCCAACGCACAATAGGGTTTTATATTAGCCTAGTTAAATACTGCAGGCTCTTTTTATAATGTTAACAATTTCTTGTAGCTTACAGTTTGATTGACTGTGGCTCTTACCAGTGGCATTGAAACAGTTCGTTATTTTACGAAACTGCGTTACGCTTGAGTCGCCTAAGAATGTGTTGTTTCCGCTGAGGTCGTCTGGGTCAAGATGGAGCCAACATTGTAAGTCAAAACTCGTGTCGTAATCAGCTCCGACGCACATCTGATCCGATTCGCACTGAGCGATGCAGTCCGCCAAATCGGCGCTCTGTACAGGGGCGCCGTTGGCCGAGTGAATCCCGCTGTAACTCTCCCACAGGGTCAGACACACCACGATCGCTCCTTTGCAAAAAAATTCAGCGTTAAAACCATAATGTACTATCGACACAACAAGTACTTAACTGATGATTGAGTGACAGACCAACCTTTCCGTCATAGAAGTTTTTGAATGATTGATTTACTGAAACTGCAGTGTAATATATCCATACCCGTCGGAACTAGGGGTACAGAGGTGCAGCTGCGCCCATGGAAAAAATAGGGGGGTTGCACTGCATCCCCTAGAAGGTAAAAGCTATGGCTGCAGTTTACCCCCTTGCGTCGGATTCATAAGGAGGAACAGCTAACAACATGTCAATTTACCAAATGGCCAACGAAATGCACACCCTGCTAAAAATTCGTTCCGACGTGCCTGAATATATCGGTTAATTTATACAGGATGATGCCTATTGTAAATGAACATCGAGAAGCCATCATATTACGATGGCTATTTGCTGGCGCAACGGTAAGTTTTCGGACGATTCGTGTAGAGCGCCATTAAATCATGGGTTGAAAGACAACTCATCTCCGGTCTCTCGCATTTCAGAGTAATGAACTCAGCTATGCAAAGCCTTGTTTCTGTATACCAGAAGATTAGCCAAAGACGAATGAGACTCTGTATGAAAAAACTGTAGCAGATGAGCGAATGGACAGAAGGTCATTAAGGAGTCATATCAGTGAAGTGCTAGTTACGGAAGCCAGGTTCATATATATGGCCAGTTCAGTATATTGAGCTCAATAGCTCAAGATACGGAAAACCAGGTGAATAGCAAACTTCTCTAGCACCTTAAAAACGATGATAATACTTGATAATGGGCCGCTATATTATTTGTGGCAACAATTTACAAAGGGGCGTTCACTCCTGACCAACCTTCTAGACTTTCTTGAGGAGGTTTTTGATAAGCTAGATGGGGGCAAGGCAGTAGACATAATATATTTAGATTTTGCCACAAGACTGGCTGGCAAACTGAAGTCATGTGGACTACGGGGGAATATTCTCAGATGGTTTCAAAATCGGTCGAAGGGAAGAAGACAATACGTTGGCATAAGGGGTGGCCATTCGGAATGGGCAATGGAGTGTCTCAGGGCTCAGTGCTTGGACCATTGCTTTTTCTAATATACATAAATGATATCGATGAAAGATTACTATCCAAAATTTCCAAGTTTCCCGATGATACAAAGATTGCAGAAATATCGACTCTGATAAAATGCTAAAATTTTACAAGAGGATCTAAGGAAATTGTGTCAGTGGCCTGTAGACTGGCAGATGCTTTTAATATTGACAAATGTTCTGTAATGCATGTTGGAAAATCTAATAATGCTTATGAATATACTCTGGGGAAAGGTCCTAACAACAACAGAAAAAAGAAAGAGACTTGGGGGTAATCATCCATAGAATTATGAATCCATCTCGACGACGTATGGATGTATCAAAAATCAAAAAAAGAAACCGAATGTTGGGAACGAAGAAAAGGACAATAGTGAGTCGAGAGAAAGGTAATCATAAAACTATATAAGTCATTAGTAGGGCCCTATCTAGAATACTGTGTTCAGGCATGGAATTCATTCTTGAAAAAAATAGAGGGCTTTTAGAAAAGTTAAAAGACGAGCAACGAAGATGGTCAATGGATGTCATAATTTAAGCTACGAAAAATACTTCAATATTGTGGATTGACAACATTAGAAAGGAGAAGCTAGAGGAGGATTTGATAGAAACATACAAAATAATGACTGGAAAGGTAGATGCGCCATATGATAGATTCTTAACATTGGCACACTACAGCAGCACAAGAAGTCACAAAAGTCAAATTGTTAAAGCAGAGGGTAGGTCCAAGAAAGAAAAATTTCTTTAGTGCAAGGGTTGTGGACAAATGGAACAGTTTGGATGAGGTGGGAGTGACAGTTGAAACAGTAAACGGATTCAAATGCTATATCGGTAAACTAGGTTATTGATTGTGGAGTTGTGGAGAGTTACCATAGTGACGCTTACAAATACCATCGTGCTTATATGGCGCACTTAAAACATTCTACAATGAAACGAACTAGTAGGCCTACTTACCGGATGATGGAGTGACAGATACAGTTGACTGAGCACTGCTTAACGAAGCAGTACTGATCGACGAAAAGCTGCCAACAGATGTTGTTGAACTAGTACTAAGCGCTGAAGTACTGATACTTGATTGCGTGCTGCTAGCAGTTGAACTCGACTGGCCACTGCCGGAGGATGCGCTACTGGTTGATGAGGTACCAGGAACTCCCACCGAAGATTGTGTACTGCTTGAGGAAATACCACTGGTAGATGGCGTGCTGCTAACAGACACAGTGGACTGCGTACTGCCTGAAGAAACATTACTTGATGATGATACACTTGTGGTTGACAAAGTTGACGGAGCACTGCTTGACGAAATGCCACTGGTAGATGGCGTACTGCTAACAGACACAGTGGACTGCGTACTGCCTGAAGATACACTACTTGATGATGATACACTTGTGGTTGACAAAGTTGACGGAGCACTGCTTGACGAAATGCCACTGGTAGATGGCGTACTGCTGACAGACACAGTGGACTGAGTGCCATTTATATTAGACAAAACACACGTGTACGTGATGGCGATGTAGTTTGTTCTGTTGGCAGCGTTTGGACAGTAATAATTGTTGACGGAGTTTGATTCGTAGTAGCCGGACATCAGCGAACACGTAGTCCGACCTTCGCATGCTGAGATGTTGGAAGTGATTCTGGTGTCATTGACCTGGAATACGTCGTACTTTGGTATCGAAGAGCTGTCTGGAACATCAGCCTGGTCAACGAGTTGAGAACAGCACAGAGGGTTGGACTTATAATAGGCACTGACGATGTGAATGACTTGTCCATCGAAACATTGTACAACTGGAATACTCTGACTGTCACATCGTCCGATAGTACGCTCTGTACGAAGCAATACTAGTTACTTAGAAGCAATACTAGTTACTTAGAATACAATACTAGTCAGGGCTTTTTTTCTAGGAAAAAAGGTTTGGGAACTCATCCTTTTTTGCTCATCAACAAAACAGGTGTGGGAACGCCGTACCTGTACGTTCCTAAACGCATTATAACATATCCATAATTATATATACAATCTGGCAAAAAAGGTGTGGGAACGCCGTTCCCATGCGTTCCCACTGAAAAAAAGCCCTGATACTAGTTAATACTTAGAAAGCAATACTAGTTACTTCGATGCAATACTTAGTTACATAGTCCTGTGGCACAGCGATATACGATATCATTTTCAAGAAAAAAAGCAGTCGATATGCTGGTACGTTTTAAGTTTGATTAATCTAAGGCATCGGCCTAACGTAACTATTGATGAGGTATGTAATGTTAAACTGAAATCAAGACGCAATCGTGATTTATGTCATTAGAATGTCATTAGGTCGGAATAATATTTTCAAATATAGGCAGCTGAAATAATATACATATATTTAGCATCGATTAAAAATTCTACTGCATTTTGTTCCTGCTCTAAAATTTAACTGATTTAATTATTACTAAAAATATAGTCGTAGACCATATTTTAGCGAACACATTGCAAGGACCCGCGTTTTAGTGTTGGCTTAAACAAGCGAAAATTTGTAGAAAGAAAATAATAATAATTGTGCACTTCTATAGCACCAGTTCTAATACCTTAGAGTATCAATCGATGGTACTTCAAATCCATCCGCAAAAAGACCAGGTCATTCCAGAGATCAGTCAGAAAGAAAGAGTATGTATATTACCAAGTTGCCTCGACTGTTAATTAACAAATCTAATTCTTTGGCCATAAGTTTAAAGCCGAAAATGACGAATCTAAGAGTCTTCAATGCTTTACATGAAAATGCTGTTTAGATAATCTCATGAACACGGCAACTAAATGCATCAACCATATTTTAACCCATTCTTTCTTCTTCATACAAATGGTTTTAATAAGATGCATTCCAAATCATTGCTGTATTTACGGCGAATACTGAAGAAAAGAGATCAAATGCAAAAAATTAACACATAATTACGTTTCAAAATCTGATCATTGAAAATTAAGTACGTGAATGCATAGACAATTGATTGACCTGCATTCACAGGTGCAGGACAGGTGCGATTCATGACGAACTGGTTCGCTGTGTCGGAGTCGTATTGGTCGAGTAGATCGCTCGGGTTGGTGTGAATCCAGCATGGAGGATTTGTCGCATTGTCGAAATCAAAGGCAACGCAGCTGTTTGAGAAACGACAGAATGTGAAGCAGTCGTAGACAGTGGAGAAATTCATCGGTGTTGCGAACTGCGAATTCGTTAACAGGAAAACCGTCCAATCGAAAAGACAATCTTCAGAGAAAAGTAAATTCATATAATAATTAATCAGTGCAATCCCATGACCTCTTACACAAAAATCACAATTCATGTAGGATAAAGTTAGAGTTAGATAGGGTCCTATTCTTGAAAATAACTGTATAATGATTGAAAATTATTGTTGGCTAAAATCTCATGTTATTTTCTAAGCAAACAATTGAATCTAATGATTAGTAGCGTACGATTCTGCAATCGACTTTTATACACTGTAGATCACGGAACAGATGAAAAATTTGAGCTACTAACTTGAAGATGGAGTAGCAGATGTGGTTGACTGGCCACTGATAGTTGACTGGCCACTAACAGATGGCGTACTGCTGACGGACACAGTGGACTGAGTGCCATTCAAAACACACGTGTACGTGATGGCGATGTAGTTTGTTCTGTTGGCAGCGTTTGGACAGTAAGAATTGTTGACGGAGTTTGATTCGTAGTAGCCGGACATCAGCGAACACGTAGTCCGACCTTCGCATGCTGAGATGTTGGAAGTGAATCTGGTGTCATTGACCTGGAATACGTCGTACTTTGGTATCGAAGAGCTGTCTGGAACATCAGCCTGGTCAACGAGTTGAGAACAGCACAGAGGGTTGGACTTATAATAGGCACTGACGATGTGAATGACTTGTCCATCGGAACACTGTACAACTGGAACACTCTGACTGCCACATCGTCCGATAGTTCGTTCTAGACAAACAATGTATTTAATTCTTCGCTAGATTCCTTCCGAAAAATCAATCTGTGACAAATTAAATTCTGAACAAAATTGACGTCAACTGTTTTTGTTCTTTTGAATGTGACTGAATAAAGACCCGTCAAATGTGTGTCGTCGACTGCGAAATCATTTTTGCTAACAACAATCTTGATACTTGATTCCAGCGTGTTTTTATTTCGAAATTACTTTCCGAATGATCAACACATACACCGCTTTCCATACTTTCAGGAGCCTATAGAACGTTTTGGGAAACTTTAAAAAAGACTCGTGAGTAAACTACGAATTGTAACAGAAGAGATTCGGTTAGGCCTATTGTTTTATCAAGTGAATAGAGAGATATAGGTTTGTGCTTCACATTGAAATGAATACCATTTTAATTGTACACTTATAAATCCAACATGGCGCTGACGATTACACTGCTGTGTAGCCAGTGCGTTGACCTGCAGCAATATACACCGTGTCCACTAAAAAAACTAGGCCAATGCATTTATCAACACAGCCTTACTAATACTGAACCGATTTTTTTAAAATTGCAGTTTTCAAATCAGGATGCAACTACCTATGTCGATTTGAGCTTCGTTTTTAATAAACCAATTTGCATAATGCATCAGTAGCAAATTACCACGAGCCTGTGGAATTTGACTTTCAATGTTACGAAACAACCGCAATGACCAGCCTCTACCCTGAAAACAGCGATACCAGACTTCACCTCATACGATTTATGCCCATCAAATTCTACAGATCTGAATCTTGTGGAGTACAGTTTCTTCAAGAGTGCACAGAACACACATTGACCTTCGAGAACTGAAACAATGATTGCTGGTCGAATGGGTAAACTTGGATCACGGGGTCATTGTAATGGCAATACACCAGTGGCGACTTCGACATTCGGCTTGTGCAAGAGCCAATGATGGACACTTTGATGATAAATTCCGATACAAATGTCAGCTTGACGATATTATTTGATAGGTCGCTTGAGAGCTCTTTCATAGCGTTGAAAGTCAAATTCCACTAGCTCGAAGTAATTTGCTACTGATGCATTATGAAAGTTGATTTATTAAAAACGAAGTTCACAGTGACTGAAGTAATTGTATCATGAATAAAAAAACTTTTAAAAAATAACATTCTGTTCATTGTTAGTGAGGCTGCGATAATAACTGCCTTGGTCTATTTTTTAGACACGATGCAGTATTCATGTTTATGTAACGTTTCTGTTTACGGCTTTTAAAGTAAATTTTTAGTGTTATTTTGTGCAATTGCAAAAAGATCGAAGTGCATATAGTTTTCATGTAGCATTGTGATATTTTCCTGGTCTAACTTCCTCCGTAAAGTCTTTGCCATTAAAACCGTTATAATCATTTGACATTCGTTAAAAAGAAACGTAGGTTTGATGTAACTGACCTGTTTTTACAGGTGCAGGACAGGTGCGATTCATGATGAACTGGTTCGCTGTGTCGGAGTCGTATTGGTCGAGTAGATCGCTCGGGTTAGTGTGAATCCAGCATGGAGGATTTGTCGTATTGTCGAAATCAAAGGCAATGCAGCTGTTTGAGAAACGACAGAATGTGAAGCAGTCGTAGACAGTGAAGAAATTCATCTTTGTTGCGAACTGCGAATTCGTTAACAGGAAAACCGTCCAATCCAAAAGACAATCTTCGGAGAAATCCAAATAACGTTTGTCATTGTTTCATTATTGCTATATATCTGATCTACAGCTGTTCATAAAAGTATTAGAAATCGTGGTCCTCTATGGAGCCATTTATAAAACTGCAAGTTATCCATCAATGATATTTGCAATCCAGGCACCAAAGTTCTGGTTAATTTGAGGGAGCAGTGAGAGTGCGAACAGCAAGAGTTAAAGCCAACCGGAAGGAATGTGTCTGTGTCTACAGTGTAGATCCTACTGCATTCAGTTCGTTGGAAGATCGAAATGACAGATGCTACTGCATAATTATGAGCTCGAGAATTTCTACTTATGCAGCAAAAATGTTAGATAGGCTTAATGATTTCGGTTCTATTTCAAGGTTAATGTAGCAGATCTTGTTGCCTGTGAATGTTTTCGGTGATTTTAAGCGGATATCGAATTCAAAGTTTTTGCACTGTTTCATAGACGCATGTAACGGCCTTCAGTATTGTTCACTGGTCATCAGACTTTTGAGTGTCTTAGTGACTGATGAGGTGACAATAAAGTTTTGAATACATTTTGTACAACGGATAGACAATATAATTTTATAGAGAATCAATCATTGGTATTAGGTGGATACTGTCTATTAAAAATGATCCTTATGGATGCAGCTCGTGAAACGGATTTTCTCGGACTCGTAAAAAAATTCGCATTGCCCAAATTGTAGCCAAATGGAATAATAATTTGCGCATCGACTGATTGTCAAATCAATTTCATATCTCACTCGTTTTCGTTTTCTAAATGCTTTCGCTTATCAGATAAACATTTACTCTGATTACAAGGGAATTCACTTATGGGACATAAAAAGAACTTTATAATTTACTATATGTCACCAAAAATTAATGGAAAGCCAGCGAAAAACGGCCTCTACGGATCTCATCACTTTAGCTGTGTTTTGCAAATTTTTCTGATATTTAATAAAAAAATTTCTAGAGTTTTTAGGTACCAGTAGGGGTTCATTTACACGTATTTTCACATATTTTGCGACCATTTTTCTTTAGAGGTTAATAAGTCACGACCATTTACCAAAGGTTTCAAAAAGCGGAGACCTCCGAACCCAATTATTTTGCCTTATTGAACATTTTTCTTAACTGTAGTCGCTGTCTTTAAACTTACCCATAACTTTCACAGATGCAATGCATGCAAGTGGAACAGGTTTAGGCAATCTAAGTGCAATAAGAGAGCCGCGCACTCATTTGAACCAAGAACTACAAATTCGAGATGAAATGTATGAATTTCAAATGTAAAGCAGACGTGCAGGTCAGTCATATACAATGAAAAAGCAAAACTATGATGTAAATGCAGTAAGATAATCTTTGACATGCATTCGATCACATATTATGTGAGGCAATTGCATTGGGCAGTGCCCAATGTTGAAAGAAATGCGATTGACCTGAAAATGTAATTCCTGACATTTATCGGAACATAGACCATACATATTATCGGATTATTAGTACAAAACTGGCCTCGATTATTTGAAATATGAGTACAATAGCTGGAAAACGATTTTGTTGTAATTTATACAGATTTTGTAGCCAAATAATTTCAAAAATTTAGCATTCATTGGGCCTAAAAACGAAAATCTAAAACTCCGAAAGTGATTATGGGGTGGATTATGATTGATGAATAATAAATTGTACACGAAGAAAATGTGCATTTATGAAACATGAAATAGTAGTTTTGTAGAACCTTAAATGAAGAGTTCAAAATTATACGACGATATTTAATTTTCAGAGGTTAGGCTTAAATAAACGGCTAGGAGAGGTAACCACTAGGGTGGAGTGAAAAAACTTTTTTCAAATTCTACAAAGCACTAGTTACCAAAACTATATTTAAAATGGAAACAAATGGAAGAGTTAATTCGGAAATGATACTTCGAGTCTATATTTCCTCAACTCAAAAAGACTTTGTATTCATGTTCTTCCATAATTGCATCGTTCATATCCCAACGATGATTTCTTATTCAACCGAAATGAAATTAAAACTTTACAACCTGCATGCCGACCTGCAAAACCAGAAAATTACCAGTTATATAATCACAAGATATAATATCAGTTGCTTACTTGACACTGGACTTGCGGATGTGGTCGACTGTCCACTGATAGTTGATTGGCCACTTGTAGATGGCACACTGCTGACAGAGATAGTTGATTGGCTAATACCTGAAGTACTGCTGAGCGACGATACGCTACTGATGGCGCCAGGCTGTGAACTGCTTGAGGAAATACCACTGGTAGATGGCGTGCTGCTGACAGACACAGAGGTCTCAGTACTGCCTGAAGATACACTACTTGATGATGATACACTTGTGGTTGACAAAGTTGACGGAGCACTGCTTGACGAAATGCCACTGGTAGATGGCGTACTGCTGACAGACACAGTGGACTGAGTGCCATTTATATTAGACAAAACACACGTGTACGTGATGGCGATGTAGTTTGTTCTGTTGGCAGCGTTTGGACAGTAAGAATTGTTGACGGAGTTTGATTCGTAGTAGCCGGACATCAGCGAACACGTAGTCCGACCTTCGCATGCTGAGATGTTGGAAGTGAATCTGGTGTCATTGACCTGGAATACGTCGTACTTTGGTATCGAAGAGCTGTCTGGAACATCAGCCTGGTCACCGAGTTGAGAACAGCACAGAGGATTGGACTTATAATAGGCACTGACGATGTGAATGACTTGTCCATCGGAACATTGTACAACTGGAACACTCTGACTGCCACATCGTCCGATAGTACGCTCTAGACAAACAATTTATTTAATTCTTCGGTAGAGTCCTTCCGAAAAATCAATCTGTGACAAATTAAATTCTGAATATATTTAACGCTGTTTTTGTTCCGCTGAATGTGACTGAATAACTACGCGCGAATGCGTGTCGTCGACAGTGAAATCAATTTTGCATAACAGCAGTTTTAATACTTAAAGTCAGCGTGCTCTTGTTTTCGAAATAATAATTTGCGAATGATCAAAACGTACTCCATATCCTTGCTGTCAAGGTTTATAGAACGCTTTGCAAAACTTTAATGGAAAGATATTGGCCAATTTTTCGGCATTTAAATGAGTGCCATTTTATTTTAGACTTATAGCTCCAATATCGAACACTGACTACAGGGTGTCTACGAAAAAAAACCCCAGCAGGAAAACTTTGATTTATTAAAAGTTTCTAATTATATTTCTATCAAAATTGCCACACTTGTGCAGCACATATTTCCCCACCTTCCTGCCAATTTGCATCTAATTTGCATGTAAGGTGGCCATTTTGTGAGATATCAAAGTCAAACTTCGATTTTTACTACTCAGTCGCAGCATGACAGGCCTAAATATCTATAGCTTCACATAAATTTGGCTTCATGTCAATTTTGGTGGTTTTATTAGCAGTTGTTGTTATTGTTCCAGTAGTAGTAGTAAAGTTTAAATCGAATGCAATTTTGTAAACATGTTTTTAAATTCACAGAATTCGACATAACAATAAAAGTTTGATTTAAACTTTCAAAATGGGTAAAATATCGAATGAAGATAAGATGCGAATTCAGACATTGCGGGAGCTTGGCTTTGGATACCGAACATTTTTTGCAATTAAGGTTATGGTTAGAGTTAGGGTTTGCAATTATGTCCAATAACCATCTTGAACAATTGTGGTTTAAGTTGAAATTTCTAGACAATCAGAAAAATTTTGTCTGTTGATTCGTAAAAATCGAATTTTGACTTTGATATCTCACAAAATGGCTATCTTACATGCAAATGAGATAAAATAGGCAAAAAAGTGGGGAAATATGTGCTGTAGAAGTGTGGAAATTTTTATACAAATATATTTAGGAACTTTTAAGAAATCATAGTTTTCCTGCTGGGGGTTTTTCATAGACACCCTGTATATTTTTGTCTCCACTGTGTTGCCGTATGATAATATATTTGCATTTATCTCGCGTTTCAGTAGAATATTCTTTAAAATAAATTATAATAAGCTATTAATTTTGTGGTTTCTTAAATAGACAAAGCAGTGCACATAATTTCCACGTAGTTATGGTGGAACGTGGATGTTCACCATAGGGAAACTAGCTACGAGCGTGCACTGTAGTTTACTGCTGCTTAGTTCGTGGTGCAACTCTCTCGGCGGTTTTGATAATGTTCAAGTTGAGGAACCTAACGAGCACAAAAGATACCCGGCCGCCCACTACTCCAAACAAGCCATTTTATATTCAATCAGTCAGCCATAATATCCCCTATCCTTATCAGAGTTAAGCATGCGTTAGCATATACAATCAACTTAGGTAACTTAATGCAAGTCCTTAGGTCTAACGAATCAGGAATAAGCAATCCTATTTTAGAACAATGAGCATGAACGGTTATTGATTATTTGGCAAGTCTACAGGTTAGTCATACCATATATTAGCTATGAGGAAAGGCCGATGGTGGCGCTTGCGACGTTCCTCCCGAGAATCAGTAATACTACCCCAACTCCTATGCACTACATAGCACTAAAAATTGGTCTAACTTGCTCCGTAAAGTTATCACAGAATGAAACTTTGTAAAACCGCTATAATAAATTAATCTGACATTCGTTAAATGAAACGGTATCCGGACGTTTCATCTCAGGAAGACTCATCGCGGACGATTCATCTCAAAAACTATTCATCTCAAGACGTTTCATTAGGACTATTCATCTCAGGACGTTTCATCAGGAGGATTATTCATCTCGGATAAAATTATGACGATTAGGGTTAGGGTTAGTGTAAGAGTTAGGGTTAGGGTAAAATTGGGGTAAGGGTTGGGATAAAGTTATAAGGGTTAGGGTAGTGCAAAGGTTAGGGTTAGGGTAAGGGTTATCCGAGATGAATCGTCCTGAGATGAAACGTCCTGAATTCAATGAAACTGACCTGCTTTCGCAGGTGCTGGACAGGTGCGATTCATGATGAACTGGTTGGCTGTGTCGGAGTCGTATTGGTCGAGTAGATCGCTCGGGTTGGTGTGAATCCAGCATGGAGGATTTGTCGCATTGTCGAAATCAAAGGCAACGCAGCTGTTTGAGAAACGACAGAATGTGAAGCAGTCGTAGACAGTGACGAAATTCATCGGTGTTGCGAACTGCGAATTCGTTAACAGGAAAACCGTCCAATCCGACAGACAATCTTCAGAGAAACACAGATTCCTCTAGAGTCTAGACGACTCGCGTGGTAGCATCATTTCTGAGCTAAATTTATAAATATATTATTGTAATGACTCGAAACGTTTTTCGTAATCCTATCCCGTTATTTTCTAGTCATATCGGTGTGAAATCAAAATGTTTCAACACGCTCCAACTCATTTCAATGATATATTGTGACTATTGTTTGTTCTTGTAATCATTGTATGACCCTAAATGGCGTACTACTTACTTGACAATGGACTAACTGATGTTGATTGGCCACTGATAGTTGACTGGCCACTAACAGATGGCGTACTGCTGACGGACACAGTGGACTGAGTGCCATTCAAAACACACGTGTACGTGATGGCGATGTAGTTTGTTCTGTTGGCAGCGTTTGGACAGTAATAATTGTTGACGGAGTTTGATTCGTAGTAGCCGGACATCAGCGAACACGTAGTCCGACCTTCGCATGCTGAGATGTTGGAAGTGAATCTGGTGTCATTGACCTGGAATACGTCGTACTTTGGTATCGAAGAGCTGTCTGGAACATCAGCCTGGTCACCGAGTTGAGAACAGCACAGAGGATTGGACTTATAATAGGCACTGACGATGTGAATGACTTGTCCATCGGAACACTGTACAATTGGAATACTCTGACTGCCACATCGTCCGATAGTACTCTCTGTATAAAGAAAAAAACTTAGTTAATTCTAATGACGAATTGCTGTAACACACCTAATAAAGTACGGTATTATTTCCAGAAAATGCAGATTTTTTTCGGTGAGGACTCGATTAATTAGAAGCATAATGTAACGATATTCTCTTTTGGATATCATTGTCACGTTATTCTTGAGAGATTTGTGTATCTGCAGTGATGTTTTTTCCTCTTGAATGACGTCAGTAGGACGGTTTCTTTATAACCTGGTTAAGGCGCGTGTGAGGCCCGCGTTTTAGCATTGGTTTAGACAAGTGAAAATTTGTAGAAGCGTAAATCGAAAAAGAAGTTATAAATTTTTTTACTGCGAAACCATAATAGTTGGACAAAATTTGAAATATTACTGATCAACCTGCTTTTACATGTGCTGGACAGGTGACATTCAACATTCGTAAAAACGAAATGTATGCTTAATGTAGCGACCTGTTTTTGCAGGTACAGGACAGGTGCGATTCATGATGAACTGGTTGGCTGTGTCGGAGTCGTATTGGTTGAGTAGATCGCTCGGGTTGGTGTGAATCCAGCATGGAAGATTTGTCGAATTGTCGAATTCAAAGGCAACGCAGTTGTTTGAGAAACGACAGAATGTGAAGCAGTCGTAGACAGTGAAGAAATTCATCGGTGTTGCGAACTGCGAATTCGTTAACAGGAAAACCGTCCAATCTGGCGCACAGCCTTCAGATATAAACAAACGAATATCACTAATCTGTTTTGTATCTTCTCGTAAATAGAAGGAACAATTACATGTATTTTAAAATTACAAATGTTGTCGTAGGGATTGTCTTGAAGTAACTGAGGGCTGTATCAAATTTCTTGACTTTGTGATATCCTATGAGTGGCTAATTTAACCGGCAACCATATTAGATAATAGACTATATCTTACGAACACCTGCTATTATCTTGAGATCATTTTTTTATGTATGCTTGCCTCACTGACTCTTAGCCTATACGATTAACATGCAGTTAAAGTGAAAACGATTACCACGCACAGAATTTTGTCAATATTTTTACTGTTAATTGCTTATTGTCTCACCTGCTGTGCTTTTCTGCGATGCATTGGACCTTATGTTTAAACGTATTTAAGTAACATACGTTAAGAATTAGTAGATGCAGGACTAGTGAACGAATCCTGTATTTTTAAGTCAGGCATTTAATTAGCCTCTAGTGAACCAACGCGCTTATTCCGGTTTCACGTGGTCTTTCCAAAAGGCTCAAGATCCGGCGTATATCATGGCTCGCTGACTGCAGCCTTGCCATTCCCTCCTCTTTAGCCCAGCTTTTCGAGAGCCATTAAACATCTTCCATCAATAATTGCTTCAATTTATTCTGAGGATATTATTGCAATCTGTCATCTTTATATTCATGGTCTGTAGCGTGACAGCTAGCCAGCAGTTTACAGGTGTTTCTATCTCATATTGTTTAAAAACAAGCCGTTTTGTTGTTACTTCATACTGAATTATTTATGCTCGTTCTGAATCCGACAGAGTTCTCTTGCTAAACTTCGGTGTAGCTTTTTGTTACACTATTTGCGTAATAAATGCATTATTTGCTTGAAATGATTAATTTCACAAATTTGCAGATGATTTATCAAATATTACAATATCTCGATTGAGCTTGTCTTATTTTAAATGTGCTGGCTTTTGCAGAGTTCTCTTTCAAAAAGTACGTGTAAATTTGCAAAAACAGTACAGTTTTAGAATTTATCAAATTTCGTTCAATTTCAATTCACATCTGTGATTTCAATAATATGAATTTTACGAACTTTCCTGATTGGCAATACTGAGTCGGTTGAGACGATATTGCTCGATGTTTTGATCTTGGAAAGTCTGTGACAAGAAATTTGGATCCTGATAAATCCAACAAATCGCCGGCGAAATTCTGCGATCGAAATCAATGGCCAAACAAGGTGTTAAGTATTCGCAGTATGTAAGGCAGTCCACGAGATTACTATTGTTGGTTCTGACACCACCAGTGGAATATGTTGAGCTATTATATGACCACGAAAACAGAGGAATCAAATCTAGAAAAAAACAGGAACAGAACGAAAACAAGAAATTTTGAGCTTCTATACTAAAGGAGATCATATATTGCAAGAGAGTGAAGAATTGTCCATAGAGTAGCGAGATTAAGCATTTTGCTTTATAAAATATCAATATTGAACACATTTACTCGAAGATTTGACTGTTGATTGCATCGACGAATAAGCTCCGCTCGAAGTTACAGTGATTCCAGAACTACCAGAAGAAGCGGAATACATGGAAGGCGATCCTATAAAAACAAAGGGCGAAAGGTTGCTTTAGAATTTATCAATCGTTATCTGCAAAACTGCTAGATGATAACGACAGTTCTATTCAATATCGTACAAGATCGTGGAAATTGTTAGGGGAAAGACAGTTGCCCAGCAAATATATAATGCCAACCGACAGTAAAGTGGGGGGACCTATACCTTTCTTCATCGCTAGCCTAGCGTCCTAGTCTCTCAAAAAGTGGGGGGCTAGAGCCAAGAGGCCTAATAGAAGAAGAGTGATTCTTATATTTTGGGTGGGGTGCTAATCCAAATATGCAATCGTATTTCTCCTATCACGTACCATTATTCTACAATTTCCGTAAACTGTAAACCATCACAAGGCTAAAACGTAGCGCAATTAAATGAAAGATGTAGATTGAAAAAGTAAAAATGCAGTTCTATCTATCTATCTATCTATCTATCTATCTATCTATCTATCTATCTATCTATCTATCTATCTATCTATCTATCTATCTATCTATCTATCTATCTATCTATCTATCTATCTATCTATCTATCTATCTATCTATCTATCTATCTATCTATCTATCTATCTATCTATCTATCTATCTATCTATCTATCTATCTATCTATCTATCTATCTATCTATCTATCTATCTATCTATCTATCTATCTATCTATCTATCTATCTATCTATCTATCTATCTATCTATCTATCTATCTATCTATCTATCTATCTATCTATCTATCTATCTATCTATCTATCTATCTATCTATCTATCTATCTATCTATCTATCTATCTATCTATCTATCTATCTATCTATCTATCTATCTATCTATCTATCTATCTATACATGACAATTTATAGAGCGCCGTAAACACGACGAAGGCCAAATACAAAAGCGCTTTACAGTCAAAAAGCTACATTATACAGTACGAGATCTTAAATAAGTACGTCTTGAGCTCGCATGCGAAAGTCTCGGCCGAGGTGGCCTTGGTCACATCGTCCGGAAGCGCATTCCACAAGAGGGGATTCCCGTGCAACATGGACCTCTCTCCAAGCTTCACTGTCTTCAACGGAGGAGGGACATACAGTACGGACCGACAGCTGGATCGAAGCTGCAGGAGCCGATCTGCCTGATCGCGTCTTCGCACCAGAGTCAACAAGTACTCCGGGCAGGAGGTGTCATACAGGGCTTGGAATGTCATCCAGCAGCGTTTGTATATGATTCGCTCGGGCACCTTGAGCCAGTGTAGCTTATCCCTTAATAATTGGGTGACGTGGTCGTTCCACCTGGCCCCAAAGATCAAACGGGCCGATGCATTCAAGACTGATTGCAGCCGACTCAGCTGGTAGGCCGGAAGACCTAGGAGGACACTGTTTGAGTAGTCCAGTCGCGATAGGATGAAGGAGCGCACTAGATGGACAGCGGCCCCCGTCGATATGTAACGGCGGATCTCGCGGATGTGCCTCAGTTGGAGATAGCACACCCGGATCACGTTGCTGAGGTGCCCAGCGAAGGACAGCGAAGAGACCAGCAGGACCCCAAGGAGGCGTGCTTCTGTCACCGGAACCACGGTCGCGTCACCGATCAGGAACGGAGTGCGACTGATCAAGTGACTCCTCCTCGGGGTGCTGAACCAGAGCAGCTCCGTCTTGCCCGGATTGAGAGCAAGGCGGTTAGTCGCAGTCCAGTTCATAATCGCTAGAATGCAGTCTTGAACACGCAGCCGCAGGTCGTCCGACTTTCTGGGTTTGCAGGAAGAGAAGATCTGCACGTCGTCCGCGTAGGTGTGTGAGGTCAGGCCGAATGAATCGACAATTCTTCCAACGTCCGCCACGTAGAGGACAAACAGGAGCGGGCCAAGAACCGATCCCTGGGTGCACCCCGCATCGAACGGGGCGCGAACCGGAACTAGAGCCTTTCCAGTTGACGACCTGTGATCTCCCTGCGAAGGAGTCGGAGATCCAGGACAGCGCTCGCCCATTTATCCCGTAGGATAATTCTAGCCGACGCACAAGGATGGGCGTGGTCGACGGTGTCGAAGGCTGCAGAAAGATCCAGGAGACCAAGCAGTTACCAAACGTTGTTTTTAAGCAATGTGACAGTGAAAGTTTGAACAGGTACAGTACTTCTGTCTAAGAACACAACAGTCGGTATATATTTTCTCAGTATTTTCGCTGCAAAAATCCGTGAATGGCTTTTCCTCTTATTATTATTATTATTATTATTATTATTATTATTATTATTATTAAAGTTAAGATTATTGTGGCGACTAAACCGGAAGGACAACGTGAACACATTATAGTGAGATGTGTTCTGAGTTCCTGAGTTTCCAGATGCAGAGATTAGCAATAATCTCCCATCATGTTTGTGACCAAATAGTCTTGGTGTCACTTTTCCATTTCTTTAATATTCTGGCGAATTCGCTTATCTTGCTCTTCACTAACTGATCCAAACTTGGGAAAAATCAGGCGAAAATGTGACTCATATTACAACCCAAGTTCTTCAAATGGTTACAGTTCATTTTGCTCAAACAGTCGAGATGTTCTCTTTCCAAATTCGCAGTCGGACCCAGTGCCAAGCTCCTCGTCCCCAGAATCGCTGCTAGTTGTGCCAAGAGCTTGCGATGACTAAGGTAGGGTAGGAAATGGAATGACTTCAATGAAGAACTGGATGCAAGACTGATTGAAGATTAGATATGAGAATACTTTCGTGTTCTTAGAATTGTACCCACAGACATCGATGCTGTAAAAATAATAGTGGTTTTTCAATTCTCTCCATACCACCGGAACTCAAATTCTAAAAGATTTACTTTTCCCATGCGACCAAGTCCTTAATCTTCTATACAAACATAGCATACCTTATGTTATGTCCAAGACTTTTCTTGGTCTTTCAGTTTTATACCAAAGTAAGTAAATTGCACCTTTCTCACAAAACCGTTATGCCTCTTTGATGTTTCCTGACCATAAACTTACCACAAATAACAAAAGTTGTCAGAACCATTGACATAACCACGACTAGTCATTTTTGTTGAATAAAAAGCAAACGAATACTAAAAGCCGAGAGGCAAGAAGAAAATGGTTCATAAGCACGCAGAGGAGGCATAATGTCGCACAGTCGAACGATTTGAATAGCTGACGTCATCTGCAATCTGGATGAAAAATTGTAAGTCCTATGGTCATTTAATGCTCATTTAGAGATTTAGCAGGCAAAAGACATTGAGGATAGCCCAAATTATGAAAAACGTTTTTAATGGTTGGCCTGTGAAATCGATTCATCGAGTCATTGCAAAAACATTTTATCAGGTCATACCTGTTCTTCACTATTAACATAGTTGCCCACCGAGCAAAGAATTGCGCTTAAAATCGGGTAATTGGTTTTTAAACATTGCGCCATCGGCTGATGTCCTAGGCACTATGATAGTGGCGCCATAGAAGTTTATTGATTGACTGATTGATTGCAGGTTGGTCAGCTGAGTACCTAAATTCAATGTTAAGCAACCCAATCATTACCACTCAACAAGATTTTTCTGGCACAATGCCAAATGAACCTCGAAAAAGAGCTAAAACTGGCAATCATTGCATTTTCTGAATCGGTTCCAATGTGTTGGAACCAACGCCTCTCTCTGCCACTTCCAATGAACCGATTACTTCAAAACAAGACTTAAACATATTTCATTAACTTGGCCTTTCATACATAGATGCCCTCTTGTTCCCACGAATTAAAGCCGAGGATAGAAATGAAATTTTTAAAGAGGATTAAGAGTTACTCGAGAAATTTCGTCTATTAGAATCGGTGCCTAAAGCTATATAGAAATCATTATTACTTCAAGATCTTTTCTCACCCAGTTATGTTCAGTCAGTTATACATATCGGAAAGACAACTGACAGCAAGCAATATTATATAATACAGTAAGATACGAACATATGAGTTGGCCTACACCAAGAAAACATAGAGGCTGTTTCGAGAAATTAAGCCGATAGAGGTTATGGATGAATACCCTGTTGCGAAAGAGCAATATTTATCTCAAATAATGAGAAATATCGAAAGGAGAATGCAATAGATTTTTCAAAGACATTGTAGAAATTAATACTTTTAAGAGATTACCACTCGAATGTTTACAGCACTATAACACCATGTATAGTACAGTGAAGCAGTGATGTTAACAAGGAATGACCCCCCAAGAACAAGGTAAACGACGAGAACTGACCCCAAAAGCACGACCAAAAAAACGAGGGCTAAAATTCGTCCTTAAGGAGTCGTAAAGGACAAGGTCATTGACAAGGATTGAAGTCACTGCAGCGTAGAAATAAAATTGCCTGAAAAACTGGTCGAAGACTGAGTAGAAACAGAACTCCCAGAAGACAATTGGCCAGAACTGGTAACTCCTGTCGAGGTTTGAGTAGCCGTATAACTTTCAATCGATTTCGGGCTTGTTGTTGTTGCAGTTTCGCCACTCGTAGTCGCAGTAGCTGATGCTGAAACACACAGGTGACAGAAATTACTTGAATACATACCGCATATATAACAGATTAGAGTCAATAGTTTAATACGTCTTTTAGCGGTAGTCGGACAGTAGAAAGACTATAGCTGTATATTATGAAGATCATGTAATTCTCACGCATGACTTGGTTATACCGAATGAATCAGTTTCTAACCGATTGCTCCGCCAGTTATGCAGATTTTAGTCGTTGATGCCGTGGGTGTCGTGTAATGTCTACTAATGACGCCATTTGTCACTGATCCACCTCCGACGGGAAACAAGAAATAGTAGCAATCGGTCTCGGTGAGGTTATAGTCGTTTGTATCCGTTGAGATGCGATTACGTGAGAAAGTCATCGTAAGATATCCGTTTTGATTGGTGAAACTGGTGTTCCAGAAGTTTTGAATTGCATCTCTCGAAGGACTTTGGTATCGAAATGCAATCCAGCTGAAACAAAGTTCTTTAATGGTGTAACTAAAGATGTAAATTCGACGTCAAATAACCTCATATGAGTTACATGAACATGTTGTTATTTTTCTTGCATATGATCCAATCAGATGATTCATCGACTATTTAGGCGAAAATTTGACTGATTTAACTTGAAGATTTGAAAATATGTTAAACGGCCTGGAAAGTGTAATTGACACTAAACTGACCCGTCAACGATCACAGGCAAACCGTTGCTGTCGATGAATCCATAGGCGACATCAACATTTTGCTACAAAGAACGAAAAATGATGCATATAAAGAGCTCTTGTCTTGCGACTCGCCGTGGTTTGAATATAAAACGACAGCTTGAAAGTACATAATACATTAACAGCTTAAGTAAAAACAAATTTCAGCGGCATGCAGCAGAGTGGAAGTAAAATATCAAATTATGGTCGCTTTTCGCAAAAAAGTCCGACGTGGGCTTCGTACATAAACACCGCATTAGTGCATATTTCCCATTCTAAAATTATTTTCAGTGAAGATTTATAACCGTTGCAGCCATTAGAAGAAAAGCAATCTATCTGATAAAAGAAAATGATAAACCATAAGCATACTGAAATGGGGCATGGTGACAAAACGTCATTATCCTCACTCATCTAATGCCGGGAAAAATCAAAGTATTAAGATAGGAAATAAATGTGAAAACCATGGAAAGTTTTTTTACTGTAGGTCTCAGTGAAAAAAGGTTATTAAAACGAAAAACGGATCTAAGAAAATATCGAAAATTTATTTTGAAAAACGATCTGTAAAGTCTCGAAAAGAAAAGCATCGGAAGAGTCTTCAGCATAGGAAAAGAAAAGCAAAGGGTGACATTCACTGCGAGAAGAGAAAATGTGCACCAGATGAACCTGAATATAGAACTATCGCTCGTAATCAGTGAGATCTAACAAACAGATTAATTTCAATGCAAAGACTTTAATACCATGTATGGTTCCGGCGCAAATCCAATGGCCGTCCAAGTATCCGGCGCTTGTCTTGCTGTGATTGTGAATGTAATGGCGTCATTCGTTGAACTGACGAGCCATGATGCTTTGTATTGACACGAAGAAGTTACACTGCAGTTGGCAGGTGACATCCATTCGCCATAACCTCCCATATTGCCTGTTGTTATTCACAATTTTCCGTCATGTGAGATACAAGTACCAAATATTGGCTGATTAAAAATCACAGTGCAATGAGATGCATGTATAAAATTGGAACGTCACATCCGTGTGGAGGTCGTTTGGAGAAATTCAACCGATAAAGATTCTACATGAAAACCTTTTTGCGAAGCAGCAATGTTTCTTAAAAATAACGAGAACTTTCAAATGACAGAAATCTCAGAAAAATGCTAAAATGATTTCAAAGGCAGTATAGGAATGAATTCTTTTAAGAGATTACAACTCAGATGTTTTCAGCACTATGAAAAGACGTATAAGTAAAATTGCCTGAAAAACTTGTCGAAGACTGAGTAGAAACAGAACTCCCAGAAGACAATTGGCCAGAACTGGTAACTCCTGTCGCGGTTTGAGTAGCCGTATAACTTTCAATCGATTTCGGGCTTGTTGTTGTTGCAGTTTCGCCACTCGTAGTCGCAGTCGCTGATGCTGAAACTCACAGGTGACAGAAATTAATTGAATAGCCTATATACTGCATATATAACAGATTAGGTTCAATAGTTTAATTCCCCGGCTTGTAGTAGTCAGACATTAGAAAGACTATAGCTGTATATTATGAATATCATGTAATTCTCACGCATGACTTGGTTATACCGAATGAATCAGTTTCTAACCGATTGCTCCGCCACTTATGCAGATTTTAGTCGTTGATGCCGTGGGTGTCGTGTAATGTCTACTAATGACGCCATTTGTCACTGATCCACCTCCGACGGGAAACAAGAAATAGTAGCAATCGGTCTCGGTGAGGTTATAGTCGTTTGTATCCGTTGAGATGCGATTACGTGAGAAAGTCATCGTAAGATATCCGTTTTGATTGGTGAAACTGGTGTTCCAGAAGTTTTGAATTGCATCTCTCGAAGGACTTTGGTATCGAAATGCAATCCAGCTGAAACAAAGTTCTTTAATGGTGTAACTAAAGATGTAAATTCGACGTCAAATAACCTCATATGAGTTACATGAACGAATGTTATTTTTCTTGCATATGATCCAATCAGATGATTCATCGACTATTTAGGCGAAAATTTGACTGATTTAACTTGAAGATTTGAAAATATGTTAAACGGCCTGGAAAGTGTAATTGACACTAAACTGACCCGTCAACGATCACAGGCAAACCGTTGCTGTCGATGAATCCATAGGCGACATCAACATTTTGCTACAAAGAACGAAAAATGATGCATATAAAGAGCTCTTGTCTTGCGACTCGCCGTGGTTTGAATATAAAACGACAGCTTGAAAGTACATAATACATTAACAGCTTAAGTAAAAACAAATTTCAGCGGCATGCAGCAGAGTGGAAGTAAAATATCAAATTATGGTCGCTTTTCGCAAAAGTCCGACGTGGGCTTCGTACATAAACACCGCATTAGTGCATATTTCCCATTCTAAAATTATTTTCAGTGAAGATTTATAACCGTTGCAGCCATTAGAAGAAAAGCAATCTATCTGATAAAAGAAAATGATAAACCATAAGCATACTGAAATGGGGCATGGTGACAAAACGTCATTATCCTCACTCATCTAATGCCGGAAAAATCAAAGTATTAAGATAGGAAATAAATGTGAAAACCATGGAAAGTTTTTTACTGTAGGTCTCAGTGAAAAAAGTTATTAAAACGAAAAACGGATCTAAGAAAATATCGAAAATTTATTTTGAAAAACGATCTGTAAAGTCTCGAAAAGAAAAGCATCGGAAGAGTCTTCAGCATAGGAAAAGAAAAGCAAAGGGTGACATTCACTGCGAGAAGAGAAAATGTGCACCAGATGAACCTGAATATAGAACTATCGCTCGTAATCAGTGAGATCTAACAAACAGATTAATTTCAATGCAAAGACTTTAATACCATGTATGGTTCCGGCGCAAATCCAATGGCCGTCCAAGTATCCGGCGCTTGTCTTGCTGTGATTGTGAATGTAATGGCGTCATTCGTTGAACTGACGAGCCATGATGCTTTGTATTGACACGAAGAAGTTACACTGCAGTTGGCAGGTGACATCCATTCGCCATAACCTCCCATATTGCCTGTTGTTATTCACAATTTTCCGTCATGTGAGATACAAGTACCAAATATTGGCTGATTAAAAATCACAGTGCAATGAGATGCATGTATAAAATTGGAACGTCACATCCGTGTGGAGGTCGTTTGGAGAAATTCAACCGATAAAGATTCTACATGAAAACCTTTTTGCGAAGCAGCAATGTTTCTTAAAAATAACGAGAACTTTCAAATGACAGAAATCTCAGAAAAATGCTAAAATGATTTCAAAGGCAGTATAGGAATGAATTCTTTTAAGAGATTACAACTCAGATGTTTTCAGCACTATGAAAAGACGTATAAGTAAAATTGCCTGAAAAACTTGTCGAAGACTGAGTAGAAACAGAACTCCCAGAAGACAATTGGCCAGAACTGGTAACTCCTGTCGCGGTTTGAGTAGCCGTATAACTTTCAATCGATTTCGGGCTTGTTGTTGTTGCAGTTTCGCCACTCGTAGTCGCAGTCGCTGATGCTGAAACTCACAGGTGACAGAAATTAATTGAATAGCCTATATACTGCATATATAACAGATTAGGTTCAATAGTTTAATTCCCCGGCTTGTAGTAGTCAGACATTAGAAAGACTATAGCTGTATATTATGAATATCATGTAATTCTCACGCATGACTTGGTTATACCGAATGAATCAGTTTCTAACCGATTGCTCCGCCACTTATGCAGATTTTAGTCGTTGATGCCGTGGGTGTCGTGTAATGTCTACTAATGACGCCATTTGTCACTGATCCACCTCCGACGGGAAACAAGAAATAGTAGCAATCGGTCTCGGTGAGGTTATAGTCGTTTGTATCCGTCGAGATGCGATTACGTGAGAAAGTCATCGTAAGATATCCGTTTTGATTGGTGAAACTGGTGTTCCAGAAGTTTTGAATTGCATCTCCCGATGGTCTTGACCATCGATCTGCAATCCAGCTGAAACAAAGCTTTTACCGTGCAACTAAGGATGCAATTTCGACGTCAAGTAATATCATTCGAGTTACATGAACGAAGGATAATTATTGTTCATCACATGATCAAGTCAGATGATTCGTCGCCTATTTATGTGAGAATTTGACTGATTTAACTTGAAAACTTGAAAAGACGTTAAACGGCCTGGAAAGTGTAATTGACACTAAACTGACCCGTCAACGATCACAGGCAAACCGTTGCTGTCGATGAATCCATAGGCGACATCAACATTTTGCTACAAAGAACGAAAAATGATGCATATAAAGAGCTCTTGTCTTGCGACTCGCCGTGGTTTGAATATAAAAGGACAACTTGAAAGTACATAATACAATAACAGCTTAAGTAAAAACAAATTTCAGCGGCATGCAGCAGAGTGGAAGTAAAATATCAAATTATGGTCGCTTTTCGCAAAGGTCCGACGTGGGCTTCGTACATGAACACCGCATTAGTGCATATTTCCCATTCTAAAATTATTTTCAGTGAAGATTTATAACCGTTGCAGCCATTAGAAGAAAAGCAATCTATCTGATGAAAGAAAATGATAAACCATAAGCATACTGAAATGGGGCATGGTGACAAAACGTCATTATCCTCACTCATCTAATGCCGGGAAAAATCAAAGTATTAAGATAGGAAATAAATGTGAAAACCATGGAAAGTTTTTTACTGTAGGTCTCAGTGAAAAAAGTTATTAAAACGAAAAACGGATCTAAGAAAATATCGAAATTTTTTTTAAAAAACGATCTGTAAAGTCTCGAAAAGAAAAGCATCGGAAGAGTCTTCAGCGTAGGAAAAGAAAAGCAAAAGGTGGCATTCACTGCGAGAAGAGGAAATGTGTATCAAATGAACCTGAATATAGAACTATCGCCCGTAATCTATGTGATCGAACAAACAGATTAATTTCAATGCAAAGACTTTAATACCATGATTGGTTCCGGCGCAAATCCAATGGCCGTCCAAGTATCCGGCGCTTGTCTTGCTGTGATTGTGAATGTAATGGCGTCATTCGTTGAACTGACGAGCCATGATGCTTTGTATTGACACGAAGAAGTTACACTGCAGTTGGCAGGTGACATCCATTCGCCATAACCTCCCATATTGCCTGTTGTTATTCACAATTTTTCGTCATGTGAGATACAAGTACCAAATATTGGCTGATTAAAAATCACAGTGCAATTAGGTGCATGTATAAAATGGGAACGTCGCATCCGTGTGGAGGTCGTTAGGAGAAATTCAACCGATAAAGATTCTACATGAAAACCTTTTTGCGAAGCAGCAATGTTTCTTAAAATTAACGAGAACTTTCAAATGACAGAAATCTCAGAAAGATGCTAAAATGATTTCAAATGAAGTATAGGAATGAATTCTTTTAAGAGATTACAACTCAGATGTTTTCAGCACTATGAAAAGTCTTCAGTCGGTGCTAAACGTCTCAGCTCGTCTGATTTTTGGCTCGAGTTGTAACGAGCACGTGACACCGTTTCTACGTGATAATCTTCACTGGCTCAGGATTGCGGAGCGCATAACCTTCAAGCGTTGCTGGCTAACATTTCGGGCGCTGTATGACCCTTTTTGCCCCAGCTACTTATCGGGCCTGGTCATTAAGTCTACGGCGGTCGATCGGCGATCGCGGCTTCACTCAAGCAACTGTCGTCAATTGGTGGTTCCTCCTCCGTCCAAGACGGCTGTCTTCGGTGACAGATCATTCCGGAGGGGCAATCCGAGTCTGTGGAACTCTCTGCCGAAGAACGTGACAATTGTGACCCCCTGATTTGTTTATCAAGTGCCTTAAGACGCATATGTTTAATATATCTTATAATGTTCATTGTTAAGCGCTTTTGACTCTAGTCTTCACTAGGCTTACTGCGCTCTATAAATTGTTTTAATAATAATAATAATAATAATAATAATAATAATAAAAGACGTGTAAGTAAAATTGCCTGAAAAACTGGTCGAAGACTGAGTAGAAACAGAACTTCCAGAAGACAATTGGCCAGAACTGGTAACTCCTGTCGAGGTTTGAGTAGCCGTCGAACTTTCAATCGATTTCGGGCTTGTTGTTGTTGCAGTTTCGCCACTCGTAGTCGCAGTAGCTGATGCTGAAACACACAGGTGACAGAAATTAATTGAATACATACCGCATATATAACAGATTAGATTTAATAATTTAATTCGTCTTCTAGCGGTAGTCAGGCAATAGAAAGACTATAGCTGTATATTATGAATATCATGTAATTCTCACGCATGACTTGGTTATACCGAATGAATCAGTTTCTAACCGATTGCTCCGCCAGTTATGCATATTTTAGTCGTTGATGCTGTGGGTGTCGTGTAATGTCTACTAATGACGCCATTTGTCACTGATCCACCTCCGACGGGAAACAAGAAATAGAAGCAATCCGTCTCGGTGAGGTTATAGTCGTTTGTATCCGTTGAGATGCGATTACGTGAGAAAGTCATCGTAAGATATCCGTTTTGATTGGTGAAACTGGTGTTCCAGAAGTTTTGAATTGCATCTCCCGATGGTCTTGACCATCGATCTGCAATCCAGCTGAAACAAAGCTTTTACCGTGCAACTAAGGATGCAATTTCGACGTCAAGTAATATCATTCGAGTTACATGAACGAAGGATAATTATTGTTCATCACATGATCAAGTCAGATGATTCGTCGCCTATTTATGTGAGAATTTGACTGATTTAACTTGAAAACTTGAAAAGACGTCAAACGGCCTGGAAAGTGTAATTGACACTAAACTGACCCGTCAACGATCACAGGCAAACCGTTGCTGTCGATGAATCCATAGGCGACATCAACATTTTGCTACAAAGAACGAAAAAAGGTGCATATAAAGAGCTCTTGTCTTGCGACTCGCCGAGGATTGAATATATAACGACAGCTTGAAAGTACATAATACAATAACAGCTTAAGTAAAAACAAATTTCAGCGGCATGCAGCAGAGTGGAAGTAAAATATCAAATTATGGTCGCTTTTCGCAAAGGTCCGACGTGGGCTTTGTACATGAACACCGCATTAGTGCATATTTCCCATTCTAAAATTATTTTCAGTGAAGATTTATAACCGTTGCAGCCATTAGAAGAAAAGCAATCTATCTGATGAAAGAAAATGATAAACCATAAGCATACTGAAATGGGCCATGGCGACAAAACGTCATTATCCTCACTCATCTAATGCCGGGAAAAATCAAAGTATTAAGATAGGAAATAAATGTGTAAACCATGGAAAGTTTTTTTACTGTAGGTCTCAGTGAAAAAAGTTATTAAAACGAAAAACGGATCTAAGAAAATGTCGAAATTTTTTTTAAAAAACGATCTGTAAAGTCTCGAAAAGAAAAGCATCGTAAGAGTTTTCAGCGTAGGAATAGAAAAGCAAAGGGTGGCATTCACTGCGAGAAGAGAAAATGTGCATCAGATGAACCTGAATATAGAACTATCGCCCGTAATCTATGAGACCTAACAAAAAACAGATTAATTTCAATGCAAAGACTTTAATACCATTATTGGGTCCGGCGCAAATCCAATGGCCGTCCAAGTATCCGGCGCTTGTCTTGCTGTGATTGTGAATGTAATGGCGTCATTCGTTGAACTGACGAGCCATGATGCTTTATATTGACACGAAGAAGTTACACTGCAGTTGGCAGGTGACATCCATTCGCCATAACCTCCCATATTGCCTGTTGTTATTCACAATTTTTCGTCATGTGAGATACAAGTACCAAATATTGGCTGATTAAAAATCACAGTGCAATGAGATGCATGTATAAAATGGGAACGTCACATCCGTGTGGAGGTCGTTTGGAGAAATTCAACCGATAAAGATTCTACATGAAAACCGTTTTCTTCTTCTTCTTCTTTCTTTCCGTCCGTCTTTCTCTATTGGGTTGGACGATTGGTCTGAACGAGTTCCTTCCACTTCTGTCTGTCTCTTGCTGCTCTGGTCATTTCGATGAAGTTCATTTGCATTTCGTTTGCATCCTCTTTTAAGTTTTCTATGCATGTTTTTCTTGGTCTTTCTTTTCTCCTTTTCCCTTCAACATAGTTGTATAGTGCTTTCTTTGGTAGTCTTTCTTCCTTCATTCTTTCAACATGACCAAACCATTTCAGTCTTCGTTTCTGTATTGATTCGAGTTTCGTTTCTTTTTGCTCTGTCTTTTCTCTGATCGTTTCATTTCTTATTCTTTGTCTTCTGCTGACTCCTGCTATTTCTCTTAACCAGTTCATTTCTGCAGTCATTAATCTTCTTTCGTCTTTCTTCTTTATGGTCCAGCATTCTGATCCATATAATGGTATTGGTTTGACCAGTGTATTATATAGCTTTAGTTTTGTTTTCAGTGATATTTGTTTGTCTTTCCATATCTTCTGAAGTTTTCCAAATGCTGCACTTGCTAGGCCAATTCTCCTTATTATGTCTTCTTCACTTAGGCCATCTTCTGTCAGTACTGATCCTTGGTATACGAATTTTGGTACTTGTTATATTATTTCCTCATTTAGTTTTAGATTAACTTTCCCCTTCTTGTTCCCTGTGACCATTGCTTTAGTTTTCTGTATATTTATTTTTAGCCCCAGAAACTGAATGAAACTGGAAAACTTTTTGCGAAGCAGCAAAGTTTCTTAAAAATAACGTGAATTTTCAAATGACAGAAATCTCAGAAAGATGCTAAAATGATTTCAAATGAAGTATAGGAATAAATTATTTTAAGAGATTAAGAGTATAGAAATGAATTCTTTTAAGAGATTACAACTCAGATGTTTTCAGCACTATGAAAAGACGTATAAGTAAAATTGCCTGAAAAACTGGTCGAAGACTGGGTAGAAACAGAACTTCCAGAAGACAATTGGCCAGAACTGGTAACTCCTGTCGAGGTTTGAGTAGCCGTCGAACTTTCAATCGATTTCGGGCTTGTTGTTGTTGCAGTTTCGCCACTCGTAGTCGCAGTCGCTGATGCTGAAACACACAGGGACAGAAATTAATTGAATAGCCTATATACTGCATTTATAACAGATTAGGTTCAATAGTTTAATTCCCCGGCTTGCAGTAGTCAGACATTAGAAAGACTATAGCTGTACATTATGAAGATCATGTAATTCTCACGCATGACTTGGTTATACCGAATGAATCAGTTTCTAACCGATTGCTCCGCCACTTATGCAGATTTTAGTCGTTGATGCCGTGGGTGTCGTGTAATGTCTACTAATGACGCCATTTGTCACTGATCCACCTCCGACGGGAAACAAGAAATAGTAGCAATCCGTCTCGGTGAGGTTATAGTCGTTTGTATCCGTTGAGATGCGATTACGTGAGAAAGTCATCGTAAGATATCCGTTTTGATTGGTGAAACTGGTGTTCCAGAAGTTTTGAATTGCATCTCCCGATGGTCTTGACCATCGATCTGCAATCCAGCTGAAACAAAGCTTTTACCGTGCAACTAAGGATGCAATTTCGACGTCAAGTAATATCATTCGAGTTACATGAACGAAGGATAATTATTGTTCATCACATGATCAAGTCAGATGATTCGTCGCCTATTTATGTGAGAATTTGACTGATTTAACTTGAAAACTTGAAAAGACGTTAAACGGCCTGGAAAGTGTAATTGACACTAAACTGACCCGTCAACGATCACAGGCAAACCGTTGCTGTCGATGAATCCATAGGCGACATCAACATTTTGCTACAAAGAACGAAAAATGATGCATATAAAGAGCTCTTGTCTTGCGACTCGCCGTGGTTTGAATATAAAACGATAACTTGAAAGTACATAATACAAAAACAGCTTAAGTAAAATCAAATTTCAGCGGCATACAGCAGAGTGGAAGTAAAATATCAAATTATGGTCGCTTTTCGCAAAGGTCCAACGTGGGCTTTGTACATGAACACCGCATTAGTGCATATCTCCCATTATAAAATTATTTTCAGTGAAGATTTATAACCGTTGCAGCCATTAGAAGAAAAGCAATCTATCTGATGAAAGAAAATGATAAACCATAAGCATACTGAAATGGGCCATGGTGACAAAACGTCATTATCCTCACTCATCTAATGCCGGGAAAAATCAAAGTATTGAGATAGGAAATAAACGTGAAAACCATGGAAAGTTTTTTACTGTAGGTCTTAGTGGAAAAAGTTATTAAAACGAAAAACGGATCTAAGAAAATGTCGAAAATTTATTTTGAAAAACGATCTGTAAAGTCTCGAAAAGAAAAGCATCGGACGAGTCTTCAGCATAAGAAAAGAAAAGCAAAGGGTGGCATTCACCGAGAGAAGAGAAAATGTGCCTCAAATGAACCTGAATATAGAACTATCGCCCGTAATCTATGAGATCGAACAAACAGATTAATTTCAACGCAAAGACTTACCATGATTGGGTCCGGCGCAAATCCAATGGCCGTCCAAGTATCCGGAGCTTGTCTTGCTGTGATTGTGAATATAATGGCGTCATTCGTTGAACTGACGAGCCATGATGCTTTGTATTGACACGAAGAAGTTACACTGCAGTTGGCAGGTGACATCCATTCGCCATAACCTCCCATATTGCCTGTTGTTATTCACAATTTTTCGTCATGTGAGATACAAGTACCAAATATTGGCTGATTAAAAATCACAGTGCAATGAGATGCATGTATAAAATGGGAACGTCACATCCGTGTGGAGGTCGTTTGGAGAAATTCAACCGATAAAGATTCTACATGAAAATCTTTTTGCGAAGCAGCAATGTTTCTTAAAAATAACGAGAACTTTCAAATGACACAAATCTCAGAAAGATGCTAAAATGATTTCAAATGAAGTATAGAAATGAATTCTTTTAAGAGATTACAACTCAGATGTTTTCAGCACTATGAAAAGACGTATAAGTAAAATTGCCTGAAAAACTGGTCGAAGACTGAGTAGAAACAGAACTTCCAGAAGACAATTGGCCAGAACTGGTAACTCCTGTCGAGGTTTGAGTAGCCGTCGAACTTTCAATCGATTTCGGGCTTGTTGTTGTTGCAGTTTCGCCACTCGTACTCGCAGTAGCTGATGCTGAAACACACAGGTGACAGAAATTAATTGAATACATACCGCATATATAACAGATTAGATTTCATAATTTAATTCGTCTTCTAGCGGTAGTCAGGCAATAGGAAGACTATAGCTGTATATTATGAATATCATGTAATTCTCACGCATGACTTGGTTATACCGAATGAATCAGTTTCTAACCGATTGCTCCGCCACTTATGCAGATTTTAGTCGTTGATGCCGTGGGTGTCGTGTAATGTCTACTAATGACGCCATTTGTCACTGATCCACCTCCGACGGGAAACAAGAAATAGTAGCAATCCGTCTCGGTGAGGTTATAGTCGTTTGTATCCGTTGAGATGCGATTACGTGAGAAAGTCATCGTAAGATATCCGTTTTGATTGGTGAAACTGGTGTTCCAGAAGTTTTGAATTGCATCTCCCGATGGTCTTGACCATCGATCTGCAATCCAGCTGAAACAAAGCTTTTACCGTGCAACTAAGGATGCAATTTCGACGTCAAGTAATATCATTCGAGTTACATGAACGAAGGATAATTATTGTTCATCACATGATCAAGTCAGATGATTCGTCGCCTATTTATGTGAGAATTTGACTGATTTAACTTGAAAACTTGAAAAGACGTTAAACGGCCTGGAAAGTGTAATTGACACTAAACTGACCCGTCAACGATCACAGGCAAACCGTTGCTGTCGATGAATCCATAGGCGACATCAACATTTTGCTACAAAGAACGAAAAAGGATGCATATAAAGAGCTCTTGTCTTGCGACTCGCGGTAGTTTGAATATAAAACGACAACTTGAAAATGACGAGGAGTGTCGGCTGGCTCGTCGGGCTGCGAGGAGAGCGGAGAGGTTGTTTCGGAGGGCTCAGAGCTCCGACGCGGAGCCGGTGGCTCGGGCTCAGTGGAGGGGGGCGCTTGATCGGTATAGGCGGCTGGTCAGGGCTAAAGGGAGGGCCTACTGGAGGCAGACTTTTAGTCAGACCGGGGCTGACGGGAAGAGGACATGGCGGGTCCTCAACACCTTGCTGGGAGAGGATAATAACACCTACGGTCCTGGTCCGGATTTCAGTGCAGAAGACTTCCACCAGTTCATAGAGGAGAAAGTGGCCAGGATACGTGACAGGACTGCGAATGCCGGTCCCGCGACTTTCTCTGCGCATGATGGCCCGCGACTGTCGGTCTTTTCCTCCCCGTCCCTTGAGGAGGTGGTGGCCTTGGTGAGGTCAGCCCCAAATAAGCAATGCCCGGCCGACCCGCTTCCTGTTTGGCTACTAAAGGACTCGATTGAGCTGCTCGCCCCTTTTATTAGAACGTTAATAACCGTGTCTCTGGAGACGTGTGAGTTTCCGTCTGAATGGAAACACGCGACCGTAAGGCCCCATTTGAAACGGCCGGGGCTTGATTTGTCAGAGCCTGCGAGCTACAGACCAGTCTCCAATCTTACTTTTCTTTCTAAGCTTTTGGAGAGGTTGGTTAACAGGCAGCTCATAGGGTTTCTCACTGCCAACGGACTCATGCCGCGCGATCAGTCAGCCTATCGCCGGGGGCACTCGACTGAATCTGCTATTCTTAAGATCTTCAACGATCTTGTCGACGATGTGTCGAACGGACGGCTTGCACTCCTATGTCTCCTCGACCTCTCGTCGGCATTTGATTCTGTCGATCATGATATCCTTATACGCCGGCTTGAGAAATCGTTCGGAGTGTGTGGTTCCTCCTTGCGGTGGATAGCCAGCTATCTCTCTGATAGAGTGCAATCTGTAATGTGCGGTGGGAAACTCTCTATGGGGCGGAACGTTGGCTGTGGAGTTCCTGAAGGGTCAGTACTTGGTCCATTACTTTTTATTCTGTACACGGCCGATCTGAGATCAATTATTGCGGCCTTTGGACTGGCACCCCATAGCTATGCTGATGACAGTCAGATTTACTCGTCCTGCCTTCCTGGTGATGTGGAGGCGCTTCGGGAACGGTTCATCGAGTGTCTAGTCGCTGTCTCGAAGTGGGCGGAGGAAAATCGACTGGCCCTGAACGTGGGAAAAACTGAGTTCCTGTGGGTCAGCACCCCTCGGAGAAGGATGCTGGTGAGTCGCAAACCGTTCGCGATGGGTGATGTTACCATTGTCCCTCCGAGTGCGTGCGGCTGTTGGGGGTACTCTTTGATGGGACTCTTTCATTCGAGCCACACGTAAACGATGTGATCAGGCGATGTCACTTTCAACTGAGAAGGATCCGATCAGTCCGGCGATATCTGCCTGTATCCGGAGTGGTACACTTGGTCCGGGCCTTGGTGCTAACTAGGATCGACTATTGCAATAGTGTCCTGTTGGGCCTCCCGGTTAGCAAACTTGAACGGCTGCAGTCTGTTCTGAATCTCTCGGCGAGGATTGTGTTCGGATGTCGCTGGCGCGAACATGTAACACCACTTCTCAGGGATCGTCTACATTGGCTCCGAGTCCCTGAGCGGATTGTGTTCAAATGATGCTGGCTGACGTACAGAGCGCTGCATGACCCGTGCTGTCCTGAGTACCTTGCCTCTCTTGTAAAGAGACCGCAGGGTAATGACAGGAGAGCTTAGCTCCGCTCGAGTCGCGGCGTTAAACTTCACGTTCCTCCCCCATCCAAGACCGCCAAGTTCGGAGAGAGATCCTTCACTAGGGGTAATCCTATCTTGTGGAACTCTCTTCCTGATGAGACCACCATGGCTTATACTCCCGAGCATTTCATCACGAGATTAAAAACGCATCTGTTTAGGTTGGGTTATAGTTGAGATGTTAAAGCGCTTTTGTTGTGGGCCCCAGCCTTGTTACAGCGCTATAGAAATTGTCTAGGAATGAATGAATGAACTTGAAAGTACATAATACAATAACAGCTTAAGTAAAATCAAATTTCAGCGGCATACAGCAGAGTGGAAGTAAAATATCAAATTATGGTCGCTTTTCGCAAAGGTGGGCTTCGTACATGAACACCGCATTAGTGCATATTTCCCATTCTAAAATTATTTTCAGTGAAGATTTATAACCGTTGCAGCCATTAGAAGAAAAGCAATCTATCTGATGAAAGAAAATGATAAACCATAAGCATACTGAAATGGGCCATGGTGACAAAACGTCATTATCCTCACTCATCTAATGCCGGAAAAATCAAAGTATTAAGATAGGAAATAAACGTGAAAACCATGGAAAGTTTTTACTGTAGGTCTTAGTGGAAAAAGTTATTAAAACGAAAAACGGATCTAAGAAAATGTCGAAAATTTATTTTGAAAAACGATCTGTAAAGTCTCGAAAAGAAAAGCATCGGACGAGTCTTCAGCATAAGAAAAGAAAAGCAAAGGGTGGCATTCACCGAGAGAAGAGAAAATGTGCCTCAAATGAACCTGAATATAGAACTATCGCCCGTAATCTATGAGATCGAACAAACAGATTAATTTCAACGCAAAGACTTTAATACCATGATTGGGTCCGGCGCAAATCCAATGGCCGTCCAAGTATCCGGCGCTTGTCTTGCTGTGATTGTGAATGTAATGGCGTCATTCGTTGAACTGACGAGCCATGATGCTTTGTATTGACACGAAGAAGTTACACTGCAGTTGGCAGGTGACATCCATTCGCCATAACCTCCCATATTGCCTGTTGTTATTCACAATTTTTCGTCATGTGAGATACAAGTACCAAATATTGGCTGATTAAAAATCACAGTGCAATGAGATGCATGTATAAAATGGGAACGTCACATCCGTGTGGAGGTCGTTTGGAGAAATTCAACCGATAAAGATTCTACATGAAAACCTTTTTGCGAAGCAGCAATGTTTCTTAAAAATAACGAGAACTTTCAAATGACAGAAATCTCAGAAAAATGCTAAAATGATTTCAAAGGCAGTATAGGAATGAATTCTTTTAAGAGATTACAACTCAGGTGTTTTCAGCACTATGAAAAGACGTATAAGTAAACTTGCCTGAAAAACTGGTCGAAGACTGAGTAGAAACAGAACTTCCAGAAGACAGTTGGCCAGAACTGGTAACTCCTGTCGAGGTTTGAGTAGCCGTCGAACTTTCAATCGATTTCGGGCTTGTTGTTGTTGCAGTTTCGCCACTCGTAGTCGCAGTAGCTGATGCTGAAACACACAGGTGACAGAAATTAATTGAATACATACCGCATATATAACAGATTAGATTTCATAATTTAATTCGTCTTCTAGCGGTAGTCAGGCAATAGAAAGACTATAGCTGTATATTATGAATATCATGTAATTCTCACGCATGACTTGGTTATACCGAATGAATCAGTTTCTAACCGATTGCTCCGCCACTTATGCAGATTTTAGTCGTTGATGCCGTGGGTGTCGTGTAATGTCTACTAATGACGCCATTTGTCACTGATCCACCTCCGACGGGAAACAAGAAATAGTAGCAATCGGTCTCGGTGAGGTTATAGTCGTTTGTATCCGTTGAGATGCGATTACGTGAGAAAGTCATCGTAAGATATCCGTTTTGATTGGTGAAACTGGTGTTCCAGAAGTTTTGAATTGCATCTCCCGATGGTCTTGACCATCGATCTGCAATCCAGCTGAAACAAAGCTTTTACCGTGCAACTAAGGATGCAATTTCGACGTCAAGTAATGTCATTCGAGTTACATGAACGAAGGATAATTATTGTTCATCACATGATCAAGTCAGATGATTCGTCGCCTATTTATGTGAGAATTTGACTGTTTTAACTTGAAAATTTGAAAAGATGTTAAACGTCCTGGAAAGTGTAATTGACACTAAACTGACCCGTCAACGATCACAGGCAAACCGTTGCTGTCGATGAATCCATAGGCGACATCAACATTTTGCTACAAAGAACGAAAAATGATGCATATAAAGAGCTCTTGTCTTGCGACTCGCCGTGGTTTGAATATAAAACGACAGCTTGAAAGTACATAATACAAAAACAGCTTAATTAAAAACAAATTTCAGCGGCATGCAGCAGAGTGGAAGTAAAATATCAAATTATGGTCGCTTTTCGCAAAGGTCCGACGTGGGCTTCGTACATGAACACCGCATTAGTGCATATTTTCCATTCTAAAATTATTTTCAGTGAAGATTTATAACCGTTGCAGCCATTAGAAGAAAAGCAATCTATCTAATTAAAGAAAATGACAAAGCATAAGCATACTGAAATGGGCCATGGTGACAAAACATCATTATCCTCACTCATCTAATGCCGAGAAAAATCAAAGTATTAAGATAGGAAATAAACGTGAAAACCATGGAAAGTTTTTTTTACTGTAGGTCTCAGTGAAAAAAGTTATTAAAACGAAAAACGGATCTAAGAAAATGTCGAAAAATTATTTTGAAAAACGATCTGTAAAGTCTCGAAAAGAAAAGCATCGTAAGAGTTTTCAGCGTAGGAAAAGAAAAGCAAAGGGTGGCATTCACTGAGAGAAGAGAAAATGTGCATCAGATGAACCTGAATATAGAACTATCGCCCGTAATCTATGAGATCTAACAAAAACCAGATTAATTTCAATGCAAAGACTTTAATACCATTATTGGGTCCGGCGCAAATCCAATGGCCGTCCAAGTATCCGGCGCTTGTCTTGCTGTGATTGTGAATGTAATGGCGTCATTCGTTGAACTGACGAGCCATGATGCTTTGTATTGACACGAAGAAGTTACACTGCAGTTGGCAGGTGACATCCATTCGCCATAACCTCCCATATTGCCTGTTGTTATTCACAATTTTCCGTCATGTGAGATACAAGTACCAAATATTGGCTGATTAAAAGTTACAGTGCAATGAGATGCATGTATAAAATGGGAACGTCACATCCGTGTGGAGGTCGTTTGGAGAAATTCAACCGATAAAGATTCTACATGAAAACCTTTTTGCGAAGCAGCAATGTTTCTTAAAAATAACGAGAACTTTCAAATGACAGAAATCTCAGAAAGATGCTAAAATGATTTCAAATGAAGTATAGCAATGAATTCTTCTAAGAGATTACAACTCAGATGTTTTCAGCACTATGAAAAGTCTTCAGTCGGTGCTAAACGTCTCAGCTCGTCTGATTTTTGGCTCGAGTTGGAACGAGCACGTGACACCGTTTCTACGTGATAATCTTCACTGGCTCAGGATTCCGGAGCGCATAACCTTCAAGCGTTGCTGGCTAACATTTCGGGCGCTGTATGACCTTTTTTGCCCCAGCTACTTATCGGGCCTGGTCATTAAGTCTACGGCGGTCGATCGGCGATCGCGGCTTCGCTCAAGCAACTGTCGTCAATTGGTGGTTCCTCTTCCGTCCAAGACGGCTGTCTTCGGTGACAGATCATTCCGGAAGGGCAATCCGAGTCTGTGGAACTCTCTGCCGAAGAAGGTGACAATTGTGACCTCCCTGATTTGTTTATCAAGTGCCTTAAGACGCATATGTTTAATATATCTTATAATGTTCATTGTTAAGCGCTTTTGACTTTAGTCTTCACTATGCTTACTGCGCTCTATAAATTGTCTTAATAATAATAATAATAATAATAATAATAAAAGACGTATAAGTAAAATTGCCTGAAAAACTGGTCGAAGACTGAGTAGAAACAGAACTTCCAGAAGACAATTGGCCAGAACTGGTAACTCCTGTCGAGGTTTGAGTAGCCGTCGAACTTTCAATCGATTTCGGGCTTGTTGTTGTTGCAGTTTCGCCACTCGTAGTCGCAGTAGCTGATGCTGAAACACACAGGTGACAGAAATTAATTGAATACATACCGCATATATAACAGATTAGATTTCATAATTTAATTCGTCTTCTAGCGGTAGTCAGGCAATAGGAAGACTATAGCTGTATATTATGAATATCATGTAATTCTCACGCATGACTTGGTTATACCGAATGAATCAGTTTCTAACCGATTGCTCCGCCACTTATGCAGATTTTAGTCGTTGATGCCGTGGGTGTCGTGTAATGTCTACTAATGACGCCATTTGTCACTGATCCACCTCCGACGGGAAACAAGAAATAGTAGCAATCGGTCTCGGTGAGGTTATAGTCGTTTGTATCCGTTGAGATGCGATTACGTGAGAAAGTCATCGTAAGATATCCGTTTTGATTGGTGAAACTGGTGTTCCAGAAGTTTTGAATTGCATCTCCCGATGGTCTTGACCATCGATCTGCAATCCAGCTGAAACAAAGCTTTTACCGTGCAACTAAGGATGCAATTTCGACGTCAAGTAATATCATTCGAGTTACATGAACGAAGGATAATTATTGTTCATCACGTGATCAAGTCAGATGATTCGTCGCCTATTTATGTGAGAATTTGACTGTTTTAACTTGAAAACTTGAAAAGATGTTAAACGTCCTGGAAAGTGTAATTGACACTAAACTGACCCGTCAACGATCACAGGCAAACCGTTGCTGTCGATGAATCCATAGGCGACATCAACATTTTGCTACAAAGAACGAAAAATGATGCATATAAAGAGCTCTTGTCTTGCGACTCGCCGTGGTTTGAATATAAAACGACAGCTTGAAAGTACATAATACAAAAACAGCTTAATTAAAAACAAATTTCAGCGGCATGCAGCAGAGTGGAAGTAAAATATCAAATTATGGTCGCTTTTCGCAAAGGTCCGACGTGGGCTTCGTACATGAACACCGCATTAGTGCATATTTTCCATTCTAAAATTATTTTCAGTGAAGATTTATAACCGTTGCAGCCATTAGAAGAAAAGCAATCTATCTAATTAAAGAAAATGACAAAGCATAAGCATACTGAAATGGGCCATGGTGACAAAACATCATTATCCTCACTCATCTAATGCCGAGAAAAATCAAAGTATTAAGATAGGAAATAAACGTGAAAACCATGGAAAGTTTTTTTTACTGTAGGTCTCAGTGAAAAAAGTTATTAAAACGAAAAACGGATCTAAGAAAATGTCGAAAAATTATTTTGAAAAACGATCTGTAAAGTCTCGAAAAGAAAAGCATCGTAAGAGTTTTCAACGTAGGAAAAGAAAAGCAAAGGGTGGCATTCACTGAGAGAAGAGAAAATGTGCCTCAAATGAACCTGAATATAGAACTATCGCCCGTAATCTCTGAGATCTAACAAAAACAGATTAATTTCAATGCAAAGACTTTAATACCATTATTGGGTCCGGCGCAAATCCAATGGCCGTCCAAGTATCCGGCGCTTGTCTTGCTGTGATTGTGAATGTAATGGCGTCATTCGTTGAACTGACGAGCCATGATGCTTTGTATTGACACGAAGAAGTTACACTGCAGTTGGCAGGTGACATCCATTCGCCATAACCTCCCATATTGCCTGTTGTTATTCACAATTTTTCGTCATGTGAGATACAAGTACCAAATATTGGCTGATTAAAAATCACAGTGCCATGAGATGCATGTATAAAATGGGAACGTCACATCCGTGTGGAGGTCGTTTGGAGAAATTCAACCGATAAAGATTCTACATGAAAAACTTTTTGCGAAGCAGCAATGTTTCTTAAAAATAACGAGAACTTTCAAATGACAGAAATCTCAGAAAAATGCTAAAATGATTTCAAAGGCAGTATAGGAATGAATTCTTTTAAGAGATTACAACTCAGATGTTTTCAGCACTATGAAAAGACGTATAAGTAAACTTGCCTGAAAAACTGGTCGAAGACTGAGTAGAAACAGAACTTCCAGAAGACAGTTGGCCAGAACTGGTAACTCCTGTCGAGGTTTGAGTAGCCGTCGAACTTTCAATCGATTTCGGGCTTGTTGTTGTTGCAGTTTCGCCACTCGTAGTCGCAGTAGCTGATGCTGAAACACACAGGTGACAGAAATTAATTGAATACATACCGCATATATAACAGATTAGATTTCATAATTTAATTCGTCTTCTAGCGGTAGTCAGGCAATAGAAAGACTATAGCTGTATATTATGAATATCATGTAATTCTCACGCATGACTTGGTTATACCGAATGAATCAGTTTCTAACCGATTGCTCCGCCAGTTATGCATATTTTAGTCGTTGATGCCGTGGGTGTCGTGTAATGTCTACTAATGACGCCATTTGTCACTGATCCACCTCCGACGGGAAACAAGAAATAGTAGCAATCGGTCTCGGTGAGGTTATAGTCGTTTGTATCCGTTGAGATGCGATTACGTGAGAAAGTCATCGTAAGATATCCGTTTTGATTGGTGAAACTGGTGTTCCAGAAGTTTTGAATTGCATCTCCCGATGGTCTTGACCATCGATCTGCAATCCAGCTGAAACAAAGCTTTTACCGTGCAACTAAGGATGCAATTTCGACGTCAAGTAATATCATTCGAGTTACATGAACGAAGGATAATTATTGTTCATCACATGATCAAGTCAGATGATTCGTCGCCTATTTATGTGAGAATTTAACTGATTTAACTTGAAAACTTGAAAAGATGTTAAACGTCCTGGAAAGTGTAATTGACACTAAACTGACCCGTCAACGATCACAGGCAAACCGTTGCTGTCGATGAATCCATAGGCGACATCAACATTTTGCTACAAAGAACGAAAAATGATGCATATAAAGAGCTCTTGTCTTGCGACTCGCCGTGGTTTGAATATAAAACGACAGCTTGAAAGTACATAATACAAAAACAGCTTAATTAAAAACAAATTTCAGCGGCATGCAGCAGAGTGGAAGTAAAATATCAAATTATGGTCGCTTTTCGCAAAGGTCCGACGTGGGCTTCGTACATGAACACCGCATTAGTGCATATTTTCCATTCTAAAATTATTTTCAGTGAAGATTTATAACCGTTGCAGCCATTAGAAGAAAAGCAATCTATCTAATTAAAGAAAATGACAAAGCATAAGCATACTGAAATGGGCCATGGTGACAAAACATCATTATCCTCACTCATCTAATGCCGAGAAAAATCAAAGTATTAAGATAGGAAATAAACGTGAAAACCATGGAAAGTTTTTTTTTTACTGTAGGTCTCAGTGAAAAAGTTATTAAAACGAAAAACGGATCTAAGAAAATGTCGAAAAATTATTTTGAAAAACGATCTGTAAAGTCTCGAAAAGAAAAGCATCGTAAGAGTTTTCAGCGTAGGAAAAGAAAAGCAAAGGGTGGCATTCACTGAGAGAAGAGAAAATGTGCCTCAAATGAACCTGAATATAGAACTATCGCCCGTAATCTCTGAGATCTAACAAAAACAGATTAATTTCAATGCAAAGACTTTAATACCATTATTGGGTCCGGCGCAAATCCAATGGCCGTCCAAGTATCCGGCGCTTGTCTTGCTGTGATTGTGAATGTAATGGCGTCATTCGTTGAACTGACTAGCCATGATGCTTTGTATTGACACGAAGAAGTTACACTGCAGTTGGCAGGTGACATCCATTCGCCATAACCTCCCATATTGCCTGTTGTTATTCACAATTTTTCGTCATGTGAGATACAAGTACCAAATATTGGCTGATTAAAAATCACAGTGCAATGAGATGCATGTATAAAATGGGAACGTCACATCCGTGTGGAGGTCGTTTGGAGAAATTCAACCGATAAAGATTCTACATGAAAACCTTTTTGCGAAGCAGCAATGTTTCTTAAAAATAACGAGAACTTTCAAATGACAGAAATCTCAGAAAAATGCTAAAATGATTTCAAAGGCAGTATAGGAATGAATTCTTTTAAGAGATTACAACTCAGATGTTTTCAGCACTATGAAAAGACGTATAAGTAAACTTGCCTGAAAAACTGGTCGAAGACTGAGTAGAAACAGAACTTCCAGAAGACAGTTGGCCAGAACTGGTAACTCCTGTCGAGGTTTGAGTAGCCGTCGAACTTTCAATCGATTTCGGGCTTGTTGTTGTTGCAGTTTCGCCACTCGTAGTCGCAGTAGCTGATGCTGAAACACACAGGTGACAGAAATTAATTGAATACATACCGCATATATAACAGATTAGATTTCATAATTTAATTCGTCTTCTAGCGGTAGTCAGGCAATAGAAAGACTATAGCTGTATATTATGAATATCATGTAATTCTCACGCATGACTTGGTTATACCGAATGAATCAGTTTCTAACCGATTGCTCCGCCACTTATGCAGATTTTAGTCGTTGATGCCGTGGGTGTCGTGTAATGTCTACTAATGACGCCATTTGTCACTGATCCACCTCCGACGGGAAACAATAAATAGTAGCAATCGGTCTCGGTGAGGTTATAGTCGTTTGTATCCGTTGAGATGCGATTACGTGAGAAAGTCATCGTAAGATATCCGTTTTGATTGGTGAAACTGGTGTTCCAGAAGTTTTGAATTGCATCTCCCGATGGTCTTGACCATCGATCTGCAATCCAGCTGAAACAAAGCTTTTACCGTGCAACTAAGGATGCAATTTCGACGTCAAGTAATATCATTCGAGTTACATGAACGAAGGATAATTATTGTTCATCACATGATCAAGTCAGATGATTCGTCGCCTATTTATGTGAGAATTTAACTGATTTAACTTGAAAACTTGAAAAGATGTTAAACGTCCTGGAAAGTGTAATTGACACTAAACTGACCCGTCAACGATCACAGGCAAACCGTTGCTGTCGATGAATCCATAGGCGACATCAACATTTTGCTACAAAGAACGAAAAATGATGCATATAAAGAGCTCTTGTCTTGCGACTCGCCGTGGTTTGAATATAAAACGACAGCTTGAAAGTACATAATACAAAAACAGCTTAATTAAAAACAAATTTCAGCGGCATGCAGCAGAGTGGAAGTAAAATATCAAATTATGGTCGCTTTTCGCAAAGGTCCGACGTGGGCTTCGTACATGAACACCGCATTAGTGCATATTTTCCATTCTAAAATTATTTTCAGTGAAGATTTATAACCGTTGCAGCCATTAGAAGAAAAGCAATCTATCTAATTAAAGAAAATGACAAAGCATAAGCATACTGAAATGGGCCATGGTGACAAAACATCATTATCCTCACTCATCTAATGCCGAGAAAAATCAAAGTATTAAGATAGGAAATAAACGTGAAAACCATGGAAAGTTTTTTTTACTGTAGGTCTCAGTGAAAAAAGTTATTAAAACGAAAAACGGATCTAAGAAAATGTCGAAAAATTATTTTGAAAAACGATCTGTAAAGTCTCGAAAAGAAAAGCATCGTGAGTTTTCAGCGTAGGAAAAGAAAAGCAAAGGGTGGCATTCACTGAGAGAAGAGAAAATGTGCCTCAAATGAACCTGAATATAGAACTATCGCCCGTAATCTCTGAGATCTAACAAAAACAGATTAATTTCAATGCAAAGACTTTAATACCATTATTGGGTCCGGCGCAAATCCAATGGCCGTCCAAGTATCCGGCGCTTGTCTTGCTGTGATTGTGAATGTAATGGCGTCATTCGTTGAACTGACTAGCCATGATGCTTTGTATTGACACGAAGAAGTTACACTGCAGTTGGCAGGTGACATCCATTCGCCATAACCTCCCATATTGCCTGTTGTTATTCACAATTTTTCGTCATGTGAGATACAAGTACCAAATATTGGCTGATTAAAAATCACAGTGCAATGAGATGCATGTATAAAATGGGAACGTCACATCCGTGTGGAGGTCGTTTGGAGAAATTCAACCGATAAAGATTCTACATGAAAACCTTTTTGCGAAGCAGCAATGTTTCTTAAAAATAACGAGAACTTTCAAATGACAGAAATCTCAGAAAAATGCTAAAATGATTTCAAAGGCAGTATAGGAATGAATTCTTTTAAGAGATTACAACTCAGATGTTTTCAGCACTATGAAAAGACGTATAAGTAAACTTGCCTGAAAAACTGGTCGAAGACTGAGTAGAAACAGAACTTCCAGAAGACAGTTGGCCAGAACTGGTAACTCCTGTCGAGGTTTGAGTAGCCGTCGAACTTTCAATCGATTTCGGGCTTGTTGTTGTTGCAGTTTCGCCACTCGTAGTCGCAGTAGCTGATGCTGAAACACACAGGTGACAGAAATTAATTGAATACATACCGCATATATAACAGATTAGATTTCATAATTTAATTCGTCTTCTAGCGGTAGTCAGGCAATAGAAAGACTATAGCTGTATATTATGAAGATCATGTAATTCTCACGCATGACTTGGTTATACCGAATGAATCAGTTTCTAACCGATTGCTCCGCCAGTTATGCATATTTTAGTCGTTGATGCCGTGGGTGTCGTGTAATGTCTACTAATGACGCCATTTGTCACTGATCCACCTCCGACGGGAAACAAGAAATAGTAGCAATCGGTCTCGGTGAGGTTATAGTCGTTTGTATCCGTTGAGATGCGATTACGTGAGAAAGTCATCGTAAGATATCCGTTTTGATTGGTGAAACTGGTGTTCCAGAAGTTTTGAATTGCATCTCCCGATGGTCTTGACCATCGATCTGCAATCCAGCTGAAACAAAGCTTTTACCGTGCAACTAAGGATGCAATTTCGACGTCAAGTAATATCATTCGAGTTACATGAACGAAGGATAATTATTGTTCATCACATGATCAAGTCAGATGATTCGTCGCCTATTTATGTGAGAATTTGACTGTTTTAACTTGAAAACTTGAAAAGATGTTAAACGTCCTGGAAAGTGTAATTGACACTAAACTGACCCGTCAACGATCACAGGCAAAACCGTTGCTGTCGATGAATCCATAGGCGACATCAACATTTTGCTACAAAGAACGAAAAATGATGCATATAAAGAGCTCTTGTCTTGCGACTCGCCGTGGTTTGAATATAAAACGACAGCTTGAAAGTACATAATACAAAAACAGCTTAATTAAAAACAAATTTCAGCGGCATGCAGCAGAGTGGAAGTAAAATATCAAATTATGGTCGCTTTTCGCAAAGGTCCGACGTGGGCTTCGTACATGAACACCGCATTAGTGCATATTTTCCATTCTAAAATTACTTTCAGTGAAGATTTATAACCGTTGCAGCCATTAGAAGAAAAGCAATCTATCTAATTAAAGAAAATGACAAAGCATAAGCATACTGAAATGGGCCATGGTGACAAAACATCATTATCCTCACTCATCTAATGCCGAGAAAAATCAAAGTATTAAGATAGGAAATAAACGTGAAAACCATGGAAAGTTTTTTTACTGTAGGTCTCAGTGAAAAAAGTTATTAAAACGAAAAACGGATCTAAGAAAATGTCGAAAAATTATTTTGAAAAACGATCTGTAAAGTCTCGAAAAGAAAAGCATCGTAAGAGTTTTCAGCGTAGGAAAAGAAAAGCAAAGGGTGGCATTCACTGAGAGAAGAGAAAATGTGCATCAGATGAACCTGAATATAGAACTATCGCCCGTAATCTATGAGATCTAACAAAAACCAGATTAATTTCAATGCAAAGACTTTAATACCATTATTGGGTCCGGCGCAAATCCAATGGCCGTCCAAGTATCCGGCGCTTGTCTTGCTGTGATTGTGAATGTAATGGCGTCATTCGTTGAACTGACGAGCCATGATGCTTTGTATTGACACGAAGAAGTTACACTGCAGTTGGCAGGTGACATCCATTCGCCATAACCTCCCATATTGCCTGTTGTTATTCACAATTTTCCGTCATGTGAGATACAAGTACCAAATATTGGCTGATTAAAAGTTACAGTGCAATGAGATGCATGTATAAAATGGGAACGTCACATCCGTGTGGAGGTCGTTTGGAGAAATTCAACCGATAAAGATTCTACATGAAAACCTTTTTGCGAAGCAGCAATGTTTCTTAAAAATAACGAGAACTTTCAAATGACAGAAATCTCAGAAAGATGCTAAAATGATTTCAAATGAAGTATAGCAATGAATTCTTCTAAGAGATTACAACTCAGATGTTTTCAGCACTATGAAAAGTCTTCAGTCGGTGCTAAACGTCTCAGCTCGTCTGATTTTTGGCTCGAGTTGGAACGAGCACGTGACACCGTTTCTACGTGATAATCTTCACTGGCTCAGGATTCCGGAGCGCATAACCTTCAAGCGTTGCTGGCTAACATTTCGGGCGCTGTATGACCTTTTTTGCCCCAGCTACTTATCGGGCCTGGTCATTAAGTCTACGGCGGTCGATCGGCGATCGCGGCTTCGCTCAAGCAACTGTCGTCAATTGGTGGTTCCTCTTCCGTCCAAGACGGCTGTCTTCGGTGACAGATCATTCCGGAAGGGCAATCCGAGTCTGTGGAACTCTCTGCCGAAGAACGTGACAATTGTGACCTCCCCTGATTTGTTTATCAAGTGCCTTAAGACGCATATGTTTAATATATCTTATAATGTTCATTGTTAAGCGCTTTTGACTTTAGTCTTCACTATGCTTACTGCGCTCTATAAATTGTCTTAATAATAATAATAATAATAAAAGACGTATAAGTAAAATTGCCTGAAAAACTGGTCGAAGACTGAGTAGAAACAGAACTTCCAGAAGACAATTGGCCAGAACTGGTAACTCCTGTCGAGGTTTGAGTAGCCGTCGAACTTTCAATCGATTTCGGGCTTGTTGTTGTTGCAGTTTCGCCACTCGTAGTCGCAGTAGCTGATGCTGAAACACACAGGTGACAGAAATTAATTGAATACATACTGCATATATAACAGATTAGATTTCATAATTTAATTCGTCTTCTAGCGGTAGTCAGGCAATAGAAAGACTATAGCTGTATATTATGAATATCATGTAATTCTCACGCATGACTTGGTTATACCGAATGAATCAGTTTCTAACCGATTGCTCCGCCAGTTATGCATATTTTAGTCGTTGATGCCGTGGGTGTCGTGTAATGTCTACTAATGACGCCATTTGTCACTGATCCACCTCCGACGGGAAACAAGAAATAGTAGCAATCGGTCTCGGTGAGGTTATAGTCGTTTGTATCCGTTGAGATGCGATTACGTGAGAAAGTCATCGTAAGATATCCGTTTTGATTGGTGAAACTGGTGTTCCAGAAGTTTTGAATTGCATCTCCCGATGGTCTTGACCATCGATCTGCAATCCAGCTGAAACAAAGCTTTTACCGTGCAACTAAGGATGCAATTTCGACGTCAAGTAATATCATTCGAGTTACATGAACGAAGGATAATTATTGTTCATCACATGATCAAGTCAGATGATTCGTCGCCTATTTATGTGAGAATTTAACTGATTTAACTTGAAAACTTGAAAAGATGTTAAACGTCCTGGAAAGTGTAATTGACACTAAACTGACCCGTCAACGATCACAGGCAAACCGTTGCTGTCGATGAATCCATAGGCGACATCAACATTTTGCTACAAAGAACGAAAAATGATGCATATAAAGAGCTCTTGTCTTGCGACTCGCCGTGGTTTGAATATAAAACGACAGCTTGAAAGTACATAATACAAAAACAGCTTAATTAAAAACAAATTTCAGCGGCATGCAGCAGAGTGGAAGTAAAATATCAAATTATGGTCGCTTTTCGCAAAGGTCCGACGTGGGCTTCGTACATGAACACCGCATTAGTGCATATTTTCCATTCTAAAATTATTTTCAGTGAAGATTTATAACCGTTGCAGCCATTAGAAGAAAAGCAATCTATCTAATTAAAGAAAATGACAAAGCATAAGCATACTGAAATGGGCCATGGTGACAAAACATCATTATCCTCACTCATCTAATGCCGATAAAAATCAAAGTATTAAGATAGGAAATAAACGTGAAAACCATGGAAAGTTTTTTTTTTTTTTACTGTAGGTCTCAGTGAAAAAAGTTATTAAAACGAAAAACGGATCTAAGAAAATGTCGAAAAATTATTTTGAAAAACGATCTGTAAAGTCTCGAAAAGAAAAGCATCGTAAGAGTTTTCAGCGTAGGAAAAGAAAAGCAAAGGGTGGCATTCACTGAGAGAAGAGAAAATGTGCCTCAAATGAACCTGAATATAGAACTATCGCCCGTAATCTCTGAGATCTAACAAAAACAGATTAATTTCAATGCAAAGACTTTAATACCATTATTGGGTCCGGCGCAAATCCAATGGCCGTCCAAGTATCCGGCGCTTGTCTTGCTGTGATTGTGAATGTAATGGCGTCATTCGTTGAACTGACGAGCCATGATGCTTTGTATTGACACGAAGAAGTTACACTGCAGTTGGCAGGTGACATCCATTCGCCATAACCTCCCATATTGCCTGTTGTTATTCACAATTTTTCGTCATGTGAGATACAAGTACCAAATATTGGCTGATTAAAAATCACAGTGCAATGAGATGCATGTATAAAATGGGAACGTCACATCCGTGTGGAGGTCGTTTGGAGAAATTCAACCGATAAAGATTCTACATGAAAACCTTTTTGCGAAGCAGCAATGTTTCTTAAAAATAACGAGAACTTTCAAATGACAGAAATCTCAGAAAAATGCTAAAATGATTTCAAAGGCAGTATAGGAATGAATTCTTTTAAGAGATTACAACTCAGATGTTTTCAGCACTATGAAAAGACGTATAAGTAAACTTGCCTGAAAAACTGGTCGAAGACTGAGTAGAAACAGAACTTCCAGAAGACAGTTGGCCAGAACTGGTAACTCCTGTCGAGGTTTGAGTAGCCGTCGAACTTTCAATCGATTTCGGGCTTGTTGTTGTTGCAGTTTCGCCACTCGTAGTCGCAGTAGCTGATGCTGAAACACACAGGTGACAGAAATTAATTGAATACATACTGCATATATAACAGATTAGATTTCATAATTTAATTCGTCTTCTAGCGGTAGTCAGGCAATAGAAAGACTATAGCTGTATATTATGAAGATCATGTAATTCTCACGCATGACTTGGTTATACCGAATGAATCAGTTTCTAACCGATTGCTCCGCCACTTATGCAGATTTTAGTCGTTGATGCCGTGGGTGTCGTGTAATGTCTACTAATGACGCCATTTGTCACTGATCCACCTCCGACGGGAAACAAGAAATAGTAGCAATCGGTCTCGGTGAGGTTATAGTCGTTTGTATCCGTTGAGATGCGATTACGTGAGAAAGTCATCGTAAGATATCCGTTTTGATTGGTGAAACTGGTGTTCCAGAAGTTTTGAATTGCATCTCCCGATGGTCTTGACCATCGATCTGCAATCCAGCTGAAACAAAGCTTTTACCGTGCAACTAAGGATGCAATTTCGACGTCAAGTAATATCATTCGAGTTACATGAACGAAGGATAATTATTGTTCATCACATGATCAAGTCAGATGATTCGTCGCCTATTTATGTGAGAATTTGACTGATTTAACTTGAAAACTTGAAAATATGTTAAACGTCCTGGAAAGTGTAATTGACACTAAACTGACCCGTCAACGATCACAGGCAAACCGTTGCTGTCGATGAATCCATAGGCGACATCAACATTTTGCTACAAAGAACGAAAAATGATGCATATAAAGAGCTCTTGTCTTGCGACTCGCCGTGGTTTGAATATAAAACGACAGCTTGAAAGTACATAATACAAAAACAGCTTAATTAAAAACAAATTTCAGCGGCATGCAGCAGAGTGGAAGTAAAATATCAAATTATGGTCGCTTTTCGCAAAGGTCCGACGTGGGCTTCGTACATGAACACCGCATTAGTGCATATTTTCCATTCTAAAATTACTTTCAGTGAAGATTTATAACCGTTGCAGCCATTAGAAGAAAAGCAATCTATCTAATTAAAGAAAATGACAAAGCATAAGCATACTGAAATGGGCCATGGTGACAAAACATCATTATCCTCACTCATCTAATGCCGAGAAAAATCAAAGTATTAAGATAGGAAATAAACGTGAAAACCATGGAAAGTTTTTTTACTGTAGGTCTCAGTGAAAAAAGTTATTAAAACGAAAAACGGATCTAAGAAAATGTCGAAAAATTATTTTGAAAAACGATCTGTAAAGTCTCGAAAAGAAAAGCATCGTAAGAGTTTTCAGCGTAGGAAAAGAAAAGCAAAGGGTGGCATTCACTGAGAGAAGAGAAAATGTGCATCAGATGAACCTGAATATAGAACTATCGCCCGTAATCTCTGAGATCTAACAAAAACAGATTAATTTCAATGCAAAGACTTTAATACCATTATTGGGTCCGGCGCAAATCCAATGGCCGTCCAAGTATCCGGCGCTTGTCTTGCTGTGATTGTGAATGTAATGGCGTCATTCGTTGAACTGACGAGCCATGATGCTTTGTATTGACACGAAGAAGTTACACTGCAGTTGGCAGGTGACATCCATTCGCCATAACCTCCCATATTGCCTGTTGTTATTCACAATTTTTCGTCATGTGAGATACAAGTACCAAATATTGGCTGATTAAAAATCACAGTGCAATGAGATGCATGTATAAAATGGGAACGTCACATCCGTGTGGAGGTCGTTTGGAGAAATTCAACCGATAAAGATTCTACATGAAAACCTTTTTGCGAAGCAGCAATGTTTCTTAAAAATAACGAGAACTTTCAAATGACAGAAATCTCAGAAAAATGCTAAAATGATTTCAAAGGCAGTATAGGAATGAATTCTTTTAAGAGATTACAACTCAGATGTTTTCAGCACTATGAAAAGACGTATAAGTAAACTTGCCTGAAAAACTGGTCGAAGACTGAGTAGAAACAGAACTTCCAGAAGACAGTTGGCCAGAACTGGTAACTCCTGTCGAGGTTTGAGTAGCCGTCGAACTTTCAATCGATTTCGGGCTTGTTGTTGTTGCAGTTTCGCCACTCGTAGTCGCAGTAGCTGATGCTGAAACACACAGGTGACAGAAATTAATTGAATACATACTGCATATATAACAGATTAGATTTCATAATTTAATTCGTCTTCTAGCGGTAGTCAGGCAATAGAAAGACTATAGCTGTATATTATGAATATCATGTAATTCTCACGCATGACTTGGTTATACCGAATGAATCAGTTTCTAACCGATTGCTCCGCCACTTATGCAGATTTTAGTCGTTGATGCCGTGGGTGTCGTGTAATGTCTACTAATGACGCCATTTGTCACTGATCCACCTCCGACGGGAAACAAGAAATAGTAGCAATCCGCCTCGGTGAGGTTATAGTCGTTTGTATCCGTTGAGATGCGATTACGTGAGAAAGTCATCGTAAGATATCCGTTTTGATTGGTGAAACTGGTGTTCCAGAAGTTTTGAATTGCATCTCCCGATGGTCTTGACCATCGATCTGCAATCCAGCTGAAACAAAGCTTTTACCGTGCAACTAAGGATGCAATTTCGACGTCAAGTAATATCATTCGAGTTACATGAACGAAGGATAATTATTGTTCATCACGTGATCAAGTCAGATGATTCGTCGCCTATTTATGTGAGAATTTGACTGATTTAACTTGAAAACTTGAAAAGATGTTAAACGTCCTGGAAAGTGTAATTGACACTAAACTGACCCGTCAACGATCACAGGCAAACCGTTGCTGTCGATGAATCCATAGGCGACATCAACATTTTGCTACAAAGAACGAAAAATGATGCATATAAAGAGCTCTTGTCTTGCGACTCGCCGTGGTTTGAATATAAAACGACAACTTGAAAGTACATAATACAATAACAGCTGAAGTAAAAACAAATTTCAGCGGCATGCAGCAGAGTGGAAGTAAACTATCAAATTATGCTCGCTTTTGGCATAGGTCCCACGTGGATTTGGTACTTAAACACCGCATTAGTGCTTACTCCTCATTCTGAAATTATTTTCAGTAATGATTTATAACCGTTGCAGCCATGAGAAGAAAGCAGGCTATGTGATAAAAGAAAATGATAAATCATAAGCATACAGCAGTAGGGCATGCTGACGAAAACTTCATTGGTCACACTCATCTAATGCCAGGTCAAATCAAAGTATTAAATTTGGAAATAAATGGGAAACGATGTAAAGTCTATAACTGCACGACTACAATACAGAAATTATTGAAACGAAAAAGAAAGGACATCTAAGAAAATATAGAAAGATTATCATGAAAAACGATCCGTCGAATGCAGGTAAAGTTTCGAAAAGAAAAGTGTCGGGGAAGTGGCTTCAGCATTGGAAAGGATAAGCAAAAAGAAGCATTCACTGCGAGAAGGAAAAAAGTGTTTCGAATGAACCTGGATATAGAACTCTCGATCATAATCGCTGAGATCTAACAGACAGATTAATTTTAATGCAACTACTTCCAATACCATGGTTGGTTCCGGTGCAAATCCAATGGCCGTCCAAGTATCCGGCGCTTGTCTTGCTGTGATTGTGAATGTGATGGCGTCATTCGTTGAACTGACGAGCCATGATGCTTTGTATTGACACGAAGAAGTTACACTGCAGTTGTCAGGTGACATCCATTCGCCATACCCTCCCATATTACCTGTTACGATAAGCGTGTTTCATCATACATTTTTCAAAATGTTTCGTCTATCCTAGAGTCATATGAGAGAAGTACAAAACATTCTCTTATTATAAATCATGATGTAAGGATGTATTTATACGATGATATGTGACTGAGTGGAAACAATATTTGATGATCTTGAGTATGTCGTTTCAAGAAACTCTGCCGATAAGGGTTTTGCATAAAAGATCAGCTGCGCAACAGCTGTATTTCTCTAAAAAATAGTACGACTTTGAAATGGTCATAAGAGCAGGAACATTCTAGAATGTTTTCACAGTCATTATCGGCATGAATGTTTTCAAATGATTGCCGCCCTATTGTTATCAACTGTATGACGAGGTGTAAAGGTAAAATTTACCTGGAAAACTGGTTGACGACTGAGTGGAAACAGAACTTCCAGAAGACAATTGACCAGAACTGGTATTTCCAGTCGAGGTTTGAGTATTCGCTGTCGTTCCAGTTGTCGCTGTAGCTGTTGCTGAGACACAGACGGATGACAGAAATTAATTGAATACATAGTTATAAGTTTTTATTCATTTCAAGAATTCTAGTCGCTTGGAAGCGCTATTAGGTTGTTATCGTGCAAGGTCGCAAGAATATGAATTATCATGATGAGCATGAAATTCATTAGCCATACTCTCCTATATTGCGTGTTCAAAAATAGGGTTCACTGACATTTGCACGACCGACATTTGCGCGACGATAAAAGCGCGAACGTAAAATCGACAATTGCGCGCCGACATTAGCGCGTATTTCGAGGAAGCACGAATTGCGCTGTAAATTAAAAGTCATCCGTGCTTTAGTAACTATAGTCTTAATCATAACCCAAAATCAAACCCAAAATAACCCAAAATCAAACCCTAACTCTAACCCTAACCCTAACCTGTATTATTATATAATGTCGCGCAAATGTCGTTCGCGCATTTGACGGGTCACCGTTATCGTGCAAGGTCGCAAGAATATGAATTATCCTGATGAGCATGAAATTCATTAGCCATACTCTCCTATATTGCGTGTTCAAAAATAGTGAGCGTCTAATCGCCTATTGGTTTAACACGAAAAGCGGTGAATCTCGTCACACATTTGCAGTAGACGCACATTCGTTTTCTCTAGATGAAGTTTGAACAAGGCGTCATGATGACCATGATTGTGAAATTTCAATCTGTTCTATTTGCGTTTGGTCAGTAACCGAAAAATGTTAAGGCTTTTTAGAAAAAGAAAATGTAGGCTTACAGATCGTAATCGTATGTCAGGATAAGATAATTAAAAGAATTCAGCAAACTAGACTATCAATTTTATATGGCGGTGTAAATTTAGAAATAGGTGCAAAGTTCTAAACACAACTACTAACTCTGTTTCCGAATCTTTTAAAATCCGACTATAGACCCATAAGATTTCTACAAGTTCTCTTTCGAATACTGAACAGAACCTCGTTAACTATGTCTCATATTTAGTAGTTTACTCTACAGTAATGTGAATATAGAGAGGTACAATAATTATCTCGTTTATCACAATAATAAAGGACAAAGAAAGAAATAAACTGTCATCTGAAGTATTGCGTCGCTGTGCAACCTCACCTATGTCTTGGGTAACGCATAAGTAGGTAACCGAAAGGTAGTTTGTCTGACTGGTCTGTTTCGGACAGAAAATATTCGCAATGGCAGTTGATCGGTAGATTTCAGCTTGGATGTCGCACGACCTCTTTCCCTCGCAGCTGCTAAGTCTTGATAGGAGCGTGGCGTCGTTAACCGTGAAGACGTCGAATTGCTGGAGCGAGGAACTGTCGGGAACGTACGCGTCATCGCCAAGATCGTAGCAGCACAGGGGATGTACTTTGTAGGCAGCGTCTACGATGTGCAGCGATTCGCCCTCGCCGCACCACGAAGTGTTGCCGAACGACTGTCCCACGCATCTTCCGATGGTGTGCTCTATCGAGAAGAGATCGATAAATAAATTCGAATCGCATTCAAATTTAGAATCTGTCACGCTTCTGTTGCCGATACTTGGAAAGAAAAGTGGAGTTTGTTTTCGAATTCTGTGGAGTTTCTAATAAAATTTGCAACATGCGGTCTCTTGCTAAGATAATGAAACGGTCAAGTGAAACTTTTGTCAAGAAAATTATTAATTTGTGATTGGTCCTAATTGACCTCTGTGATTTTGACCTCTATTTACACGATTGGTAGTTTTGTGCGTCAATCAAAGGCAAATATTTCGTTGTCGTTAAGGGCTCTTCATTAAATTGGAAGACACGCGTTTGAAAAATTAAAACTCACACGCTATTTATTGGTCATACACCTGACACTGGCCATTCAAATTTGATCGAAATGAAACCATTTAAAGGACGGTTTAGCATTTTCCAACCTGAAGTGATAGGTGCTGGGCAGGTTCTGTTGATTTGGTACTGAAAAACTGTTTCGGAATCATCGAACTGATTTTCAGGGCTCAGGTCATCATAGCTGGTATGTAGCCAACACGCGTCGTCGTTTACCAGGTCGAAGTCTGCGGCGACGCAGTTGGGCATTGAAAGACAGACCGCAAAGCAATCGTAGTCGGTTCTGTAGTCGGAAAAAGCTATTCCGTTGAGTGAGTGAATCTGTGGAACGACTATCCATTGAAACTGACAATCTGAAACAACGAGAAATACAACAGGAATTATGCCATCATGCAATCGTGGCTCTGAAAATCACTATTTTTCAGCAACTAAAGACGATTTGACCAGGGATGGTTCCAAGTTGGGGATGACTGGGGATGCATCCCCTCACCGATCCACCCAAAATGCGTCTTCAATGGAAAATGATCGGATAAAAACTGTTGATGACTTTTGTTTGTTAGTCTTTTTCAGGGTTTACCGGGCCCGGACCGCTACATGTCGCCGGTCCCATGTGTATGACCTTTTTGCTTGTCAGCCTTTACACGGTTTAGCGGGCTCCCTACAAGTCGCCGTATTCCTAGAAAGGCATTGCATCTCCCCACCAACTTCCTGGAAATTCATTGCATCCCCCACCTAGAGTTCTTGGAACCGCCACTGGAGTTGGCTTCAAAAATAAAATTTTAATGTACAACGAGACAGCTTCCTCAAATAAGCGGCGCAATTTCCCCAAAGATATGGATCATAATTTCAACCCCAGCAAGTGGAATTCCGTACTGCAGAACTTGTTGTCAAATAGAAATTAATCTAAAATATTGTTTAACCTGAGTTGTTTCTAATCTAAGAACATTCATGTTTTTGATTAGAGTAATTTTTTGCTTTGTAATTCTACATTTAAAATATGAAGCTCTAGTCCAGATAGCATAGGCCTACATGTTTCTAACAGATCTGTCAGACACAAGTTACTTGCACAATCAAGACAGTATTTCTACGCAGAGAGGTTTACGATATAGCAACTAATCATCATTTCTAATTTCCTTTAGTAGTTGAAGATGAGGCGACATCATGAATCAAGCGTTTCCAGACAATTCTTTCTGTGGATGCTTATGATGCTGTTGTTATATTCACTCCATTACATTTTTCTATATCATCAATCCGTCTTCAGTTTGGTCTACCTCTCTTTCTTCTATTTGACGTAATAATATCTTGTTGAATTGTTTGCTGCAGGTTATCTTTTGTGCTTCTTTGCATGTGACCGAAATACAAATACTTTAGCAAATAAGTTAACCTATTGTTAAAACACAGCTAGAGACAGATTTGAGGAGCGGGTGAAAGGTTGAATTTATTCTGAAGGGTGGTCCAATGACTAGATTCTCGATGCCGTGCAAGTTAAATGAAAGTAGTCTGATATGTCAACTTCACCTTTTAGGGGTTGTCCATTAATTATGTCAATAATTTTTGGGCAATTTTGACCCCCTTCTCAACAACTGTCAACTTTCAGTGACCCCCCATAATTACGTCAAAAACTTTTGACCCCCCTCCAAGATCAATGACAGGTCCAAATAACAAGGTTATTATTTTTGCGGTGATGACCATTTCCCCCTTTTTGCTCATAGAGTGTCAAAATGTGGTGGTGATGACCTTTTAAAATCTTTTTTGCCATGCTTTTTCCATTATAATAAGTAGTATTCTATGAAATTTCCTATTTTGTGATTATTTGTTAAAAGTGAAATTGTTGACGTCAAATTCTCTTGACCCCCTACCCCCATTCCCCCTGTCAACAACTGTCAAACTTTTTCAACCCCCCTAAATTGCTGACGTAATTAATGGACAGTCCCTTATCGTAGCTTAAGGAACGAACCGGAAATAGAAAGAAATTGAAATAGAAGATGTCACCTCAGTGTCAAGAGTTGCATGAAAATAATTCACCACAGGAGTTCTAATCACAAATGGTCGGCAGAGAGCATTGATATTAGACGTAACTGCGACGTGGCTCATTAAAACCTCTGCGTTCCAGAAATGAAGGCTATGCGCTGTCATATATTCTGACTAGTATTCACGATAGTTTGAAATATAATAACATGTTATCCATGCCACTTGAGAAAAAATTAAAGCGGAGATATTTATGTAATATTCAGACTTCGGATCATGGCCAGGGTCAGGAACAGAACAAGGTATTTGATACTATTCACCGATGAAAGACAAGATGAAATGAGACTGTAATGACAGAAAGCGACAAATGCCAAATGCATTCAAAAGATCGGCTAAATTTCAGATAGAAGAAAATGGTATACAAGGCAGCCAATATGGTATATTTGCCATTCGGAATCGCATAAAAGGCCCAATATTTCCTTTATCAAACCCGAACACCGGTCAATTGTATAGAAAATATATGAGAAGAGAACATTTGCTAATAAATTACCAGAAAAGTTCATTATAGACTACCTCTGTTTCCTAATGACAAATGTATGCAAGGACTAAGATATTCCGACTCAAATATTGGTAGGCGGTAAGTAGGTCGGCGTTGAGCCACTGATAGACGACAAGTCATTAACCCCTTAACCGTGTATTTAACTGTAACTCAATGTAAAATGGACGGATATATCCGGGATCCCCAGTTAAGGGGTTAATAAACGAATCAGCATTTGGCCACATGCGAGATTAAACTTGCATCCAGAAATGTTGGGCCTGGGATTAAAATTGCATATAAAACGCTTGAGTCCACAGATGTATTGTTGGCTGTAAAATCAAAGGTGTGTACACTGCATGTTGGTTGCTTAGCCTATGCAGATGATTTTCTATTGTTAGATCATTCAGTTATTGCTTTACAGAAGATGCTAGACATTTGTAGCAGATATGCTAATGATTTTGATGCGCTGTTTAATGCCACAAAATCCATGGTCATGCGAATTTGGCAGATATGGGATAATGTATGCTCCCCTCTTAGGATTACTGGCTGTGTTTTGAATTTTGTCAACTGGATTAAGTATCTAGGGGTTAACATAACCAAGACAAAAACAATAAGATTGCTGCATAGAAAATCCATTGCACGTACGAGCATACGAGGATCAGATATTTTCGGGCATTTAACAATGTTTATTATAGATCCAAAGTATCAAACTCTGAACTGGTGACTATTGAATTATTTAAGTCGTTTTGTCTGCCAATTTTTATGTATGCTGTTGAAATAACCGCACCTAGTAAAACCAACATGAATTTGCTGAACACTGTATAAATAAATGCTTGTATAAGACTGGCAACAGTTCGAGGCAAAATATCACTGTAATACGAACTATTTTAAAAAGTGATCTGGTTGAAGTGATCATTAGTAATCGGTATGCTACATTTCTGGATAGTTTGTATTATCAGCCTGTGTTTGAGAGTACAAGAGATATTGAATATTTGTGTAAATTTGCAGAACATGTAATCAATAAGCCTAAGTAAAGCTTTGTTTTTTCTTAGGTCTATGTTGTAATAGTCCTGTTTGCATTATGTTGTGCTGGATTCTGCTTGTTTTTTGTTTTCTTTTGGGTTGGTTTTGTGTTGGTTTGTGATTGTCTTTTGATTGCAGTAAATGCGAAATAAAGATATATATATATATCTTTATTTCGCATTTATGGTGGCGCCTATCTATGGAAAATTCTATGGTGGCGCCTATCTATGGCAGCCTGCACACGTTGTGTGTGCCTCGTTTCGCCGTCGTTTCACGGCATTTGCTGACGCTCTGTACGTGAATTTTGCGCCGGACATGAAGAATGCTTCTCGTTCGTCGGTTTGCTGAGGAGTTTTAGCCGTCCTCTTCTGTTTCGCGTCGTTCTGGAAGTATCCAGTCGGTCTCACCGCTGTGGGCTGGACGCCGCCATGTTGGCTATTGTTGTAGCGCTAGGCGACGGTGATCGACTGCGTTCTGGACGTCGCTGGAGTCTCCATCTACGTGAGGACTGCGTTCAGCTCTTCAGTTTCCGACGTGTCTCGTGCCGTCCTCTACCTTCCACGTCGGTCTGGAAGTTCAAGTCAGTCGCTCTCCGTCGAGTGTGCGCCAATGTCAGTCATTATTTTGTGGCTGCCGCGTGAAAATTCAGCGGATTTTCGGTTGACTGTCGTTCTGGACGTCGTCGGATTTTCCATCTTCGTCGGGTTTTCCGATTTCGACGACGAAACTATCTTCTTGCGGAAGACCGCTTCTTCAGGAACTCACCGATGGTTACATCTGCGTGGATAACTCCTACTACCAACTCGCGGATTCTTACATCATCTTCCGTTCCTCGTTGGCATGTCAATGGGGCTACAGTTTCTTTGAAGGACCGCTTCTAAAGGACTCTGCACCGGACTTCTTCACGGCAGCAAAGTTCTTTCCATCATCACAGTGGATTTTAACATCGCCACCTTCTGACCTTCATTGACATGTCAGCGTTGTCAAAGCGCTTTTGATTTTGGATTTTAAACCATGCGTACAGCGTTATATAAATTGTCCTGGAATTGGATGATATATTGATATATATGATATGACATGATATATTGATATATATATTGATAATGATATATATATATATTGATATTGATATATATATATTGATATTGATATTGATATATATATATATATTATATATATATATATATTGATTGCTATCGTAATAGTCATTCCAGTCTATTCGTCTACTGTATATCGTCAATCCGTCTTTTGTTGTAACAAACTATAACACGAGTGTAACTTCTCCTGCTACAATGAGAGCAGGCATCTTTAAAGAAAGGCTCAAGGGTAAGGGCGATAATAACAATTGGAAATAATTTGTTCTCCTCTGCGTCCTGAGCTTAGCGGTGCAATTAACCCTGGTGACGCTGGTTCAAAGACACCGGAGAAAGTTTTGGATTCGACGACAAAAAACGCCTGACAAAGACGATGACCAATTTTCACCATTGGTGGCTAAGCTGTAGCGCCTACTGACCACTACTCTTTGAAACAAGTGGAAGTGACCCATCTTTTTGGCCTGGATTATCCACCGTAGACCGTCACCCGTTTGTCCGGTCGGATACCCTGGATTTGACCTGGATCTTGAATGATCTTGATTTGGTGTTCCATCGGTTGATGCTCCTGTGCATTATGAAGTGGCGCTATAGAAGTTTAAGATTAGATTAGATTAGTTCCTACCTGTGATCCGAGCATCGCACGTTCTGTTGATCGTGTACAGATTGACGTTCTCTGCATTGATTAGTTCATCGTCGACGATGTCCCGAGGATTGGTGTGGGTCCAACAGCTGCTCGGACTCCTCGTTCTGTCGAAATCAACGGCCAGACAACCGGAAAGGTTGGAGCAGAACGCCAGACAGTCCAGCAGCTCTGTGACGCCGCTCTGTTGCGTTCCTCCCGCCGCCTGAATGTTATGGAGTAGCTGCCACGTCTGCGGACAAATTGTCTTCGACGCTTCTAAACAATAACAAGCCTTGTAAACCCTGCAACATCGGAGCAGCCAATATATTTGCACGATTAACAGTGGCGGCTCCACATGGGGGGCAGTGCCCCCTTATTGAATGTCTGGTCCCCTCAGTGTCCCCTGTTGGGACCCATACTTACTACTACATACCTAGCAACAAATAGTTGGCCCCCATGCTTAGAAGTTTCCACCCCAACGCCCCCGCCCCCCACTTGCCAAATCCTGGAGCCGCCACTGGTGATTAATGACGCTATCGATCACCAGTGTCTTTGCAACTGTAAGTATATTGTCAGTGGTCGATTTTTGAAAGTAGTGGGGTAGACTCCTCCCGCCCAAATTTTTGAACTCAGCCATGGTTAGGCCTTGGCCGGTGGAGTTAAACACCCTAGTGTCCCATTCAGATCGAACATCGGATTCATGCAATAGCAGAGTTAAGATAACTGGAGAATGAACACTTCTAAATTTGGAAATATTTTCGCTGGAGAAGTCGTGCCTCACTTCTTAACTAACTACTGCTACATGCAGTTGCCTTTGCCAACAACGCTGAAGACATTAACTTTGACACTGTGCCACAGAACCTATTTTATTGATTAATTTTTCCACGGTCAATAACTGGTTTAAGAAATTGCTATCTATTACGGTTGGTTGGTTTGGGTAGGGTCAAGTAACGCTATTGCTTATTGCGGCACCATCGAGTAGTGGAAGGATTTTTGACACGCTACCGGAGGGTAGCGGGTACGAATCTTACCCTAGCCACCTTGAGCAAGTTGCATCAATGAATTAGCGGTTGCCAGCCGTGATTTGTGGCTACTTTAGAGAATCGTGTAAGATTTACTAGCTAGTTAATAGTTTTCTCATCAACCACTCTAATAAAAATTTCTTGAAATTTAGGTCAAAGGGATGGTGCACACATTGAATCGTGTCATTCTACAGCAAATCAGCTGTCAGTTTTTATCATCCGGCGTCTGTAATAGGCCTAAAACTGAAATGCTTTTTTAAAGGTTTTTTCGTATAGGGATACTATAGGCCTATATTATAATAGCGCGACCACAAATGGCACAATATTGGCATTGCGTTTGCTCTGCGACCGGCGCCAGAGAGCAGTATGCTCCCATAGCCTGTGGCCATTATTTTCAGACATAGAGACGATATAAGAGGCCATTCTTGCAGCAACTCGTTTCATCTTCTAGTAGGCCTATAGCGACACTATATTGAGCTGGACACGAGTCGGTAAGCAAATAAAGACGCACATGATATACACTGCAGGGCGATACCCCATAGACAGTGATGGGCACTAAACTAAAAAAAATTCAATTAAACTAAAACTTTTATAACTAAAAATCATTAGTTAAACTTTAGTTTGAAATTGAACTTTTAAAGTAGTTGAACTAAACTAAAAAAGTCAGTTAAACTTTTCTAAACTTTTTCACAAACTTTGTTACCGATCTTCATATAGTTTCTCTCAAACGTGAATCATCTATGTAACCGACAATAATGTTGTTCTGCTATGTACAGTACAGTATTAAGCAAAATGTAACAGTATGACGTCCATGTTGGCGAAATTGTGTCAATTTATTATCTATGCTGTCTATGCAGTCTACTCTACTGTATTTGTTTTCTTTCATTCATACAGAGTTGCATACCTTGATATGGTTTAGAAAGTTGGTATTTGAAGTAATGTTGCCACTGTGTAAGCAGTAATGACATGCAGCGCTAAAGTTTTTACATCCTGGCTTATCATCTTTTAACTGCACATCCTTAAGACACTTCTCAATCAAGAAACTGTTCATGTTTGCCACAAATATCAACAGAAATATTGAAGCGATGATTTATTAGTACAACAGTGATTGTTGGGCCATTTATTCTAACAAATTCTATGTATGCAACTATGCATGCATGCCACGAGCAAGTAAATCAGCAGATTAAAAAAAGTTAATTAAACATTTTAGTTACAAACTAAATTTTATAGTTAAACTATGATTTTAACTAAACTTTTTTCTAGTTAAACTTTGATTTTAACTAAAAAATTGTAGTTTAACTAAAGTTTGAAACTTTTGAGCTAAACTAGTGCCCATCAGTCACTACTCACTACCCATAGACTGCATGCGTTAGTTTGGACCCTATAGCCATTAATTTGTTTGACACGACTCTACACAACTGAGATCCGCTGCATGAGTGGGCGATCTTCGCAGGCGTGTTCTACAACTCATCGATGTAAACATCGGCTTGCTAAAATATTGCTACGCACGGTTATGTTTGGAAATTCTTACAAATTTTTATCAGTATGTCTCATGTGACAAATGAATCGGCAAACCAATTTGTTATTTTGATAATATGAGTTTTCTCTGTCTCTCTCTCCCTCTCTCTCTAGCTTTTTCTGTCTGTCTCTGCTATATATATATATATATATATATATATATATATATATATATATATATATATTATTTTATGTATAAAGAACTGATGCATGAAGACTGATGATGCATAAGAATCATATATATATATATATATGTTTTATCTGGAAACAGTGTTTATTCTAGGCCCTTTTGGGGGAATTTTCCCCCAAAGTTTGAAAATCCCCTCTCCCCCCCAAAAAATCTATATGTTGCATTGGGGGATGGAAATCTCCCCCAAAGTGTGACAAGCGTGACGAGAGGGTTTTTTTATTTAGGAGAGAGGAAAACATAACGATATGACCATATTCAGAAGAGCATTAGAGCATGTGGAGAAGAAAGGGAAAGGGAAGAAAGATAAGGAAGGATGTGATGACTTTTTTTGCTTGTCACCACTTCCCGACGAGAAAAAATCTCAAATGTCTGGATGACCTTTTTTTGCTCATCAAGGTTTTTGGGCAGACAAACCTTCTCCCCCAAACATTTCAAACTCCCCCCCCCCCCGATGTCAAGGTGGCTAGAATAAACACTGGGAAACAGTAATTATAGTCACCATTGAAAAGCATGATTTAGATCCCTATGTTGAATATTACTTAATAAGCCGTCATCAACGTAAACGTATAGAGTATAATATTATATCATAATATCAGTACTTAGTATATACATATACTGGAAAACGTGCTTTTTCTGTCGCCGGACCCAGACTTTGGAATTCTCTGCCGGTACAGGTCCGCCAAACTGATTGTCTTACTACCTTCAGGTCTAGACTTAAAACACATCTATTCCTGACTGCATATCCGCCTTAACCTGGAATCTGGAAGTACGGACTGACCTTTGGATTACAACCTCGATTCACCACGGACAATGATTCACGACTACGATTATTCACTGAAGCGACCATCGACTGGTGCAGATGTACTACTACAATGGCGCTAAAGAAGTCTACTACTACTACTACATATATAGATTGTGTGTAGCCTATATTATATATTATATGTGTGCGCGTGCGTGTGTGTGTGCGCGTGCGTGCGTGCGTGCGTGCGTGCGTGTGACTAGGCTTTATTTCGCCACCGCACGGAATATAGCGTTACTAAGAGTAGGCCTATATAAGCCTATATATATATATATATACATATTTGTGTATGTGTATATGTATGTATGTAATCCTACTCTGCCTATTTTTGTCAATTGTCTAGGTATACATATGCATAAATAAGCGATTGCCTTTAGACGAAAATTAATCTTTAGGTTACTACCGCTGTTTAGTGTTGAATTGGCAAATTTTGAGACGATGACAGTATTCGTGGCAAGTCGTAGACTTCATTGTTGTTGAGGTTGGCATCTCTATTCAGGTTTTTGATGAATTACTAGCCTCAGAGAACGACACAGACAAGCACAGCCGCCGCCGCCGTATGCATTACCCACGAATTCATTCATCCATTTCGAAAGGAACGGTCCCTCGGGTCAATCTTTAGGCATACACGGTAACTAGCAAGACAATTTCAAATGAAACGCGGCTCGGAATACTTAAGTGCTACGTACGGTCAGTTCTGCTTTAAATGGAGCAGAGACTTGGACCACGTCAAAAGCTATGAAAAAGAAACTGGAAGCTGCTGAAATGTGGTTCTATATAGGAGAAAGCCAAAAGTTTCGTGGACGGATAAAGGAACCAACAAAGAAATCTGTTCTTCTTCCATCACCTGTAAAACACTGATTGCTACCATCAAGCTAAGATAGACGAACGTTTTCAGGCACTTGCTGAGGGAAAATGAACTCGAGAACTTGGCAGTGACAGACAGGCATGGCGGAGAGTAAAAGATCAAGAAGAAGAAAACAAAGATCAAAATACACAGACAGACTTAGAGATGGACTGGAGATAGACAACAACATTGAACTCCCGAAGAATACCAGAGATTGTGGAAAGTGGAAGTCCATGGTCGCCTACGCAGCAATGCATGGCACCTGAGAAGAAGTGCTTCGAAGTGGGTAACCTACTTGAGCGTCAAAGAACGGCCGAGAGGCGCCTAGACATTTTGGATCATCACATGCATCCACTTCCAATCATCCAATGCCGGCACAAGTTTCATACGATTCCTAGCTCGATGCGATTATATCACGTAGGCCTATGGTTACGTAATCGCGATCATTACAGTATCTTCAAGACTGATTGTAGTTTACGACCTTCTGCACAGTGCCTATTGGCTACACTTCCCAAAGACTCCCTGAAAATACTTGACCGCCCAAGCTAGAAGTTTCCCACTAATAGAGCCATTGGTAGCATTGGCTCGTTTTATTTCATGACACGCCGAATTCGATTTTTAAATTAAATAATGTTTCAACATCACATAAAGATGCCATTTGTCGGCTATCGTCATTTCACAAAGCCATGTCAACCTGGACGAATAACTATATCACTCGTGTGTCTCAATCTGTTCCAAGTGTCAAATCGGCTCATTCTTTACTTAGGCCTACTTGCGCAAATTCAATAGCGTCGAATACGAACCACATATTAGGTAGGTATTAGGTAAACTTTTCAATCCAGTATCTGAGACCAAGATTCGACCGTACGTATTATATGTATAATATTTCCAATGATGTAATACGTTTAATACGCGTACGGTAAAAGTTCGGTACATCCAAAAAATCACTGCTTAAAATAAGTGAACTGAATTATTAAAATTTAGCAGGAAACATTTACTTGTTATTCTATGGTTTAAATCTAATTCGAAGTCGGGTGAGTAATTATGAGTAATTATATTATGCATCAAAGCGCTTTGACTAATCTAAGAATCAATTGGCTCCAGCTGCTTGATGACTGAGGGTATCTGGGATACCGAGGTCCGCTACCACCTTCAGGCATTTCTGCCAAAGTATAATAATATTGTGTATAAATACGCGTATAATATATCTGGACATAGTATACGTATGCTACGCGTATAATTCCAGGGGACGTAACGTACGGTCGAATCTTGTCTGAGACAAGAATTGACATAGCCTAATACAATTACTTGGTGCATGGTGTGAAACCAGTCTGGTGCAACTGATGCAGACAAAGATGCGCAAGCTATATGCATATATATATATATATATATATATATATATATATATATATATATATATATTCATGCCCTCGATACTTACCTCCCGAAGGTCTTATAAAGAAAAAACCTTCAGGAAGCAAAAAATGAATGTACTTCAATTCTCGTCTGGCTCATCGAGGTCGTATATACTGTATATATATGCTTATATTTAGGCTTATATTTAGGCTTATATTTAGGCTTATATATATTCATAATTCATGTTCTTTATTTGAACGCGTGGCTTCTACTGGTTTTTACACGATTATGTCTGGCATATCGACTATGTAGAGCCCACGTCGTAATTTTTGGTTAAGGGTCACTGATAGACCTTTGGATTTTTAAAATAAACTTTAAGCTAGAAACGTTCAGAGCAGTTAAAGCCTATTGCCACAGTTTCCATAATCTTGGATGCCATAGCATTTGCTCTGGTGCAGATGCCACCCTATCATGACGGTTATTAGCAAGGTCTCGAAAAGTATTCACCTGCACTCTAGATTTTACTTAGTACGACCCATAGCTTCAGTATCACCCACAGTCATTAAGATCCAAGCAAGAAGTCTTACACAGACAGTGGGGCGCAAGCTGCAGGAGTCGGTGTGGAAGTGATGCTGAATACTCTTTTCACACCACCATCCACGCACTGTGGTATTTGCAGGATTTAAGGAGGCGGCAGATTCTTGATCATGTGTGTTGTAGGTTTATTTATAAACGCGTCCGTCAGAAGCAGGGCTATTTCTAGAATTGTGAATTTAGGGGGGGGGGGGTCGGGAAAATTTGGAAATGTCGGAATTTGGAAAAAGTCTGACAAGCGAAAAACCTTATCAAGCTCCAAAAAGTCTGACAAGCAAAACCAAACAAAAAACAAAAAACGCTTATCAAATATCCAAAAAGCCTGAAAAAGGTCATCCCTAGCTCAGATTGAGGGGTGATGTCGGGGGTGTCGTTCTCAAATTCGGGGGTGTTGGGAGGGTGTTGGCGGGTGTCAAAATATCTCTCGATTGGGGGGTGTCGGTCTCAGATTGGAGGGTGTTGGTGAGGTGTTAGGGGGTGTAAAAATATCCCTGGTCAGAAGACGATGGGAGTCTGTGATTCCTGATTACTGCTTACTGGCTTACTGACCTCATATAGCAGTGAGGACCTGGGGCAGTGGCAATCTTTTCCCATCACTGGTCTGACTCAAATACCATACTGGCCGGTATCAAAGTACAGGTCCGCCGAGAGAAATTCCGGGTCCCTTGCAGAAGGGAAGTCACGGGCCCCTAACAAGTGTGAAAAACTGCTGATGACATTTTTTGCTTGTTAGTCTTTTTTCTTTTTCAGGATGTAAAAAATTCGTCACCGGCCCGGGCCCCATGCAGGTGGCCGGGCCCTTTGTGCATTTGCCCTCCTGACCCCTCTCTGCGGCCCTGCCTAAGTACCTACCATTAAAATTAGAGAATGGCACAGGGACATGCCCGCGGGGAACCTAATGCGCGGTAAATCAAGGTGTCGGGGAGTTGCTGATGGAATTAGACGCGATTCGTATTGAACGTTTCCGTGGCGCAGACCCGATAATATAAACCCATGATTAGCCTACATAGTCTTTCTGGCTTTGGACTGGTATGTCCACTGGATCAGAGGAGGGAGGCGAAATATGATTCTGGCATGCATTCACAGACGGGGAGCCATTATCCTACATCAGAGTAATATTTGAAGGTAAGCAGAGGAGGAAAAGAATTTTAATTGTATAGCAGCAGCCGGAACTTTTAAAAGGAGTGTATTCTGCTCTCAGTAGTCAAGCGAAACTAGACACCTAAATAGTGGACCAGTGGGAGAGGGATTTAATAATAATAATAATAATAATAATAATAATAATAATAATAATAATAATAATAATAATAATAATAATAAATAATGTGATTTTAAGTGGTTTAGGCGGCTAAGTAAGCCTGTGTGAAAACCAGAAGTAAGAAGTTACTCGGAATTGTTCCCTACTCTATCCCCTATAAATATCACATCGGCATATTAAATTCCTGTAGTTAGAACTCGGGTAGTTAGCTTTGCAATTGAATGCAGATGCTATACAAAACTAATAGCAAATGAAAAGTTGAAAAATACAAAGTTCCGTCGTCCAAATGTACCGAAGGAAGGGTAAATTCCGCCAGTCGGCTCGCAATTTTAACAGACGGTTCGGCGAACAGTCGTCATTTATAAAAACGGTTTGACCAAACCGGACCGAACGGGCTCCATCACAGCGTTGAAGTCTAGTGTATTCTTTAGGCTTAAGAGTTAAGACTGGAAACAGTCTTAACTCGTACAGCTATTTTACTGAGTCAGCTAAAGGCACAGGTGCACGGGGAAGAGTAGTGATAGTTGCTGAGCAATTCTGTGATAGTCCTTTGCATTCGGAATAACTATTGAACAGGTCTTGCTGCTTGCTAATACGTTATTAGATTGAAAGAGGTTTGAAAACATGGATTCTATCGGTCTAATTAAGCGTTTCTCGATCTCTTTTAGTCAAAGATACTACACGTGATAACTATGCAATAGCTGGGCAACATTGAATTTAGGCCATATAACAATTTTGCTTGCCATAAAATAGGACTCAATTTTGTCTAACCTGAATTTAAAGCATCTATATACAACTTCAAATGATTACACTTTGATGAGCCTACACCTACTATTGCAAGACTCATGCCTCGTTTGTAATACTCTAAATTGCCACAGTTGACGATAAAAACTTAATAATTAATTGACCGAAAAGAGCACCGTTTGAAACACAACGCGCCGGTTTTACCTGGTTGACCGCAGTAGTAAACACTGGTGATATCCGTCAATGAATTGGGACAGTCGACACAACCGCCGCCAGGTGGCGTCGTTGAAAATGCATTGCAATCGACGTTGCACGCGTAGAACTCTTCATCGACGGACATCGTCCTATTCGTCGCCGTGCAGGAGCTGTCGCAGAGGACGGTTCCTGCGGCGCCGGAGCAGGACGAAGAGCAGGTCATGTAGACCTGTTGCCGGGTGCAGTTGGCGTAGTTCGTAACGCCGACGGCGCCGCAGTCGGGCAGCGAAGTGTTCTTCATTCCCTGTCCTCCGTAGTAACAGGCTGCCGAACAGCGAGGGCTCGACGCCCTGGCCGTACATCGGACCTCTCTGGCCTCTGAAGTATTCGCGAAGATGTAGACGACGGAGATGAGAAGGAAGCAGAACGCGAATGTTCGATTCATTATCGATCTTAAGCAGCAGCAACAACAGCAGCAGCAGCAGCGATCTGAAACAGCGTGAACTCAGAATAAATTAATAGAATTTAATCTGATGTTATCGCTAACATGTAGCGCTAATCAGATATGCAAGAACACTTTTATGAATAAAACACCAAAACTGTTAAAAAATAATCAAGACTTGTGAGCTTTGACCATAAACCATCGCCACAATTGCCGTGCAGAAGGAAAAGAATCGTTTCAGACTAATTTTGAACATCTCTCATCATCATCTATGCCCTGACAATGCTTGCGCATGCGTAGGCAGCCCATTCACTATTAATCTCCATTTGCCTCTATCTAGAGCAGTCCTAGGTGCTTCATATGAAGTTAATCCAATTGTTTCACAGTCTTCTTTAACATTGTCGATCCATCTTCTTTTCGGTCTTCCTCTGATTCTTTCTCCATGAACTTTCCCGTACAATGCTATCTTTGGATATCTATTGTCCATTCTGACTACGATACTTTGGACATGTAGTCAGAATGAACATCTGTAAGTAGTTCTATACTCGTGAGTGTTTTCAAACAGTTATCGGAAGTTTCCTAAAGATACGTTAGGTCTAATAACATAAAAATCAAATAATAGTCTAAGTATCACTAACCATAGATTGACTTATGCTTATCAAACAACAACAGCAGCAGCAAAAACAACAACAATTATATACCGCCTTCAACTTTTTCTGATTAGCGTGCTAGAAAATCCAGAGTGCTCCTTGCTAAGAGACACTACATACTTTTACTACTAAATGGAGAAACGTGACCTATTGACCAAACGCTTTTTTATTTCGACGAAATCGGCTTTAGAGTTTATTCGCACAAAACCAATGCGAAGGCCTGGCTTAAGCCTAAGTGAGACGAGTTCACTGACAGACTGAACGCGTATCCAAGTTAAAACCCGCTTCGCTTCCCATTGTGTTCAGCTGTAGTCAGACTGTTTAGCCGGGCGGACACGCCCGAGCAGCGCCAGAGACCGTCGTCGCCATCAAAGGATGACCCGGCTGACCAAGAACACCAAGTGCACTCAAGCTCAGGTAGGCCTACTGTACAGGCGTCATATAGATGAAACCGACCGCAAATGGTATCACAGGTCACCGATACACGCACAACGTACCGGTAAGTGTGTACGCGTCTCCAGCCCAATGAGTACTGTATGATTGCAATAATTCAATTCCGTCAAATTTTATGGGGATAAGATGGCAGAGAAGGTATACGCTGTGGAGAGGTAGGCTGACGGCTGACGGAGCGAGGTTCAAGCCCCGTTAGCTATCACACATGCAGTAATGCCTTCTAGTCCTAGGCCACTCTAAACCGGTGTCCCGTCAGTTCCTGGACCGTCACTTCCTGGATCGTTAGTTGCATGCTGGACCGTTCCTATTGTTCTATCTTTTAAGTGTATGTAAACAAGTGTAGACCTATACACTATGAAATATAAATCACTACATGCCTGACAGTACACAGCTACACGTGACAACGATGGTCTCTAATAACACGTCTAGGTAAACATGTCACGGTAATTTAAACATCCATATTCAATATAGCCTAGTACCCATTTGACAATAACTTGAATAATTGGGACAAATATGGGCTTAAGACGCGAGCAAAGTATTCGGGAAATGCTATTCGACAAGATGCTTATTGGTCAGCAGCTGTCCGCCTTGTACGTAATTGTTTTACCTTACCTATGTACCTACCTATCTTCCTACATACCTATCTACCCACCTACCAACCTACCTACCTAACTACCTACCTGTTTACTTCCATTTACAATGACGGCCCAGGAAATGACGGTCCAGGAACTGACAGGGAACCCTCTAAACCATGCTATCTTTAATGCTGTCAAAGTATCGTTTGAAAAATTCTGATAACTGTTTAGAAATACTCAAGAGTATAAAACTACTTACGGGTATAGAATTGCTTAAAGATGTTAAAGCAACAGTTTGAAACGAGAGGTGACGGCGTCAGGCTGGGTTTGTTGTGGGGTCGGACATTTTTTGCCAGGGCCAGTCGGGGCCAGAAAAAGTTTTGGTTAAGCTTGTTGATTGCATGAATAAATTACACAAACTAATTGTTAATTTTTGATGCCGCGCTTCTTATTATACCAAACAGTTAAAAACACGCAGTGATGGCGACAGTAACTGTATCATCAGTGATTCAGTATAGGCCTACATTCTGAGCTGACAGTATGCTATACAGTAATGGCAGTAGGCCCTACGGTATCTGAGCTGGCTGACTGCAACTACCAGACAAAAGAACTCTTGGTCCATCCATGTAGTACGTACGCACCGAGGGGGAGTGTGTTGAGATTTAGGCGATTTTGCGTACGGAAGCGTACGGGGAGGGGGGTCACGACTGAATTTTTACGTAGGCCTACGCACAAATTTCAAATGTATAAATAGGTATATTCACACAAACATTTGGTTTGAGCACAATAACTTTCTCACCGTCAAACAAAGGGTCCCGTGAATTGTTCCCACGGTTATTTAAATAATTGGTCGGCAAACTTCGCGGAGGGAGAGCGTTTGTCGGGAAGAGGAGGGGGTTGACCAGAATGCTCGAGCGCAGTGGCCTATTAAAATAGAACTATCCTATTACTTTAATATTAAACAAATGCTTTTTGACTATGGCTAAAAATTAAATTTCACCGTGCGGGGGTTGCTAATTTGTACGTAGGCATGGGAGTAAAAATGTACGGTGTGCAACAGGGGGAGGGGTGAGAATATGCCTTTTAACGTACGTACTATATGGATGGCCCCTTTCTCACTGATCCTACATGCAGAGAGGGCTTATTGCTTCTAAATCAGATGAAAAAATTTTTAAGTTCCCGATTAATAAGCTTAGAGCTAAGTTGGTCACTGACGAATACAAAACAGTATGACTCAATCGACGACGTCACAGACTCTAGATGAGTCGATGTGCTGTTATCACGAAAACAAATAATTTAATACAGGTGACAGGCACAAGCAGCGCTGATTTTCAGGTGTCCGGAGCATGACTGGTGATTTATTTCTTTTCCTGTCTGTACGAATTAAGAAAATAAATTTACATAATTCGTAATACGGTTTACCAGGGAGATTTTTACGCACACACCCCTAAACCCCCAATTTGAGGTCGACACCCCCAAAATTTCCTAATCTAAGAATGGTATGTACCTAAATAGCCCCCCGAACACCCACAGATTTTACCGACACCGCCCTAAATTCACAATCCTAGAAATAAACCTGAGGTTTACTTATTTGACGTAACAATTATACACAAATTTGACTCATCCAATTCACCAAGTGCTCTTTACTTATTTCTTATTTCCAGATTTGCAAGACAAAGACTTAATGTGAGGTCTTAGCGTAGGCGTAAACTTCTATTAGGCATCTAGGCTCGAGTCTCCCACTTTTTAGAGGCTACCATAGGGAAGGAGAAGATATAGGGGTTGTGCTTCCACTCTTTCATCCATTTTTACTCCAACTGGTCTTAGACTGCAGGTAGGTCTATTGATAGTCCAGGATATTAAACAAGAGGCACCCAAGATAATGACCATGTAAAAATTGTTCGTGTTGAACATTTCTTCTGAATGGTCTTTCCGCAATGTACGGTAGATCACGTGCATCTACAACGGCGAAGAAGACGGTTTCTGAAAACTGTGAGACCAGTCGTCGTATTTGTGTCACCTCTGACCCATCTCAGCCCCCCACCCCGTCTGTTCCCATGTGTACATAGTTTATTGTAAGCGACGCAGTTCAGCACCTTCACGGCACGAAGCTGCTTAACCACGAGACTGTAATCCAGTGGTCTGTTGTAATTTATCTGTATGTTGACGCCGATCACAGCCGTGAATGATTTACTCAATTGTTTGCGCATAGTATGACCTCGGCATTATCTTTTGCCGGGGGTTTCGTCTCTAAAGACTCAGGAGCCTCGGTGGGGGCAGAACTGAGACGCTCATCGTCTTTGATACAGACGCGTCTATAAACAAGCACAACACACATACACAAACACACACACACACGCGCGCGCGCGCGCGCACACGCAATGGGGCAGATAAAGCATCAGCACGATCTCTATCGGACGCATGGATGATCACGACGTATACGGTCAGAATGAAAGGCGACATCTGAAGTTTCTGGGGTAAACTAATATATATATGTATATGTATATATACATATAGACATATATACAGTATATATATATATTTATATATATGACATGCATGTAAATATATGATATAGTGATATACTGTATATACATATATGTATAGGTCTACATATGTATATATATATGTGATATATACATATTATGTGTGTGTTTATGTGTATATATATACATCTGAAGGTTTTGGGGCAAACTAATATATTTATATAGTATAAGTGACATGCATGTATATATATGTGTGTGCGCGTGCGTGCGTGTTTATGTGTGTATATAAATTGCTGTTTGTCTTATTTTTAAATTCTCTGCAGCTATAGCTGCGTATAGCACACTGATGTCCTTTGGTATCTTTGCTATTCCGATCTGTCATGTACTCTTTCTATCGGCTACTGCTACTGTTTCTAACTTTCTGACTTACACCACAGACATGGACATGGGTTGAACCCACCCATGGATTGGGTTGGGTTGGGTCATAAATTTCCATGTTTATGGTGGGTTGGGTCAAAAAATAAGTCATGGTGGAAGAAATTGTACTGTAATACGGTGATTTGGGTCGGGTAAAGTAACCTTATTGCTTTCATGAGTTGGTTGGGTTGGTTCGATCTGAATCATGATGGGTTGGGGTTTTTAAAATGGACCCATGTCCATGTCTGATAAAACATATTAGACTGACTCTGGGTCTTCCTTGAGTCTCTCTTCATCTGTCATTGAATGCGTATAGCTTTCACTGGCCACTGGTTTGATTGTAAGTCCTTCCATTTCTTCAAAGTTTTGCCCATAATATCTTTTAAGCAGATGTCGAATGGAACTGGTTTTGTTTCGGTTCTAAAATATGGGGAACCATCCACAAAAAGACGAACTCCATCCATAAGTATGGCCAGTGGCGTAGCCAGGATTTCCGGAGGGGTTTTTGGTTTTTGGTTTTGACCGTGACCAACTTCGGAAAAAGCTTGACAAGCAAAAAAGCTCATCTCCTCTATTTTTCCCGAAAGCAAAAAATAAAAAGTCGTCACACCTCTTAAACCGTTACACTCTATAACCAAAGGGGGTTTTACCCCCAAAATCGCGTCCCAAAATTAAAAATGCATAGAAACTCATTAAAAATATTTTGTTTTTGGCAGCCAAGAGGTTTAATCCCCAACCCCCCTTCGCCACTGAGTATGGCAAAGACAAAAGTTGCTAATTGGAATATGCAGAAAAGGCGTTTTGCCACTTGAGGATTCGATACATCCACTTTTAGCAGTGAAGTCTTATTTCTGTTAGGGACAGCGTCAATGAACAGTACACCTCACTGATTTAGCTTTAGCGGGGTGTTATTATTCATCCACATGTTTTGACATTAATAGAAGTTGCCGAAAATTGACGTTCTGAGTGAAATAAAGCATAGCATTGGCGCGACGACAGTAATCTCGACAGCACACAGTAGCCGCGTCGTGCATTTCTAATTTCCTGTTCTAAACGCCTTTAATACTGCTCGAATCACGACTTGAATATTTACCCGATAATATAGTGAGAGACTCTCATTGTAGAATTTGCCATGAGTTGTGATGAGTGGGGCTCGTCATCATGACAGAGTTTTATCTTTATAGTCGAGGAGATACCCACACTCCCCACCCCCACCGAGCTGCAAAGCAAACTAGAGATCACGATTTCCGAGTAATCGGTAGTGAATCATCTTCATTCTGCGGTTAGCCGACCTCAAGAGTTCGTTCAGTAGGTCTACAAAGCGGTCATGGAGAACGGTCAGTTTAGTAAGGCTGCACAGTTTGTACCAAAGCCTTGACACATTTTTTCACGCTGCAGAGATATTTGTGAATCGAATGCCTGCGTAAATCAATCTTTCTGTTCCTTCTGTCAGTCAGATAATGAAACCGTATACAAGATAGTCCAATTGGTCTATATTCTATAGCATGTAATTGGTGGATACGTTAGTAAAATTTTCGAAAGTTTCTTTACTCCATTCCCAAAAAAAATTTGAATGCATTTTACTCGTCACATGCAGAATCGTTTCCAATTGCACGGGCGTCCGCAGACATTTTTACAGGGGGGGTTGCAAAACAAGGTCTTGTGGCGAAAGAAATGCAATTTTTTTCCAGGGGATTGCAAAACAAGGTTTTGTGACGAAAGAAACAAGTAATTTTACATTTTTCGTAACTCCACAATTTTTCCAGGGGGGTGCAATTGCACCCGATTGCACTCCCCTCCGGACGCCCATGTCCAATTGGACATTTTTCACATGGATCTCTGACGAATAGAAGCGACCGTGTCTCGTTGCACTCTCTCGTGCTTTCTTTAGTGTTTCCCATGGTTTCAAACGCATTTGCCCGCATTTATTGGAAAGTCACGAGCAATTCAACCTCGTAATGTTTGCGCTCTACCTCGTAATGTTTGCAAGAAGCGTTTTCTCAAGTGAAAAAAGTTTAAACGGCACTGGTTACGCGTCTTCCTAGTGCAAAGCTAGAAATTATTGGGTAAGAAATTCTAGACGAATTTCGTAAAGCAGAGCGTGTGGCGATCCCAAGAATTCTTGGTGAGGGGAATGCATTGAATTTTTAGAAAGTTGGTGTGGAGATGCAATGAATTTCTAGGAAGTTGGTGGGCAATGAATTTCTAGGAAGTTGGTGGGGGATGAAATGAAATCCCGTGACAGGTTGACAAGCAAAAAAGTTCATTAACAGTGTTTTGCCCAGCAAATGTAAATAAAACTTCCCGAAAAGGCTGACATGCAAAAAGGTCATCAGCTCTGTTTTGTATACAGGTACTCGGCGGACATGTAGCGCCGTAACAACTCGGATCGGGAAAACCCCCTGAAATGCTGAAAAGCAAAAGAAAGAAAAGGAAGCTCGGTGGAGATGCATCCCCAGTCTTCCCCAACGTAGAACCGTACCTGTATGTTTTGACCAGTGGTCACTATTCTAATTCTAGCCAATTAATTAGTGGCAAACAGGGGCGTAGCGACGGGGGAGGTATATCGGTATATATATATATCTCCAAATCAGTCTACCTTAAAGATTTTAATGTGTTTTTTAAGATTTTTAAAGATTTTAAAGATTTATCCGCCCCTCCTCCCAAATCACATTACCCTCCTCCCACCCCAATCAAATTCCTGGCTACGCCCTGGTGGCAAGCTTTGCAGTAGCTGCAGAGTACGCCTGCTAATCGTTTATCACACCTTCGAAATTATGTCTGTCGATTGAGATCCTCAGTGTCTGCTGTTTGGCGTCGAAGTACTCGAAATGGGCGGACGCGCTTGGCTGATCATCAGCAACCAACCACGAAAACAACAAGCGAATTCAAATTCCTCAGTTGACGCGGTACCCAGTGCCGACGGCAGCCCCCCGAAAGATGTCGCCGTGTTTCAATAGAGTCCTAACGATGAAAGTCTGGGTTATCAACGGAGGGTTACGGATGAAGGACATCCGAACCTTTGTTACCAGTTGCTTCTTCTTATGCGCCCAAAAGTCTCTGCTGTTCAGTTATTATACGACTTATTCTTGTAGTGAAATGAACGCATTCAACGTTCAACGTCTTCAGCACTGACAACCCGCAATCCTCTTAAGAACGTTCGAGTAGACCCATCATCTATCTATCAATAGAGATTTTTACAGACATCGCCGCAACGTTTCGCTATTCTGAGCTGAAACACGAAGAGTTTTCAATATTGCAGAGACGCCGCTTTCAGGGGCGTAGCCAGGAATTTGATTTGGGTGGGTATAAATGTGGGGTATATACTGTTATATATAATATATATGTAAATAATTTGTATTATATATAATATATTTTTATATGTTATACATATGTATATATACGTTATATATACTGTAATTTTTATATACTGATTTTGGGGTATACATACCGATATACCCCCTCGCTACGCCCCTGGGCGCTTTCGTAGACGAAGAGCAAACGATGCCGGAGAAGAAGAGGACGCCCCTGTAGTTGTACGTCTAAGGGCTGCTATGTTGCATGCTGCATTCACTGAATGAGGCAAACTATGCACTCAAGCGCCTTAAGTACCGCACATTATGCCAAATATGTATTTTTAAATCTTTCGAGACTAATCCTACCTGGATCTACAACCTTGAATACAACGGGAAAAATTGCGGACTATGGATTTTATCAGTGTTTATCCAGACTCCAGGTCTTTGGGGGGATTAACTTGGCTGGAGGGAAAGAGGCACAGTTCAATGCAAAAATTGTAGTGCTCGGATTTGGGGGGATTTTGAGGTTTTGGGAGGAAATCTCCCCTCCTAAGAGGCCTGGATAAAACACTGGATTTTGCTAAGATTGAGCGCTCGTGAACATCGAGCAAACTTTCATGGATGGATTAACATTAGGAAAAAGAAATAGAGGAAGACCGGCAACAGCCTGGATCGACAGCATTGGCGAATGGACTCAACTCGATGGCTCACGTTTGGTCAGCACAGGGGGCCGTCCATAAAGTACGTCACGCTCGAATGGTATGGTCTAAGAGAGTGTGACAGTCTGTGAAAGAGGGAGGGGTAAGGACCAGCGTGACGTCACACCTTCAGTATAAGTAAAACCTTAAATATGCCTGAAATGAGGGATAGTAAAAGACGTTTTTAATTGCTCATTAATATCTTTTGCCCGAGGATACATAAGATTTTAGGTTTCAGTTATATTCGTTATCATTATCGGAAGTTACAATTTGTTTTGCTGCAGAGAATTGAACGAGAAACTTGAATATATTAAATAGAAACCTGTGTGACGTAAATTATGGTCGACGTTTTAAGGGATCCGAGTTAAAATGGCCAAAATTAGCGTGACGTATTTTATGGACGGCCCCACATTCAGATAAGGAAATCTTGGAGGTCAATAATTATTCATCAATGTGGCCAACCTTCATCCGTGAAGAAGACCTAGATACAGGTACAGATACAGAGCGCTCGTGAATAAGCTGGTGCACTGCGCCAAGCTTACGGGCAGCGCTATAGAAATCTCGTGTTAACTCACTTAAGTCTGCCTAATTAGGCTACTTATTTTTCACAAAGAAGGATGTGTACGAAGAGTCCAAGACCGACATGAACTAGAACCCATTGTTTATGTCCCGCTCCGACATGAAAAACAATGCCGCAATGTCTAGCTGCGGACAAATCAATATGTAAATCATCAACGATAAATTCGGTTCACTTCACAACGGCACAAATAGCTGGCTTCGGTCGAAGCTCATAGTAGAATAGGTGGGATTTATGATCATGCCGTACGCGCATCACCTGCCCGTCGGTCTTAATTAACATCAATCAATGACTCAATCAATCAATAAACTTCTATGGTGCCACTATCATAATGCCCAGGGCATCAGCCGATGGCGCACCAAATCCAAATAGGGTCAATCCGGAAGATCAGTCAAAACAGCGGGGGAGCAATCTAAGGGAGATAAGCCAAGCCAAACAGGTATGTTTTAAGACGAAATCTAAAAGATGATAAATTGTTAGTTTTACGAAGTGATATTGGTAATGAATTCCAAAGCTTAGGGCCACACCCTGAGAAACAACTAGTGCCAATGACGGTGCGAGAATAAAGAATAACAAATGAAAGTCCTGCCGAATACCTAGTGGAGTGAAGTCGAGGGATTAGTCGCATCTTAAGGTAATAGAGCTCATATATAACATCAACGGCAACTGTGCCCTCATTCAATGGTCAGGTGGTCAGACTGCTTAAACGGTGACAAGTCAAGTGCCACTTGACTGTAGACGAGGAAGATAGACAGCCATAGTGTTTTGAAGGATGAGTTTACAAATAAATCTACCAATCGCTACGTTCTGTATTTTAAAAGAGAAAGTGATTTATATACGGTGAATAAGCAATACTGTAAGGCTTCGTTTAATCATTTAATGAAATGCCGATCTGCGTGGCAATGGAAAAATTACAGAGGTTTATAACAGTTTCAAATTAAACTAGGACGAAGATATACAATAGTTAAATATTGGTATTTCAGCTTCTCATTGTTAACACTTATTCTTTGTCTGTCGCCTAACATAGTTTTGACAAGCTTCGAACTTTTAAAAATAAAGCGTTCAGATCACTGGTCATGGTCTTGGAATATGGAGCGCCAATTCTCTACTATCCCTACGATGCAAAATATAATGCAATACATGTTAACTAGGAAGTCTGCGTTTTAAGATTATTTCCAGCACAATCCATCTGTATTAACCACCAAATGTGCAATACGTTTGCGATAATTTTTATAGCGCCAGTTTTTCTTAGGCGTAAGTTAGATAGTCATCGAAGGTAGGCCTATAGGTAACCTCGTAGGACGAAATGGACGATACAGTAGGAGTAGGAAATTAGAATAGAATGTAGGCGTGCGGTTAATCTGATGGTAGATGAGAATCTATACTCGACAGCATGAATGTCATGTCATTTTTGCACTTCAGTAATAGCTTTAGCATTGAAATTAGTCATAAAATTTTGAACCAATGATAGGTATCACTAAGTCTAACTTTGCAGAATGATCTCATGTGTCTAGTGCTAAATTAATCAAATACTAACAGACGCATGCATGCATGGCAATGGTCAGGAACATTATCATCAGTTAATTCTACAAATCTTAGCCAAACAAAAGTGTGTGCTGTTAGATCTTACCGATGATGCAAGTCAGAAGGCCTATCGGTCTAATCCATTTATGTCAGCCAAAGAAGGCCTGGTCTATCTAACTGAACGACGCGATCAGGTATGTGAACGAATCACGACTGACGGTTGAATTGCAGGTCCTTGCAATGACATACCTGTATTCGCCACCGCGACCCCGTTCCACTTCGTTGATCATGCGTGCAACTGGAGCAAACATGCGGCTGGCACTTCGGCTGAAACTGTCGCCTTCGCAATGTGTAATAATTGCGAAGAAGTTCTAAATATTGTTTTTACAGGAGACAATATTTCTCCGAGATGAAACTTCTGTTATCACAAAGTTCGAGCATCGAAACCCAACCAAGACTTTCGGCCTTCAAACTTCTACGAGTAGGGAATTTGTCCAAGATTATTGAGTGCACGTGTACACTCGAGCGTCCCATTTGTATGTCTCAACGACGCAGCAGAGCGTCGGCTTTTTGCTCACTCATCTCTTTGGACTCGGATTATTATTATTATTATTATTATTATTATTATTATTATTATTATTATTATTATTATATGGTTGTTAACGTACATTAAGACACTCACAAGTGAAGAATCATAAGTGCGGGGTGAGTCACATGACATAAACAGTGTAGGCCAAACTGCAGAGTGCAGTTTTCAGTCGGCGTTTAAAAACAATCAACGAAACAGTTAAGTCCGAAGTGACAGATTTCGGTAGACTGTTCCAAACAGACGGGGCAGCGATTGCAAAGGAACGGTCGGTGAGAGAAAGGCGAGTGCGCCGCTTTATCAGTTTATTAGCACCACGTGATCTAAGTAGGCGAGACTGTTCCTGCAATTGAATGACGTCTGCCAAGTAGCTGGGCTGTTGTGTTGTTATTGTCTTGAAGGTAATAAGCGTGATCTTGTACAAAATGCGATATCGTATTGGTAGCCTATGGAGACGAGCAAGGATCGGTGTGGTGTTCTGTTCGGGGCACTTTACAAACAGTCCTGGCAAGTCAAGACATGTCGGCGATTGGTGCCCCTGACTTTCATCTTCGTTTCGCCACGGCGCTATAGAAGTCGTCTTTCTACTACTACTATTAGTACTACTACTACTACTACTACTACTACTACTACTACTACTACTACTACCACTACTACTACTACTACTACTACTACAACAACAACTACTACTACTACTACTACTACTACTACCACTACCACTACCACTACCACTACCACTACCACTACTACTACTACTACTACTACTACTACTACTACTACTACTACTACTACTCGACAGCCTAATGGTACCCAGGGGACAAGGGCCTTTTTAACGTGCAGTGAACCACTCAATGTGCAGTGAGACACAAAATGTGCAGTGATTAATTGAAAATGTGCAATGGGGCTCTCCATTAATTACCTCAACACAATAGAGGGAGGGTGTTTGAAAAGAATAGGGAGGAAGGGAGGGGTCACGAGAAGTTGACGTCAACAATTTCATATTTTTTATAAATGATAAAAATAAGAAATATCACGAAATACTATTTATTACAAAGGCAACAACCTGACAAGCAAAGAAAAAGGTCATCACCACCACATTATGACACTTGATGAACAAAAGAAAGGAAAAAGTTCATCACCGTAAAAATAATAACCGTCTACCGAAAAAATAATAACATTCTAAACTTTTAGGGGGATCCGTCACAGATCTTATTGGCAGGGGAGGGGGTCAAAAGTTTTTGCCATGATTATAGGAGGATCACCACTCAAAGTTTGAAAGTTGATAGTTGTTAAAAAGGGGAGAAGGTCAAAAATTGCCCAAAAATTGCTGACGTAATTAATGGACAGCCCGAATGTTAAATTTATAATTTTTTTTAGCTTTGTGCAGTGATAAATTTTTAGCCTGTTTTTTACGCGGATGTTCACAAATTTTCTGAATTCAGTGCAGTGATCAATTTTCATTAAAAGCTCTGGAGGTTACTAAGTTTTAATCGCAGTCAAAAGCCTGCTGTGCTCTTATTCGTGACCTTCGCCACCTATGCCCTTGCCTAGATTATAGATACCAATGCTACCCCCACAATTGCCACCTCAATAGTTCACTCCAAATTACATTATTGTAACTCCCTCTACTATAACCTTCTCAAAGCCTCCATCAACAAATTGTAATCAATACAAAATGCACTAGCTCGCGCTGTTACTTAAGTCACCTAAATTCTCCCATATTTCACCCGTACTAAAATCATTACATTGGCTTAAAATAACTGAACGTATCCAATATAAGATAATAACACTTGCATATAGCTCACTTCAGTCATCAAAACCTGTCTACCTTAGATCACTATTAACTCCTCAGCCTCCTCGACCCACACGTTCATCATCTCATCTCACTCTGTCACGCCCGCTGAATCAGTCATCCCTGAAAATTTGCAACCGTGCCTTCTCATACGCTGTACCTGAGCTTTGGAGCTCTATCCCAGCTTCCCTCCGCAGACTTGGACACTTTTAAGCAATAAAATCTGAATCATCATTGCCCATAATCCCTGCATTATCTCCTCAAGTCTTCAGGTCTAAGTTTAAATCCTTCCTTTTTCTAAAATCATTCCCTGCATAGCTGTAACAACCTAGCCTTCACTGCCCTTTGGATGTTGACTATGGCTTGGCTGATCAGTGATCATATATCTTTTCCATAGCTAATTTAAGAAAGGCTGAGCGCCTAAGAATAAGCAGCTACTGTTGTGCTGCTTTCCAAGGCGCTATAGAAATCCACGAGATTTTACTTACTTACATTCCAAGTGTCTTTTTGTGTGTCTAAAATGCGCTAAAATTCACCCACGGACATTTGTAAGTTAACAAATGTTTCCGGGGTGATACTCTCGGACCACCGTTAAAAGGGATGGAAGGAGAGGAGGGGAGGAAAGAAAGGGGAGGGATGGGAAGGAAGAGGAGGGGAAGAGGGAGGAAGAGAAGGTACTGGTGTTTTGAATTGTTCCTAGCTATATCAATGCATTTTTGTGATGTAGTAATCTACCTAGGTTATTCTACTTTATTTCTAGGTGATAATACTACGGCACAATTTCCTTCCATTCTTGCAACATCTCATCAAGTTTTTCTTTCTAGACTCAAATCATTTCTCTTTATAAAGTCATTCCCCTCCATAGCTGTAACGTCCCGAATACTGGCCCTTTGGATTAAATGACCCTGCATAGATGACCCCACCGTTGGCTATAGCTACTTCATTCTTAGAATAAGCGCCTAGGAATAAGGGACTACTACTTCGGTGCTGCTTCTGAAAGCGCTCTAGAAATTAACGAGATTTTACTTACCTACTTATACCGTGCGCAAAATTAAAATTGGCCCAGTGCGCCAAAATCAGACCGGAAATAGTTCACCGTAATTCATTTTGAATTCTAGATATATGTGTTTTGGTAATAAATTAAGTATTTTGAGTTAGTTAACGATTGGCTTCGCTGCTGTGAACGATTGGGTGAGTTGTAATTACTTAGCGCGTTTGAATGAATGAGTCGTTAGCCTATCGCACTCCTTGTATAGATCATTAATTATTAAATAAGTCGTGGATAGAGTCACGGAAGCCGGTGTGGCATATTATATTAATAACTCTCCCATCATTATCATCTAAAGCTCCTCTCTACTCTAGCGTATCAGACTTTATGCTTAACACCCTCCACTGGCTTCCAATTTCTGACCGCATTAAATTCAAACAAGTCATTATTATTTCTGTAGCATTTCGAGGTCAAGCACCGTCTTTCATTACTGAACTTTTCAAATCACCCTCTTCCACTGCTCATCGCCGGCTCCGCTCCACTGATCAGAAGAATGTTTATGTCCCCAGATCACGCACTGCTCCTACTCAGCGTCGGGCTTTTGCAGTGACTGGACCATCCCTCTGGAATGCCTTGAACCCATCCATTCAGGAATCACTTCTTACTCCCTCGCTCTGCTCAATGCGAACGCTAGTCTCACTGCTTTACCCTGCGACTCCAATGCCAGGAGCACCTCTGAGTAGAAATAGAAGAGGCGCTATACAAATGCCACATTACATTAATGACTGGGGAGTCGTTATTATATGGGAGTCATTATTATATGCTATACTGTGACTCTATCCATGGAGCTAGAGTCTTGTGAGTGCTCTGATTGGCCCGGTTGTTGTCACGTAGAGCACGTGACAATGCCAGTGTGGCAGGCAGGGTGTATATATGACTTTGGTGAAATTCTCAAAATTTTCCAATTTGCATTAGCGTTACCTAGCACAAATGCCCCAGTGGAACGTGTATTCAGTCTTATCATCCTATGAATGATTTATGGACAGAAGAAAAAAATGTCAACTATAAAGGCCGAAACAGTTAGGGCAATGGTTTTGGTGAAAGTCAACTTGGATTTGAGCTGTGCCTAGTTTCATCAACAAATCAGAGACAATCATAAACTTCTTAATTGTGTGCACAGCAGCGAGAAATACAATTGGCACAAACTGAAACATACCACAGGTGCAATAGCCATCCTGCCAAGTACGTCACAGTTAGATTGATTAGTTGATTAATGTCCGCTATACTGGTTGACAATTATCATTTACAGTACTGTGCCAGCTGTTATGAGCTGTATATGTTGTCTCACTGACACTGTTTGCATTTAATTATACTACTTGCTCTACTTGTAATAAGCCTGGAATGCTATTTTGTCAGCTCGTTTTTTATATTCCCCGGGAGTTCGGTCTGGCCTGAAAATAATATGGTCACATTGTCTAGATGTCAAATTAATAAATTCAATCTATATTTAGTTAGATGGGCCTGTGTTAGACTTGACTTAATAAAAACTTGATGCATCTCTTAAATGCAAACTTTAAAACTTAATGCAATTATTTCTTCTGCATTATGGCAGTGAATCACTACAACATTATTTCCCTGGAAACTGCTAAGGAATTCCAAACAATTGTAATAAAGGTCATTTCAGGTTGAAAGTTATGAACAGTAAACGATTCTTCGTCGCAAAGATGGATTGGCTTCTGTGCCAATTAATATGCAGACTGGAGTATGATAGTTAGGGTTATTAATGGTTTTGGGGAAACCCCTCGTAGTCGTCACCCGTCCATTCCTATGTTTACACTGTAGTGCCTGGTGCATTAACCATTGATGGTCACGACGCCTATACACCATTGATTCGTTGGGCCTAATGTCTAGCATGAACCTGCATGAGATGATTGGTTGTGCTGATGCTTGCTAACATGTCATTGATAACTGGATTATAATAAAAACATCTGTTGCTGGGGCAACGGCGACGACCCTCTCTGTAGCCGGCTATTCAAACATTGAGACTATTGCTGGTGTGCCACAGATAGCGATAGCATTATTATTATTATTTATTATTTTCTAATTATTATTAAATATCGCTTACCTGTATAAACTTGTTAGTTAATAATTTAATCTAATTAATTAGCGTTTATAATAATGTATATTTGTACTAATTTTAATTAATTAATAAAGTTTTAATTCATGTAAAACGGACAAAGTGCGCGCTAGGCTATAGAAGGGAGCTTAAGACGCTAAAGCTTCGGTAAAATTATTAGAATCGCCGCGTCCGCCCAAGACCGAGTGATGGGTTATAGAAACCAGCAACGACTATAGGTCCACGGGAGAGCCTTCGGTCTTCAGCGACTACCGGTAGACAGTTTTGACCGCTGAAGACCGTCGCATTTTTGACGGAGGTTGCGCGGAGCGAGGCTTCCGCTGGGGACCGTGCGTCTGGTTGTTCGATGCGTGCAGCTAGCGGAGACGGCGGCTGACTGGCGCTGACGAAGGGGACAGGCAGTTGGAGCGATGGAAAGAGGTAGAGAGAACGGCAGCGGTCGGCGAGCTGTGTAGTCGCTCGTCTGCCCGAACACCGGCGCCCGGTTGCCAGGGGCGATTATCAAAGCGCTGGGCTGTGGACGGGGTCGCTGACTGCCGCTAACGGCGACACCGATCTCTAGGTCCCTAGTTTACTCTCCATGCACGGCATCTAAGCGAACGCGGCATAGCAGTTGAAAACTCCGCCTAAAGACTGGCGCCCGGGAATCAGGGACTGTCGGCGATGCGCTTCGCGGCAGCGACGCTTCGTATCGCCGCTGCCGACGACGCTCGGGAGGGGGTGGGTCCGAATTTTATCTTTCTTTATGACGGCTGATACAGGGAAATAGGGACAACAGTGGCCGATCGCCCATCTATCGCCGGTCATAAAAATCTAAAATCTCTCAAAATTGGCGATTTTGTATCACGCGTCAAGAGGCCGACGCCGGCAGCTGTTGTAACTAAGTCCGCTTACACCACGGCGCCCAGCTGGCAGGAGTGATTGGCGAGTCGCTAAACCGTAGTCGAAGCCCCTGACCACCGCTAAAGACGACGCTGTCGCGCGGGTCCCTGGTTTTTCATATTGACGGCAATTACGCGAAAATATAGACAGCTGTTCCGAAATCCGCTTGAATGCCCGTCAAAAAGTTTCAAACTCCAAATATTTTCTGTTATGGACAATGGACATGAGATCTTGTATTCGTGGTCGCTTCGCATATATTGTGAAACGATAGAGCAGAGCACAGCGACTGAAAGCGAATGAGAGTATTGGAGCCCGATAAAGTGCTAAAAGCTTATCGTTTCACATTGACGTATCAAAACGCTATTGATTGCATTCCCCGCGTGGCGCTAGTTATTTTGGCAGCCCGGGGTGCGTCTAGCTATCGCGTATTTGTCCGTGTTACCAGTGTTGCCACTGTAGCCATTGTTTTCATTGTTGCTTGGTTTGTTAATAAATAATAATAAACCAATAAAAGGCACGTTGCATTCGTTTCTTTGAAAGTCGCTTTGACGTCGGAGTCTCAGCGCATTGTCAGTGAGGGTGAATCTTGGCTGTGATGAGAATCGCCTACATGAGGTCACGTTAGTGCCTAGGAGGTCAATTCTGAGCCAAGGGAGGAGATAGACGCCCGTCTGTCGGGGCGCGAGGAGTCAGTTTGGGTGAATTGGCCGTCAAGGAAAAGAGTGGACCGCCTTCCATCAGGCACGGTTAACTCCGGGTTTAGGTGAAAGTGTGAGGAGACAAATAGACGCCGCTACTAGGAGTGAGCGCAGAAGGTATCCAGTGTGCTAAGAAGCCGCAACAAAGGTTAGACAACGCCGCCTGTCTTTAACCCCTTAACCGCGTATTTAACTGTAACTCAATGCAAAATGGACGGATATATCCGGGATCCCCAGTTAAGGGGTTAAGGGAGCGGAAAACAAGTACGTTACCGAAAATGAAGAGGCGTAATATAAAGTCAAAGCCAGTGACCAAGAATATGTACCGAAATCGCTTAAGGCGCCGAGACCAAGCGGTGGCCAACGATAAGGGGAGCCAGCTAAGGGTCTCTCGGACGAGGCCGGAGACAGAGCAGACAGAGAGACGTCAGACGAGGAAAATCAGAACCCTATGTTGAGGAATGGCCATTCTCAGTATGCGGCCTGCCCCGCAGGCCGCATACGGATGTCGGTGAACCGGAAAGGCAAACAGACGCCGCCGATCAGGCAGAGTCGGCGGCAGATGGCGATCGGGAGAGCGAGCGGGCGTTGCGGACCGCCCAACCGCCGGCCGCGCTACGAGACCGCGAGCCGAGGTCGCCACATTGCTACCATCTAGGGATAGAGGAGTCTTACCGTGAACCGAACAGTTTGAAACATCTTCTACGTCTTAATGTAAGATCCCTGACGGTGGTGGGCCGTTCTTAACAGCGGTTCACTACATAGTTTATTTTGAATAAAGCCACACGTAACAATATCTGAACATCAATTTTAATCTACATAGGAGAATTGGTTACAAAACTTTAGCGCATAATAAAAGCATTGAAAGCATCGCGCATAAGTTAGCAAAAATATTTCTGTCCTTTTGCAAGAAGCAACTCATTTGCTAAGCGTGAATTGCATTTTAAAAACAAATTGTCGAAATTGTCGATCAATTTCATCCTCGGTATTCGTTTTTCTGGTTACAATTCATTCCAAATTAAACACTTCAAGAATCTTTATATATATATATATATATATATATATATATATATATATATATATATATACATATATATATACATATATATAACTTGAGATCAGTTATTGCAATGCTCATCTGTGTTTTCTAGACTTTTACAGATTGGCACTGTTTTACATACTCTTGATTATAGTAACTTTTCAATTATTCTGTCAAGGTTTTCATTGTAGATCCATTAGACTGTTCAGGACTAGACAGTTATTGATTTTTTCAGTCAGTGTCCTCTTTGTCCCTTTGTCCATTCACCAGAGCAGGTCTTGCAGCAGATTGGTGCAGCGATTTTGCATACATCTTCTGTGCTTCCGATGCAAATGGATTGCTTGTCTCCGTATTCACATCCTTACAGAAATAGCATAGAGCTCATAGCAAGAATCCAAGAACAGGCTTTAGTGTATAAATGAAAGTTACACTAACGAATTAACGAGTGGATGTGTCTCCCTTCCACAGGCAAGAACCTTTCTAGTTAGGCTATGATGCCTCTGGTCAAACAGACGTACGCTGCAGTTGGCCAAGCAGACTGCTCAGAAGAACTCAGAGCAAGTCTACTAAGGCTTTCAAGGCACTCATCAGAATGAAGTCACATTGAAAAGCAGAGGAACCCGGAAAGTAAGGGTCTGGATAGTCCTGAAAGCCCTTGATTAGCAGTTAGCCCTAGACGGCTGAGAAAGCTGGACCGGAAAGTATAGGAAGAGAAGCTAATACACTGAGAATTCATGTGGCCTTAAGACCATGCAGATTCCCATCGCCGTAATAGATAGCCAATGAGGCAGCATGATCAAAGTGCGGAGAATAGCCAGCGCTCTTGTAACACGCAAGAGCATACTAGATTATACCAGTTTATGTGCCGCAACAACAATCAGATAATTGGAAATTGACGGCTGAATGAAATTAAATAGGTGTTTCTACACTGTACAATGGGCATCATGATATGGTTTACATGTTTGACACGATTTACCAGTGATAAATCATCTTATTAACTGGAGTGGTTTCAGTTTCTTTGTACTGTACATTAAAATAAAAGAGTGGCTACTGGACCGATGTTCGGTCATGTAGCCGCAAATACTATCAGGGGCGTAACCAGGAATTTGATTGGGTGGTATGATATGATTTGGGGAATATAAATCTTTAAAAACGTTGAAAATCTTTAAAAACACATTAAAATCTTTAAGGTAGACTGATTGGGGGGGGGGGTATAAGCTTATATGCAGATATACCCACCGTCGTTACGCTCCTGAATACTATAAGCCAGTACTATAGCACCCTCCAAACGGTAACACTTATCTCAGTCAGACGCTAACTTTAAGATATAGATTGTATTTTTGCATCCACAATTTTTCTTAGATCCATATTGGTGTTCTGATGCTTTGCATCTTTTTTGTTCTCTGTCCTCTTTAAAAGTATTTTTAGAAGTAGTTTTTCAAAGTGGTCAATGCCTGTCTATGGCAGCTATAGACCACTTTGTCACGGAAAAAGTCACGCAATGTGAGGCTCTCAGTCTGTTGTGTTCTGTGATTAGATATTTGGATGACTCGTTTTATACAGATCCTCCGAGATTGTACTTGTGCTTATATTCGGTTTAGCATTTCTGCTGTTCGTGTTATGGGTCTACCTTCCTCTCCTGCTGCTGATATCATTTCACTAACTATGCTGTATGATCCTCCAGCTTTTTTCTGTTCATTTCCTTTAGCATTGCACATCATTATCCTCTGCGCCTCTGTTTAAATTTTTATTATGGGTTGTGTGGCTTTTTCTAATTACTTGTTTAGAGAAGTGCTGTATTCCTCTCATCTTCGTTGCTTTCCTCTTCCTCCACCAGAATCGTTACTTCCTTGTTTTTATGCAGTTGCTGCCTGTAGCTCATCGTTTACTTCCAGTCAGCTTTCTTATGCTGTCATTTCTGTTCTCTTTGTTTGTTTTCTCTAAATTTCGCATGGGTTGTTTAGTCACTCTTTTTTGTAATTTTTGCTTTTCTCCTTGATGCGTTTATTTAGCAGTTGACATTTCTTTAGCTCTGCTATTTTGACTCTCATTCTTACTTCCATTAGGTCGAGGAATTCTTGAGTCATTTCATTGTTGTTTTACATTTTATTTATTATGGGCAAGGCCAGAGCCTCCAGAGAAGCACGTGTATCAGAATAATATTCGTGGCTAGGCTAATGATGATCAAAAGTCGATATTGCCAAAATTTCATAGAGGTTGGTCGAAAGAGTGCAATATTCCTATGATGACATTTAAGTTGATATCTAAAATCTCTAGTATTCTGTAACATAAGCTTCAGAAAATGCACATACCTGGAGGACCATTGATGAATCTGAAGCAAGTGTCACAGCAGAGTGAGCGTATAACCAATGAATAGCAGTCACTCGGTTGTATTTTGTCGCAAGCATGTTTCGTGCAGTTCGTGCAATTTCCAATTTCTACAAAAGTGTGCAGATTAAATTTTACATTGAATGCCGCTGAAACCAGATGTTAGAAAAGTAATAATCTAGACAGACTATAGCTTATACAGTAATTATTTGAAATATATTAAAATATATTATGCAATATTATAGGCCTATTAGATAAATATTATTTGATGGCGTTTAAGGAAATAAAAATAATATGAAAGCTAATGCTGCACGTTTTTGATAGTCTTTAGTATACATCGGAAGATCTACATGCCTTGAGGGCCAGTTAATAATCTGAAACAAGTGTCGCAGCAGAGTGAACGTATGACCGAAGAAGAGCAGTCACTCGATCTTATATTATCGCAGGCACTCTTGCTGCAGTTAGAACAATTTCCAGTTCCTAAATGAAACAGCTAACAGATTAAAGAAACAGCTAAACAGTTTAAAGAAATCGGATGTCACCAAATTAATAAGATTTAAGGCACTAACTATTTTTGACGATTTGTTATTAAAACGAGACGAATGCAATGAATACTCTTTCTAAATGTTCAAAGTTCCTATTAAATGTATGCTGTAGACCGAAGTTCAGCGGTTCTAGTTATAAACTAAGATAACGTGATTTGAGTGTTTTATGAGACAGTCACGTGTGTGAAACTTACTATGCTTTCTTTTCACTTACAGTATGACATTGGGATGGTCACGTATTTGGTTGAATGTCACCAGAAAGAGCATGAATAATCATGATAATATAAGTGTCTCTGGTGAGCCGAAAATGTGAATTACGGAAGGCTATAACGGGAGGGAGGCTGCTATTTTGTCTAAATGTGAAAACTGGTCGATAACAGTGCAGTAAGTAAATAATTTGTCACTATGCATGAGTCAGATGTGCGAGAGAGGGCGTGACTGTAGACATGAATTTGTAAAGCGGGAGTAGTGTCATAATTATGACTCTTAATGAGGAATAATACTCAGGAACATGATACGCAATTAGGCCTATGTATGCAGCAGATTAGAAGAATGACAAATGTTGACCGGATCAAGCCAGGAGCAAGCACAATATAGCCCACTATAGTCTTATATATGCACAAGTTAAAAGAAATTATATTAGACGCCGGCGATCCAAAAGTTCGATCGAGTCAGGCCCGTTGGAACGAAGTTTTAGCAGTGGATGCATTTCGTTGAGAAGCACCTATGCAGACTGCCTACAAGAAGGAATTGAGGGAGTAAAGAACAACATTGAATTAATGAGAGGATGTCGATGTCAAGATCGAACAAGTGGAAACATATGGTGGCTAACGTAGAAATACACAGCACCTAAAGAAGAAAGAAGCATTTCGTTGACCAATTGGCAAATTGATATGTTGTTAGTTGTTCCTCCTTATGAATCCGACACAAAGGGGAGAACTGCAGTCATAGATTTTGCCTTCTAGGCAGGGGGTGCGATGCACCCTCTAAGTTTTCCAGGGCAGCAGTTTTACCCCCTCTGCTTCCCCACTTCCGACGGGCCTGGATCGAGTGCAACATAAAGTTATATATAAGCTTATATACAGTATATGATAATATGATGATTATATACTATAATATATACATATATAAATATATTTATAATTTTATATATATACAGGGTGTAAAAGTGAAAAGGGCACCCCTTTATGATATTTAATATCTCGGCTGCGTGTATAGCGATTTCAATGAAATGTATAGGCCATATACCTGAGAATGTTTCTGATGTAATTGCCAAATTTAATGCTGATAGCTTTAGAGTTTGCTAAAATATGGTCAAAAAACTAAAGAGACCCAAATTTTAAAATTGACAAACAGAAGATAACGTCATAGTAATTTGTATCGTTTTTTAAGTCTAAAATTGCGTCGTTGTCATTGCGCCAGACAAGGTCAAGGGTTACTTACAGCCAACAGATAAACACAGCAGCATTATGATTGGCTGCAGGACTGTCATGATATGCTTGGAGAAGATTTCATATTCCAGCAAGAATATGCACTGATAATGTGACGATAATATAACACACAAGAACCTGCACACTCTGCTCTCAGGACCCAGAATTTTCTGGAGCAAAATTGTCCAGATTTTATCAAGAAAGATGACTGGCCACCAAACTCCCCAGATATCAATCCACTTGACTTCCACGTCTGGGGAATCATGCTCGACAGATATCAAAAGTATCAGCCAAAGCTGCAAAACATCACGGAGTTGAAGACGGTGCTGAAGAATATCTGGGAGAGTTTGCCTGAGAACCAGATCAAGAAGTCGATAGTGTCAGTGAAGAAGCGCTTGTCGGCATGTGTGAAGGCTGAGAGGGGGCATTTTGAGCACCTGCATGCTCCCGTAGTAAATCATCTGAAATCCCCTTTAAAACGGCTCTTTTCAGGGCCTAATAAATAAAAAATACACAGCACCTAAATTGATAATTTTGTTATCACTTTATTATGACGTTATGTTCCAATGTCAATTTCAAAATGTGGGTATCTTTAGTTTTTTGGCCATATTTCAGCAAAGACTAAAGATATCAGCATGAAATTTGGCAATTGCATCAAAAACATTCCCAGGTATATGGCCTATAAATTTAATTGAAATCGCTATACACGCAGCCGAGATATTAAATATCATAAAGGGGTGCCCTTTTCACTTTTACACCTATATATATATATATATATATATATATATATATATATATATATATATATACGTCGAGACATAAAATACTATCAAACAAAGAGGAAGTGCCACCAGAAAGGTTTTAAAAACAGTATGATGGAACCAGAGGACACAACATGAAACTGCTTCAGAAACGGGTTGGGAGATATAAACATTTTTAGTGCTAGAGTGGTTGATAGAGGGAACTAATTGGATGAGAAGATATTAATGGCTACTAGCATAAATGTTTTTAAAACAAACCAAAGTACTACAGGATAAGCGTACTAGATTGTTCTTGCAGGGATGCTAGTCTGTCGACAGAGTATTGTAGCAGTACCTGACTGAGGCATGTATTATGATGATGAGGAGGGGGAGGACGACGACGATGAATATATTCAAGCGAGCAAAGGTTTCAGCCCACAGGAATATATTTAATCAAGCCATTATTTTCACATGGCCATCTATTTGTGGCGTTATCGCGAGCTAAAAACCCGACAAAAGTCAGACTGCTCAGCAGGCCATGTTCCCGTACAAAGACAAATTAAAGAACAAAATGCGAGAACATTTACAAAAAATCCAGATAGCCAAGCTCCCTGTAATTTTTGCAGTCTAACAGTTAGTAGTAATAGTAGCTACAGTAATGGTAGTAGTAGTAGTAATGCTACTACTACTACTACTACTACTACTACTACTACTACTACTACTACTACTAATGATGATAATAATAATAACTGCCTGGCTAAGAATGCACGATAATGTAATAATATGTCTCTGTCGCTCATCAATTTCCTCTAATTTCTGATTGATTATAACTTGCAAATAATACGTTTAAGACAGAAACGAGTGAAATTTTACAATTATCAGTTTTAAAATACAATGGTAGGGCCTACATCCATCAACGTTACTCAGTCCACTCAGTCACTCGCAGAAAGATGTATACAGAAAACGATTGATGAATGTATAGAAGTTGTGTGACATAGCACTGAGTTGGTATAAAGGTGTTTCCAGTAATTGCATGCGTAGTGAGGGCTGCTTTCTGGCGACTGCTTACTAACTAGTCCACGCTTTAAATGGCCAGGGAAGCGAACCTTTTAGAATCCCAAATGCATCCCTCAAATACCTACTAAGCTTATTAGGAAAGCGATTAAAGCGTCTTTTAACAAATTATTGTGAGTTTTTATAAAGTGTGTAGTGATTAGATTTGATTTTTGCTAAACAATTTCTTCACAGCGCCTGTTATGGATAATACTTAATTCTGCTACAAATTTGAAGATATGTGTATTTAAGCATCCCATTGAAGCAACTCGTAAAGAAATATATCAGACCTGACACAGAAGAATCAGATGGCCACAAGACATCAACTGGCAACGATGTGGAAGGCTTAAGATGAGGAGTAGTTCGTGGAGGCGGGCTAACTGGCGGTGCTGTTGGAACAGGTGCCGATGACTTAGGTCGACCTGTCGTTCGCGGGGGAAGAGTACTCGGCAGTGCTGTTGCAACAGAAGGTGTCGATGACTTAGGTCGACCTGTTGTTCGCGGTGGAAGAGTAATTGACAGTGCTGTTAAAACAACCGGCGTTGATGACCTAGGCCGACCCGTTGTTCGCGGGGGCAGAGTAACTGGGAGTGCTGTTTGAACAACAGGTGCCGATGACTTAGGTCGACCTGTCGTTCGCGGGGGAAGAGTACTCGGCAGTGCTGTTGCAACAGAAGGTGTCGATGACTTAGGTCGACCTGTTGTTCGCGGTGGAAGAGTAATTGACAGTGCTGTTAAAACAACCGGCGTTGATGTTGTTCCAGGGCCGACCCGTTGTTCGCGGGGGCAGAGTAACTGGGAGTGCTGTTTGAACAACAGGTGCCGATGACTTAGGAGGTCCTTCTGTTCCTGTGGTGGGTCTACCTGACGGTCCACTGGTCCCAGTCGGCGGTTGTGGCGTTCCTGCTCCCGTTCCTGTTGGCGTTGTTCCTCCAGGAGGTCCTTCTGTTCCTGTGGTGGGTCTACCTGACGGTCCACTGGTCCCAGTCGGCGGTTGTTGCTCCCGTTCCTGTTGGCGTTGTTCCTCCAGGAGGAGGTCTTTCTGTTCCTGTGGTGGGTCCTCCTGACGGTCCACTGGTCCCAGTCCCAGTCGGCGGTTCCTGTTGGCGTTGTTTCCTGCTCCCGTTCCTGTTGGCGTTGTTCCTCCAGGAGGTCCTCCCTTTCTGTTCCTGTGGTGGGTCCTCCTGACGGTCCACTGGTCCCAGTCGGCGGTTGTGGCGTTCCTGCTCCCGTTCCTGTTGGCGTTGTTCCTCCAGGAGGTCCTTCTGGCTGTGGTTGTTCCTCCTGACGGTCCACTGGTCCCAGTCGGCGGTTGTGGCGTTCCTGCTCCTGTTCCTGTTGTGGTGGGTCCTCCTGACGGTCCACTGGTCCCAGTCGGCGGTTGTGGCGTTCCTGCTCCCGTTCCTGGCGTTTGGCGTTGTTCCTCCAGGTCCAGTCCCAGTCCGTTCTGTTCCTGTGGCGTTGTCCAGGAGGGTCCTGTGGTGGGTCCTCCTGACGGTCCACTGGTCCCAGTCGGCGGTTGTGGCGTTCCTGCTCCCGTTCCTGTTGGCGTTGTTCCTCCAGGAGGTCTTTCTGTTCCTGTGGTGGGTCCTCCTGACGGTCCACTGGTCCCAGTCGGCGGTTGTGGCGTTCCTGCTCCCGTTCTGTTGGCGTTGTTCCTGGCGTTGTTCCCTCCAGTTCCTGTTGGCGTTGTTCCTCCAGGAGGTCTTTCTGTTCCTGTGGTGGGTCCTCCTGACGGTCCACTGGTCCCAGTCGGCGGTTTGGCGTTCCTGCTCCCGTTCCTGTTGGCGTTGTTCCTCCAGGAGGTCCTTCTGTTCCTGTTGGCGTTGGTCCCTGGTCCCAGGAGGTGTGGCGTTTCTGTTCCTGTTGGCGTTGTTCCTCCAGGAGGTCTTTCTGTTCCTGTGGTGGGTCCTCCACGGTCCACTGGTCCCAGTCGGCGGTTGTGGCGTTCCTGCTCCCGTTCCTGTTGGCGTTGTTCCTCCAGGAGGTCTTTCTGTTCCTGTGGTGGGTCCTCCTGACGGTCCACTGGTCCCAGTCGGCGGTTGTGGCGTTCCTGCTCCCGTTCCTGTTGGCGTTGTTCCTCCAGGAGGTCCTTCTGTTCCTGTGGTGGGTCCTCCTGACGGTTGGGTTCCTGTCCCGTTCCTGTTCCTCCAGGAGGTCCTGTTCCTGTGGTGGGTCCTCCTGACGGTCCACTGGTCCCAGTCGGCGGTTGTGGCGTTCCTGCTCCCGTTCCTGTTGGCGTTGTTCCTCCAGGAGGTCTTTCTGTTCCTGTGGTGGGTCCTCCTGACGGTCCACTGGTCCCAGTCGGCGGTTGTTGGCGTTGTTCCTGTCCCCTGTTCCTGTTGGCGTTGTTCCTCCAGGAGGTCTGCTTCTGTTCCTGTGGTGGGTCCTCCTGACGGTCCACTGGTCCCAGTCGGCGGTTGTGGCGTTCTGCTGCGTTCCCGTTGTTCCTGTTGGCGTTGTTCCTCCAGGAGGTCTTTCTGTTCCTGTGGTGGGTCCTCCTGACGGTCCACTGGTCCCAGTCGGCGGTTGTGGCGTTCCTGCTCCCGTTCCTGTTGGCGTTGTTCCTCCAGGAGGTCCTTCTGTTCCTGTGGTGGGTCCTCCTGACGGTCCACTGGTCCCAGTCGGCGGCGGTTGTGGCGTTCCTGCTCCCGTTCCTGTTGGCGTTGTTCCTCCAGGAGGTCTTTCTGTTCCTGTGGTGGGTCCTCCTGACGGTCCACTGGTCCCAGTCGGCGGTTGTCGGCGGTTGTGGCGTTCCTGCTCCCGTTTGTTGGCGTTGTTCCTCCAGGAGGTCTTTCTGCTGTGGTGGGTCCTCCTGACGGTGGTCCCAGTCAGTTCCTGCTCCCGTTCCTGTTGGCGTTGTTCCTCCAGGAGGTTCCTGGTGGGTCCTCCTGTTCCCTGGCGTTCCTGCTGTTCCTGTGGCGTTGTCCTCCTGACTGTGGTGGTCCACTGGTCCCAGTCGGCGGTTGTGGCGTTCCTGCTCCCGTTCCTGTTGGCGTTGTTCCTCCAGGAGGTCTTTCTGTTCCTGTGGTGGGTCCTCCTGACGGTCCACTGGTCCCAGTCGGCGGTTGTGGCGTTCCTGCTCCCGTTCCTGTTGGCGTTGTTCCTCCAGGAGGTTTCTGTTGGGTGGGGTCCTGACGGTCCACTGGTCCCAGGCGGTTGTGGCGTTCCTGCTCCTGTTCCTGTTGGCGTTGTTCCTCCAGGAGGTCTTTCTGTTCCTGTGGTGGGTCCTCCTGACGGTCCACTGGTCCCAGTCGGCGGTTGTGGCGTTCCTGCTCCCGTTCCTGTTGGCGTTGTTCCTCCAGGAGGTCTTTCTGTTCCTGTGGTGGGTCCTCCTGACGGTCCACTGGTCCCAGTCGCGTTCCTGCTCCCGTTCCTGTTGGCGTTGTTCCTCCAGGAGGTCTTTCTCCCTGGTGGGTTCCTGTTGGCGTTGGCGTTGGCGTCTGTCTCCAGGAGGTCTTTCTGTTCCTGTGGTGGGTCCTCCTGACGGTCCACTGGTCCCAGTCGGCGGTTGTGGCGTTCCTCTGTTCCTGTTGGCGTTGTTCCTCCAGGGTCCTTCCTGTTCCTGTGGTGGGTCCACTGGTCCACTGGTCCCAGTCGGCGGTTGTGGCGTTCCTGCTCCCGTTCCTGTTGGCGTTGTTCCTCCAGGAGGTCTTTCTTTCTGTTCCTGTGGTGGGTCCTCCTGTCCTCCTGACGGTCCACTGGTCCACTGGTCCCAGTCGGCTGTGGTGGGTCCTCCTGACGGTCCACTGGTCCCTGCTGGCCCTGTTCCCTGTTGGCGTTGTTCCTCCAGGAGGTCTTTCTGTTCCTGTGGTGGGTCCTCCTGACGGTCCACTGGTCCCAGTCGGCGGTTGTGGCGTTCCTGCTCCCGTTCCTGTTGGCGTTGTTCCTCCAGGAGGTCTTTCTGTTCCTGTGGTGGGTCCTCCTGACGGTCCACTGGTCCCAGTCGGCGGTTGTGGCGTTCCTGCTCCCGTTCCTGTTGGCGTTGTTCCTCCAGGAGGTCCTTCTGTTCCTGTGGTGGGTCCTCCTGACGGTCCACTGGTCC